>RDEW01000081.1:10312-30090 GCA_011109175.1 Dicyema japonicum
TTTTTTTCAGATAGAATTGACTTCTTCGACGTATTTGTATTCAGAATATGATTTGCGTATTTTATCAGTTTGGTGTTCGCATCCGGCGGAGTAGGGAAATCAGAATGAAACACTTTGGACAGAAGGGGGCTCAAGACAGAGCCTTGTGGACCGCCCCTTTTCAATAGGATATCCTTTGATATATATTCCCCAACACGTACTCGGAATGTACGTCGTGTTGAGAAGTTTTTTATCCTTGTGTAGAGTTTCTTTTGGATGCTAGCATCCGCTAGCCTTGTCAGGAAGGATTCATGCCACACGTTATCGAAGGCTTTGGACAGGTCCAAACACACCAGGTTTGCCTCTTGAATTCCAGGCCCTTCAGTACCATCGAATGCATGTAATGGAGACAATCCGTTCAGGATTTTCAGGGTCTGAAGTGCTAGCAGCCGCTAGCCTTGTCAGGAAGGATTCATGCCACACGTTATCGAAGGCTTTGGACAGGTCCAAACACACCAGGTTTGCCTCTTGAATTCCAGGCCTCTCAGTACCATCGAATGCATGTGATGGATACAATCCGTGCAGGATTTTCCGGGTCTGAAGCCACATTGTTCTGCGATAAGGAAACAGCTCTCTTCTATGTGTTCGTTTAGTCTCTTGAAGATAATTCTCTCAGCAATCTTGGAGATAAAGCGGATTAGGCTGATTTGCCTATAGTTGAAGGGTCTCACCCCGACATCTAAAGAGGTTAGGATGAGTTTATAAAGAATTAATAAATGATACCAATATTACCAATGGTAATCGGTCGTTTTAAAAATTGATGATCAAAATCCGAAATTAACGCCATTCCCAAATAATCCGAGAGACTTGGAAAATATTGAATCGGGGTCGAGGACATCACAACAGAAAACCCAGAAAACACAAACATGTCCTTCAAAACAAAAATTAAATTGCGGACGAGTAACGCCGTTATCAGCAAGCGAATCATCACTGCTGAACTGAATTGTTTTCTGGGACTCACAAACAAGAAAAAAAATCAAGAAAATTTTAAATGTTTTAGATATTTCTTGGATTAATTAACATTTCTCCTCTTACTCTTAAAATAAAGTGTGACTTCTGCCAAAGGTGAGGTTTAAGTAATGGAAACATTACATCTCCTTTCGTAAGGGCTGTTAAGTAAATAAAATTATATCATTTCAATTAAATGAGTTTATGACAACTCTCCTCTTACTCTTAAAATAAAGTGTGACTTCTGCCAAAGGTGAGGTTTAAGTAATGGAAACATTACATCTCCTTTCGTAAGGGCTGTTAAGTAAATAAAATTGTATCATTTCAATGAAATGAGTTTATGACAACATTCAATTTTAGATGAAATTGTCATCGGCTTTTTGTTTGTGACCTTGAGGCTAATTTTCCAATGATTTGAGAAAAACACATCGAAATAATCATTCCACCGGGAGACATAGTAGGTAATTAAGTAGACATTTAGTGGAAAAGAGGTCCGACCAATTAACCAATTTACTATCTTATTCTATCCACTTGAAGCACATAAAAACAACAAAAATTTAATAATGAATTCGTGTATGAATTAAAGAGATGTGTATTAATTCCTTTTATGCCACCGATTAATGAACATCTGTATTATTTGTTAATGCTGGTTTTACTTTTTATATTCAATTCACTTCAGATTATTTTCCTAGCATTAATCTTTTTTTGAATAAAAACGTTTTAATACAAAAACAAACAGTTAACAACTAATGGCCAGTCTCATAATTGAGATCCCATTTCTCCTGACGATTTAAAGGAAATACGTTTTCAATTTAAAGATATATTAACTCAATTGGCAACAAATATTTATTCGATTCTGTCATAAAATAGTTATTTTGATAATTTACGAATATCGCTGATTAAGTTTTCCTTCGAACATTAAAGATTCTTCCAAAACAGAAGGACTTATTGTGGATTACGATAAAATACCATGAAATTCTTAAAGACGGTTAACATTGCATTATGAATAGGACTTTCTTGATCAATGAATTCATGAAAATAAATATAATTATAAATTTAAAATAAATATCATTTGTTTCAAATTATTAAAAAAAAATTCATTAATATAACAAGTGACCTAAATTATACACATCGACGTGTTCATTTTACATAATTATGTTGTTGTTAATATTTTTGTCCTCAATCACGAATTTAAACTTTAAACATCGAATGTCGGTATATGCAAAAAGTTTATTAAAAAGTACACTTACAAATGTATTTTATAAATAATAATGGTAGAAAAACAATTATTCAATTGAAACTATTTCTGACTACTTTTATGATGAAATGCCATTTACAATCGAAACAAATTACTTGATCTACCAATTTTTTATTGAATTCTCAGACAAATTTTACAACATCTCAATAAAAATAGAATTAAATTCTAGTATTTAATAGTTAACACTCAAAGATAATAAAACCTACACAAATACAACAAATCTTCCAAATATTAGACATGGAGATTATTACAGATGCGGATATATGTCCGTAAGTTTTGAGAATGGTTATACTCTCAAATTATATTCTTTGGTGTTAAAATACTACACTAACCAATCATATTCATATTTAATTGAGAAAGGTTTGACATAATTTAATTTAGCACATGACTGTGATCCATCTAACGATCCAAATCTTCAATATTGGTATTTTATTGCGGAAAATCCTCTGAAAGGAATATTAAGTGGAAATTTTAGAATCACACGTTTTTATAATCACACTGTTGAAATAGTAAATTGTATATTTTAATATTAGATTGATGATTCGACATTTATTTACGAGAATCTGGATTCGAAGATTAACTTTGATAACAATAGTGTTGAGTTATCTCTTAAGGGGCATAATTTAGAGATACTTTTTACATTTATTTTGTCTCAAAACAAATATTATATCTCCAATATTCAGATAGTCATCTATGAAATCTATAATGGGTCTTGGAGTCCTAATAAGAGCAAATTGATTGATGTTGGAAATTCCTGTAACTTCAAATTGTCTCTTACTAAATTTTCTGATGACATATATGCTGAGTTTTCATCATTTAAGGCACAAATTCTTCAAAGTGAGTTTAATTCCCATTTTACTGGAAAAGGTTTGATTTTTCCTGAATTTTAGAGTCGGAGTGTTTTGAAAAAGAAACTCATGGAAAAAATACAAATTCCAATGATTCAAAAAATTTTATAATTATAGGAATTATGTTCTCTTTTCTAACACTTACAATCATCGGACTCATCACATTTGTTACTCAATGCCGAAATATGAGAAGACAAATGGAATATCTTCCTGTTTTTTAACTGCTATTAAATTTCTCGTTGTTTTTTTATTTTAAATACTTTAAGCACGTTCATAATAATTTCGTAAATTATCCTTTTTCAGGTAGCTCTTATTTTGTTTTCTCTCTTAAGCATTAAGGTCTTCTGCATTTTCTCTTTTTTTCCGATATTGTGATTATAGGATACGCTCAGACAGGATCATAGTTTTTCTATTTTCTCTGGAAAAATTTGATTCGCAATATGGCATCTGCATACACCAATTTGCACTTATAGAACTTTAAATAATCAAATACAACAGCCTCTGACCAGATTTTATGAGCAGACCGTTGTCGCCGAGACGAGTGAAGTCATAGGGCCTCAAAAATCTTTTTTTTTAAATTGCTTATGTCAATGATATCGATATTGAGCAACCTTCTATATAAATTATAACAATCGATTTTCCGTATAATGACCTTGAATTTGTCAGCTACGAGAGATCTGATTCTATCTAGCAGAATCAACGACCTACTTCCTTTAAATTTCGACGTTTCCACGGCTACTGGTCAAAAATGAACTATCCACCGATATATAGTATTTCTTCAGCTTTAGGGTTTCAGCCTTCTTTGAAGCAGAGCCTGGGTTAGTTGTTGTCATAACAAGGTTGGAAGGAGAGAGGCTATCCACACATGTGGTTTAGCGATGATTTGTCAAAACAATCAAGTAATATGATAGAAAACAAATCCATCTATTTATTCACCGGGAGACATAAATATTATTAATACTTCCAGGATCACTGGGTCAAAGAAAAGAAATAAAAAGTTCTCAACTAACTAAGTGATCCCAAACCACAAGAGAGAGGACGAGTCCAGTGTGGTCGAAAATCCTAAACAGCCCTTCTCATTAGATATGGCATCGGCTCAAAATTTTTGTATGATTGTAAATATTTCGATTGTGTATGGAATAGAGGGTAGTTTGGTAAACTAGTTTCCTTTAAAAATTCCTGTTGTAATTCGATTTAGAGAATTTCAATGAGCTGGATTTTGTGTTCTTGTCCAATTATCTTTATTGCGGTCTCCTCGAATGCAGATAGTTTCAATGAGGAGAATCGTGAAATCTGCATTGCTCACAGAGGACTTGCATACGTCATCATGGGTCGGATAAGTTGTTCATAAATCGTTGCAAGGCCACCAGTTTGGTCTCTAAGTGTTTTTGAGAGCACTTTTAAAATTCTCATTTTCCTCAGAGCTGAAGATACTATGTTCTCAACATGTCGGGTAAAGGTGAGTCCCTGATCAAATGTGAATCCAAGAATTTTCGGTGTTTTGTTGATAGGAATTGCCTCGTTCTTTATAAAGATTTTTGGTTTGACACAGAGCTGTATTTTTTAACTGGCAAACAGCTTGACAGAAGGTTTTGTTACTGATGCGTCGATTCGCATCTTCGAGAGAATTAGTTTCTACCAACTTTTCAAGAATTTGTTGAGCGTACTGAGTCGCTGATTGAATGCTTCTGTCCTTGGAGGCAATAATAATATCATCGGCAACATTTATGGGAATTGGGTCATCATTTATGGGAATTGGGTCGACATTTATGGGAATAGGGTCATCATTTATGGGATTGAGTGTAGAGGTTGGTTTAGTTCTTAATGAACGATTGTTGATGCTGAAAGGTTTTTGACATTTTTTATAGATGATTGATACATAAAATTTAATTAAAATTTAAAAGTTTAACTATCTATAATTTGGCTTTTAATAAATTCAACATTTAAAAACGCTAAATGTTATTAATAATAACTAATAACATTGTTTCTTGTATTACACATGCTTTGCTATAACTATTATGGCAAGGCGATAAGTGCTGTAATAATAATAAAAACGCTAAAATTCAGTCAGTTTCATGGTTGTTCGAACATACAAGGTAAATTACAATTTTTAAAGATGAAAATGCATACTCATTATTAAAGGAATGCAACCTCATATGAATATATAAACAATTAATCACTTCCACAGTCTAATGACTATTACACGTCAGAAAATTTGTGCTGGGTAAATTACGTCGCTACTCTGATTATGAGGGAAGAGGTGGGTTTCTTCCTCCAATCAAACAATTTGCCTCTGTGACTATTACACGTCAGAAAATTTGTGCTGGGTAAATTACGTCGCTACTCTGATTATGAGGGAAGAGGTGGGTTTCTTCCTCCAATCAAACAATTTGCCTCTGCCTGGCATAGTCGAGGTACAGTTCTAAAATAATTTTAGAACTCCATTGGGATGCCAGACGTTCATTCGGGATACAGATTCGACATTGGAAACATGACAGCTTTTGATATGACGGACTCCAATGTCGTGGTCTCCCCCTGTCGAGTTGGATTCGATATAAACTGTGGAATTCGCCTAATCAGGACCAATTTGAGCAAGGACGTCGGACTTCAAAGGAACAGCTCGCCAGGCACTTTTTGACCACATCCCTGTCGGATTTGGGTCACGTGGTGTCGTTCCAACGACAGCCAAGTTGTTAACCTTATAATTCAGGGATCTGGAGGAGTCCCCCTTGGTGGGCATGGATTGGAGCATCAGACAAGATTTGATGCTCTATAGACACTCAAGGATAGTCATCGGCTGAGGATAAGGAGCATTGTGTGGAGTACAGTCGCATGCTAAGTCAGTTTCAAGGCCAAGAAAAGAGGTCTTCCTCAGCTAGCTAATTTGGGTGTGGAAAATCACTATGCGGAGATACAAGTAGTGGATTAAATTTACGACAAATTTGTCTCTTTCAAGATGGGGATCGACAGAGTAAGCCAAGTCTGTGTTATGATCCACATTGGAAGTCAAGGACTGGATTACCAACTAGCTATTGGTTAGTTCTTTGATTTAACCAAGATGCTCTGGTTCACATAGATAAGTCTATGAGAATAGACCAGATTGATGTGATTGACCCACAAATGCATATGCAAGGATCAGTTTAGTAGAAGGCAAGAATTATTTAAAGGCGATGGCTGCAGCGGCCAACTATTCCTTGGTGAACCGGTTCTCGATGACCTTTCTTATGCGGCAAGTTTTGTCCTCAGTCAATTGAAGATCTTCTACAAACAGTTTGATACTTTCCAGAAGTGTAGGAGATGCACGTGNAATAGACCAGATTGATGTGATTGACCCACAAATGCATATGCAATGATCAGTTCAGTAGAAGGAAGAATTATTTAAAGGCGATGGCTGCAGCGTCCAACTATTCCTTGGTGAACCGATCCTCGATGACCTTTGTTATGCGGCAGGTTTTGTCCTCAGTCATTTGAAGATCTTCTACAAAAATTCGATACTTCCCAGAAGTGTAGGAGATGCACGTGGTATATGACGTCTCGCATAACATCGCTAAAATAGAGGAACATGTGGTTGATGAAAGACGGATGCAGCTTCTGGTCTATCGGAAGGGATCAGTCCGTCCCTTTCCGCATTAGCATCCCATGATTCTGCTGATTACCAAGTTTGCTAAAGTTTATATTTGAATGGCCATCCCAAGACGATGAGCACGTGTAGTTATGTGAGGAACATGTGGTTGATGAAAGACGGATGCAGCTTCTGGTCTATCGGAAGGGATCAGTCCGTCCCTTTCCGCATTAGCATCCCATGATTCTGCTGATTACCAAGTTTGCTAAAGTTTATATTTGAATGGCCATCCCAAGACGATGAGCACGTGTAGTTATGTGCTGACTGAGACAGACGTGGGCTTTACTGAGATATTAGGAACCACGAATCACCCGGCTGGAAGGGCTCTTTCCTGAGCGAAGGCGAGATGATGAAGATGTGTTGGAAGTAATGAGACAGAAGGTAATATCTAACAGAGTGGCCTCCTCCAAGTTGATAATGGAATAGGCTTCCCAGTCAATTAAAGACGTTTCCGAAGTAGTCGACACATGTATATTAGTAAAAAGTGCTTCAAATTTCGTCCAATTGAAGTTATTAAAGGAGTGTTGTTATTGTTTGATTTTAATGTATTTAATTTATTCAATTGGCTGAATGACTTTTTTATTGAATGTGTATTATTGTTATATGGACAGTCTTTCCAAATAAAGAAAATGAGTATGAGATACGATATCCAGAGGGGCAGTCGATACATAAACCATGAATAGTAAGTGATAGAGTATTAATTGGATATTAATGAAAAGTTGGGTTTATTATTCTTTATCAGAATTGATCCATCTGACTTGTTATTATAGTTAATTACTATAAACGCTGCCTCCAAATGCCTACTACGATTACTATACGCTCTCATAAGTCTTTCAGAGTGAGTGGGATGGATAAGATATCTATGTATGGGTGAGTGGTCCAAGAATATGAATTTGAAACACTTTGAAATTTCAAGATTGAATCTAAGAGAGGGAACATGTATCCATAACGAGTGAATAAATGAGCAATTTGTAAGACATCAGATTCTCCAACGTTCCGAGTTTGAATCCGTTTCTCTCAAAACACTGATAAACTTGAACATGGACGATACAACATGAATGTAGGTGGTTTTGCTGCAAAATACCTAACAGAAATAATATTTATATAAGTTCAATTCACCACTGACAACGGTGGATGATTATGTTTTATCTTTCCTGTCCTATGGTATTAACTCAGCGTCAGTTGGTTCACGTCTCAAGATAGGATGGCACCAAATAACACCATTATATTTTCCATTGATAATTTCTTGTGAATTTTTGTAGCTGTTACGTATTGACGTACCAACATCTTGGTTCTAAATGGGTTTGTCTATGACTTCGGAAAGATTCGTAAGTCGCAGATATTCTAATAAGTTAATTCTATTGTATTGAACGAAATGTAAAAAAATTAGCTTCATGATTTATGGAAACTTCATCTTCCTTTTTTTGAGTAAGCATTGACTAGGTGACAGACTCGGGAGATATAGGAAACAGAAAATTCCGGTTCGAACCTTGTCCAACTCAAAATTGAAAGAACTCTGAAGATCACCTCTGATGCTGATAGTTAATATTATTATGGCCATGAGTATTGCGCAGTGTTCAAATCTTGGAAAAAATCCAAATTTTCGAATCTTGATGCTATCCATCCCTACAGAAGGTCCAATTCACATATGATGGTTATGGTTTTTTACAAAAGACGTAATAATCAGTGATATTTAACTCGGTATCAGATTGTTTACAAGGGCTCACACCCAACAAAAAGAAAAAGTTAAGAACGTGCTTTATCCCCTTTTCCACGTTTAGTTAAATTAACTGCGTGACCTTACTCTAAAATAAAGTGTGTGTCATACCCATGCGGTGCTATATGTACCGTGGCTTTCATTATGCTCACCAAGAGGTTAGCATACTTCCAGCACTTCAATATTTAGAGCTTCCCAGAGCTCAACTGGAATTGGCAACACACTGAAGGAGGTTATTTGAAGCGAAGTTGTTCATACACGTAACATTCTATACTAGGAGCTTTCCAGCCGCGAAAAAAAGTGATTATTCCATTTTCCATGTAACTCTATCAGCATTCCAAGTTTGAGATTAATACACGAAATCTCATATCATTTCTCAATTGTTCACCCACTACAAATCTATCAGTAATAAAGCTATTATTTGGAAGCCAAGTAACTAGTTAAAGATACACTTACAAGAAAAGATCTTAAATGTTGAGTAAAATTTTGACAAAAGGCAAACACATGAAGTACAGGAAAAAAGAAAAGCAAGGAGCGAAATTTCGGCCGAAGATCAGAGGCCGAGGACATTTTGAAAGGTCGGGAGTTTGACTGCCTCAAGCCTAGACTGTTGAACAAAACAATAAGGACTCCCTTCACTTGATGATGTTTAGGATGTCCTGTGTATAAAAGATGACGAGTATTCAGAACAANAGCGAAATTTCGGCCGAAGATCAGAGGCCGAAGCCATCTTGAAAGGTCGGGAGTTTGCACTGCCTCAAGCCTAGACTGTTGAGCAAAACATTAAGGACTCCCTTCACTTGATGATGTTTAGGATGTCCTGTGTATAAAAGATGACGAGTATTCAGAACGAAGAGTAAAAAAGACAATTTTTCAGCAGGATGAATTAAATTTGTGAATCAAGGATCCTTTGCATAGGTACATCTTAAGCATCGTCGATTCAACCTTATAATCCGCAGTGTTTCTCGGATATAAATTGTAGCAGAGAGTCCTTTAAAGGAAAGAGCTCTCCCATCATTACCAAAGTAATTCTAAAGAAATTAAGATTCACCTACTTCCCGATTCTTTATCCGCTAGACTGATCTCTAAAGCTTCGGCAATAAACACTAAATCTTGGCCGGAAATTCAGGGATCAATCTTCAGTCAGCAGCTGTTCGACATTGTCATGACAAACTTTCCTATGACATACTCTCTACGCACGAGAATATTAATTTACTCAGTAGACACGCTTTTTTAAAGTCAAAAACAATATCCGATAGACGACTTACAGTGTAAATAGTTCCTCGTTGTCTTTTCAAGTGCTGATACTGTCTCTGATCTATGGTTCTGGAAAATGATCTTTTCCCCAAGCTAAAGACCGATATTGAGAAAGGCAGTTATTTTTGGAAAAGATTTCCCATTGAAAAAGACCACTTAATTATAATAAAAAAAATCACAGAGAACAAATGAAGAATTTCTCACAAGAAAGTCTAACCTTGGACTCGTGTAATGTGCATCAGTGTGTATAAACAGTATATGTGGAGAAGAAACGGTTGAAGAAACTCCATTTTGTAATACCATTTCCTTTGAAGTCAATTTGTCGATAGGCTGGTCGGTCAAAGATGAAAAAGCAGATTCTGTTCCTTATTCGACTAATGCTCAGCTTTATCACGTTTATAAATTTTTCATCCCCTTTCGGACAGAATTGTGAGCTTTTAGACACCATACACGAACAGCAGGGTTTAAGAGATATGGATATTGCCTACCCTAGCGTATGGTTCGGACAGTAGAGATGTCTTCGAAAATAATATTATGTGTTCTCAGATCGGTTCCTAACAAGGGGACCCGCTTGGAGCACTCCTTTTTGACCTGACTGTCTATATTGTCGCATACACTGTGCTTTCCCTGTTCAACAATATATGGATGACACGGAGGTCCTTATGACTCTGTTTTGGAAAACCTCCATGTCATTGTCAACTCTAAGGAGTCTTTGATTATCTCATTTCTATTTCCGGCCAAGATTTAGTGTTTATTGCCGAAGCTTTAGAGATCAGTCTAGCGGATAAAGAATCGGGAAGTAGGTGAATNAATATATGGATGACACGGAGGTCCTTATGACTCTGTTTTGGAAAACCTCCATGTCATTATCAACTCTAAGGAGTCTTTGAATATCTCATTTCTATTTCCGGCCAAGATTTAGTGTTTATTACCGAAGCTTTAGAGATCAGTCTAGCGGATAAAGAATCAGGAAGTAGGTGAATCTTAATTCCTTTAGATTTACTTTGTGATGATGGGAGAGCTCTTTCCTTTAAAGGACTCTCTGCTACAATTTATATCCGAGAAACACTGCGGATTATAAGGTTGAATCGACGATGCTTAATTAAGATCTTTTCTTGTAAGTGTATCTTTAACTAGTCACGTGGCTTCCAAATAGTAGCTTTATTACGGATAGATTTGTAGTGGGTGAACAATTGAGAAATGATATGAGATTTCGTGTATTAATCTCAAACTTGGAATGCTGACAGAGTTACATGGAAAAAGGAATAATCACTTTTTTTCTAGGCTGGAAAGCTCCTAGTATATAATGTTACGTGTATGAACAACTTCGCTTCAAATAACCTCCTTCAGTGTGTTGCTAATCCCTGTTGAGCTCTGGGAAGCTCTAAATATTGAAGTGCTGGAAGTATGCTAACCTCTTAGTGAGCATAATGAAAGCCCGGTACATATAGCACCGCATGGGTAGGACACACTTTATTTTAGAGTAAGGTCACGCAGTTAATTTAACTAAACGTGGAAAAGGGGATAAAGCACGTTCTTAACTTTTTCTTTTTGTTGGGTGTGAGCCCTTGTAAACAATCTGATACCGAGTTAAATATCACTGATTATGACGTCCCTTGTCAAACCAAGAACCATCATATGTGGGTTGGACCTACTGTCGGAATGGACAGCAGCAAGATTCGAACATTTGGATTTTTTCCAAGATTTGAACACTGCGCAATACTCATGGCCATAATAATATTAACTATCAGCATCAGAGGTGATCTTCAGAGTTCTTTCAATTTTGAGCTGGACGAGGTTCGAACCGGAATTTTCTATTTCCTATATCTCCCGAGTCCGTCGCCTAGTCAATGCTTACTAAAAAAAGGAAGATGAAGTTTCCATAAATCTTAAAGCTAATTTTACATTTCGTTCAATACAATAGAATTAACTTATTAGAATAGCTGCGACTTACGAATCTTTCCGAAGTCATAGACAAGCCCACTTAGAACCAAGATGTGGGTACGTCAATACGTAACAGTTATAAAAATTCACAAGAAATTATCAATGGAAAATATAATGCTGTTATTTGGTGCCATCCTATCTTGAGACGTGAACCAACTGACGCTGAGTTAATACCACAGGACAGGGAAGATAAAACAGAATCCTCCACTCTTGTTGTCAGTGGTGAATTGAACTTATATAAATATTATTATTGTTAGGTATTTTGCAGCAAAACCACCTACATTCATGTTGTATCGTCCATGTTCAAGTTTATCAGTGTTTTGAGAGTAACGGATTCAAACTCGGAACGTTGAGAATCTGATGTCTTTCAAATTGCTCATTTATTCACTCGTTGTGGATACATGTTCCCTCTCTCAGATTCAATCTTGAAATTTCAAAGTGTTTCAAATTCATATTCTTGGACCACTTACCCAGACATAGATATCTTATCCATCCCACTCACTCTGAAAGACTTATGAGAGCGTATAGTAATCGTAGTAGGCATTTGGAGGCAGCCATCATCCTGGGTGGTTATAGTAATTAACTATAATAACAAGTCAGATGGATCAATTCTGATAAAGAATAATAAACCCATCTATTCATTAATATCCAATTAATACTCTATCACTTACCATTCATGGTTTATGTATCTTACTGCCCCGCTGGATATCGTGGCACATACTCATTTTCTTTAGTTGAAAAAACTGTCCATATAACAATAATACACATTCAATAAAAAAGCGAACTTGGTTGTCTTTTGAACGACACCACTTGACCCAAATTCGACAGGGATGTGATCAAAAAGTGCCTGACGAGCTGTTCCTTCGAGGTCCGACGTCCTTGCTCAATTTGGTACTGATTAGGCGAATTCCACAGTTTATATCGAATCCAACTCGACAGGGGGAGACCACGACATTGGAGTCCGATATATCAAAAGCTGTCGTGTTTCCTATGTCGATCTGTATCCCGAATGAATGTCTGGCAGCCCAATGGAGTTCTAGAATTATTTTAGAACTGTACCTCGACTATGCCAGGCAGAGAGGCAAATTGTTTGATTGGAGGAAGAAACCCACCTCTTCCCTCATAATCAGAGTAGCGACGTAATTTACCCAACACAAATTTTCTGACGTGTAATAGCCATTACACTGTGGAAGTGATCAATTGTTTATATATTCAAATGAGGCTGCATTCCTTTAATATTCTTCATGAGTATGCATTTTCATTTTCAAAAATTGTAATTTACCTTGTATGTTCGAACAACCATGACACTGACTGAATTTTATCGTTTTTAAATGTTGAATTTATTAAAAGCCAAATTATAGATAGTTAAACTTTTAAATTTTAATTAAATTTTATGTATCGATCATTTATAAAAAATGTCAAAAACCTTTCAGCATCAACAATTGTTCATTAAGAACTAAACCAACCTCTACACTCAAAAAATGATGACCCAATTCCCATAAATGATGACCCAATTCCCATAAATGTTTACCCAATTCCCATAAATGTTGCCGATGATATTATTATTGCCTCAAAGGACAGAAGCATTCAATCAGCGACTCAGTACGCTCAACAAATTCTTGAAAAGTTGGAACTAATTCTCTCGAAGATGCGAATCGACGCATCAGCAACAAAACCTTCTGTCACGCTGTTTACTAGTTAAAAAATACAGCTCTGTGTCAAACCAAAAATCTTTATAAAGAACGAGGCAATTCCTATCAACAAAACACCGAAAATTCTTGGAATCACATTTGATCAGGGACTCACCTTTACCCGACATGTTGAGAACATAGTAGCTTCTGCTCTGAGGAAAATGAGAATTTTAAAAGTGCTCTCAAAAACACTTAGAGACCAAACGGGGCCTTGCAACGATTTATGAACAATTTATCCGACCCATGATGACGTATGCAAGTCCTCTGTGGGCAATGCAGATTTCACGATTCTCCTCATTGAAACTATATGCAATCGAGGAGACCGCAAAAAGGATAATTGGACAAGAACACAAAATCCAGCCCATTGAAATTCTCTAAATCGAATTACAACAGGAATTTTTAAAGGAAACTAGTTTACCAAACTACCTTCTATTCCATACACAATCGAAATATTTACAATCATACAAAAATTTTGAGCCGATGCCATATCTAATGAGAAGGGCTGTTTAGGATTCTCGACCACGCTGGACTCGTCCTCTTTCTTGTGGTTTGGGATCACTTAGTTAGTTGAGAACTTTTTATTTCTTTTCTTTGACCCAGTGATCCTGGAGGTAATAATAATATTTATGTCTCCCGGTGAATAAATAGATGGATTTGTTTTTCTATCATATTACTTGATTGTTTTGACAAATCATCGCTAAACCACCTGTGTGGATAGCCTCTCTCCTTCCAACCTTGTTATGACAACAACTAACCCAGGCTCTGCATCGCAGAACCCTAAAGCTGAAAAAATACTATATATCGGTGGATAGTTCATATTTGACCAGTAGCCGTGGAAACGTCGAAATTTAAAGGAAGCAGGTCGTTGATTCTGGTAGATAGAATAAGATCTCTCGTAGCTGACAAGTTCAAGGTCATTATACGGAAAATCGATTGTTACAATTCATATAGAAGGTTGCTCAATATCGATATTATTTACCTAAGCGATCTTAAAAAAAGATTTTTGAGGCCCTATGACTTCATTCGTCTCGGTGACAACAATCTGCTCATAAAATCTGGTCAGAGGCTGTTGTATTTGATTATTTAAAGTTCTATAAGTGCAAATTGGTGTATGCAGATGCCATATTGCGAATCAAATTTTTCCAGAGAGAATAGAAAAACTATGATCCTGTCTGAGCGTATCCTATAATCACAATATCGGAAAAAAAGAGAAAATGCAGAAGACCTTGAATGCTTAAGAGAGAAAACAAAATAAGAGCTACTTGAAAAAAGATANTTGCAAGTGATGTGGGGTCCATCCGTAAGAGGTGTCCAAACAGTCTCCATCGGGCCTCCACCACACCCCTAGTCACAGGTCGCGTTGAGCACTTTCGGTAAAGTGCCTCATTGTTGATCCGTGTCGGCCATTGTACCCCACAAAGTATTCGTAATTGCCTTCGGTAAAGGGACTTAAGATTTTTGGTTTCTGATACCGAGATCCCCCCCCCAGCAGGAAGAGTTATATAACAGGATCGGCTTCACGAAAGAATTATAGAGACACAAACGAAGCACGATCGTCACCGGTCTGTTAGTCAACCAATCTGTCTTCATCCTGTACACTGCGACCGTGGATAGTAATTTCCTCCGGGTTATGTCCTCACTGTTCCCGAGGAAGAAGCCGAGTTACTGGAACGTCTCCATCCTTTTTCTTATCTTGATCCCATGCGTACGATTTCCACAATTTCAGTTTTGGTTGTATTCACCGTAAAAAACCATTTCCCAAGCTCTGCAGGGGCAACGTCAAGTAACCGCCTCAAGGGCGCTTTATCTTCCTATACAAGATCCACATCATCAGCCATTATAAAAACTTCTAAGAACACGCAGTGCTACTTCCAAGTATACCACAATCAGCAAAGGGGAAAGGGAATCCTCCACAGTCGTCGACAAATTTATAGACGACGTACTTTCAACTCGTAACGTCTGTTCTGTGTTCGACAATAAAACTTCTATCATCCTGACAGAATCCGTATTATGGAATCCCCGCAAAGCATCAATAAGCTTTCGTCGGCGAATTGTGTAGGATGACTGAGCGCAGGTTTTCCACAGGGCCCGTCCTTTTATTCGGTTTTTGAATCGGCACCAGAATTTCTTTGCCCAACGGAAGTAGGTCGTTAGTTGCAAACATTTCGTTTAATACTTTGGACGCGATTTCCACCAGGGTTTTGGGGTCGTACTTCAGCAACTCAGCACTTATGCCATCCGGTCCTGACGAGTGATTGCACTTCAGTCTTTCTATTGCTTTCATAACTTCTCCCACCGTGATTTCATTTACAAAATTTCCTGTATTATTAGTGATTAGGTCTACCTTTTACCCGTGAACGTCAAAGAGTCGTTCAAAATGAGCAGCAATANCACAACGCCACCTGCCCCCAAACCACATCAGCGGTAGATCTGCCTATCCTGAATCCACTGTGGCTCGATGACAGGAATTTATTCACAGGCTCTTGCACACGATCCAGCACCACCAGAGCAAGTACTTTTCTTAGCAAATTGTGTAGGATGACTGAGCGCAGGTTTTCCACAGGGCCCGTCCTTTTATTCGGTTTTTGAATCGGCATCAGAATTTCTTTGGCCAATGGAAGTAGGTCATTAGTTGCAAACATTTCGTTTAATACTTTGGCCCCGATTTCCACCAGGGTTTGGGGTCGTACTTCAGTAACTCAGCACTTATGCCATCCGGTCCTGACGAGTGATTGCACTTCAGTCTCTCTATTGCTTTCATAACTTCTCCCACCGTGATTTCATTTAAAAGATTTCCTTTATTAACAGTGATTAGGTCCACATTTTACCCGTCAACGTTAAAGAGTCGTTAAAAATGAGCAGCAATAAGTTCGACTTGTTCCGTAGCTTCAAAAATCATATTCCCTTTGTTATCCTGAATTTTTAGTTTGCCCTTTTTATTTCTCTTCTTAAGCAGGCGCATTGCCAAGAACATCTGCGCACAATCCTTTCGATTCTCCACTACCTTTCGCCTGGCATCCAAAACGTTTGCAACATGTTCACTTTTTAATTTTTTGATTTTTCTCTGTATCCTAGTACATTCCGACTGTAAAAACTGTCTGTGTTCGTTATGTTTTCTAGCGATAGTCGAAGATCATTCTTTTTTGTAGTGAGGGAACATCGAGGTGGCATTACTCGGTACCTTCAATGTGTTCGTTTGCAGCCATGTGAATTCTTTTCATTGTATGGGTCCAAGTGACTCCCGGTGGAAGGCCTGTCTCTATTGCTTGAAGATAATGTTCCATAGATGCTCGATAGATATTTCGAGTGAAGTGTGAATAACATAATCTCTCGACTAGGTATCCTTCCCGTATGACCTGAGATGGTTTTGTTACTGAAGTGCGTGCATAGCGACTTGTAATATCAAACAGGGCCACGACGATCTTGTGGACGCTTTCCCGACGGCCCTTCCGTATGAGCTCGAGTCCCGTAATAGTGTTCTATTTTTCTGTCTGCAAAGAATGTAATCAATCTGATTGTAAATCATCACATGGTCCCAGATTCATTTCTTCTGCAGCTCGTCCAGGTAGTCTTATGTCTTGCAGCATGCGCAGTGTTACACAGGAATAGACCAAATTCCCTGCAGAAATTTATCAGCACAGCCCCCGGCAGGTTCCTGATCTCTCTTCCGTGTCTCCCGATAGTCGACTCATGTTCCCGGCGTACTCCTGCTTTAGCATTCTAGTCTCCGGCAATGAAGACTAGAAAAGACGATTCCAGTTCGGGATTTATCATCGACACCTGCATTTAGAAAGTATCAAGTTCGTCCGAATCTTTGGCGACCCGTCAACTGTGGGGTGCATAAACATTTATAATTGAGATAAGGGCCCTCGATGTGCGTTTGACCTCAACCCGTATTTGCAGTATGCTGTTTCTGTCGTTTACACTCCAACAGCGATGTATCCCACGAACAAGTTTCTTGTGCACAGCAAACCCCTTTCCATAGTGTCTCGATGACGATGGTAGTAAAATAATTTTATAGTCTCCAAGTAGCTCGTCCATTCTAACCTATTTGAGTCAAAAACATACTGGAAAGACGAAAATCGTTAAACTTTTTTTACAAGTTTCAGATAATGAATGGAAAACTTACATCTTTTCTGGCAAATGTTCATTTGTACTGAGACCGACAAAAAAGACCCTTTAAATTTGGATTACAATTGCGACAGTCTACCCGCGACGGTTCTAGATTAGTTCATGTTGCGTAGAGATTCAAGCTATCAAGCCTTGCAACTAGTAAAATGCGAAAATGACCAATTCGAACTCGGACATTTATTTAGTTCAAAGCTGAGATAGTCCAAGTTTTCAGAGTCTTCCATTTAACGATAAGACTTTCACACGTCATGAAGATACGTAGATAAATCTCGCTATTAAGGTACGTCACCACCAATACACTTTCACTATGGCCAAAGCAGAGCAGCCTGAAAAATCAACAGCAACGCCACTCTCCTATACTATCCTGTTGCTACAAACTCCTATAGTCCATCTAACCTTCTCCCTCTCAAGACAACTCCCAATCCATGTCCCCGTAGAATGGTTTACGGTCGTTATGGAGCATAACTACCGGACTAAAAAATCAGTATCCCGCATAAAATAAATTAATTATTAAAATACACTCCCGAGAAAACATAAAATTAGTTAAGTTTCCCTTGTGTCGTATTCCGAACCATCCTCTCCGTTAGCTTCGACCATGATCTTCTGTTGCGCACTAGTTCTCTTAGGTAGTCCAGGTCGTCCGCCATTTCCATTATAATATCAGATGCTGTCCACACCCTTGTAGCGTAGTGAATCAGGTCCTGATGGACTGCAAATCCGAGACCATAATGTCAGCAGGCCGACGGGAGGATAAAAAGATGGAATTTTCTAATCAGTTCTGTTCATTGTACGGTCGTTTTTGTCTCTTGTAGACAGCAGACAGAGACGTCATATTTAGTTAGATCGCATACCAGTTGGTGTTTCTTGTAAGGTTGATCAAGTCTTCTGCAATTGAAAGATCCCAGAGTGAACCGATAAGTCGGTAAGGAATACGAATAAGACATAGTGCAATAGATGTGTCGTCACCACCTCAACCAATGTATAATAATAATAATAATAAATTTAAGTAAAATAAATAATAAAAATTTTACTCGACACGTGTTTATTATTCGTGTTAGCTGATGGGTGTAAGATACGAACACATAAAGCACATTTTATGCCATGAAATATTCAGAGTTTATAGTCAACTTAGATGGGGAACTATTTTGTACAAATTGTTCGATTTAATCAACTGTGATAAAAAATAAATAAAATTATTCCAAAGATCAGGGATTAAACTAACTACTTTTTTGATCCTGATGTATTCCAGTCGAACTTTCACCCAAGAACAGTGATCCAGAGGACGTTTTACGGATAGCTGATGTCAATTACAGAAGGAAAAGTATTTCATTTTTTATTTTTAGATTACATGGGCTCGATTAAAAGTGTACACACGTTTTTGTTGGATACCTCTGGTGATTATTTAAGTTGGCCACTGAAAGTTACAAAGGAATTTGTCAAATCAAATATTTCTTTTTATAAGATGAGGCATCTTTCTTGTTAACTTTCTTGAAGAGGAAACAGAGCAATCACCATGTGAAAAAACCACGATTCGCGTGAAACAGATTTCTACGGAAGAAATAGATGAAATTATCGGCCGTTTAAGGTATCTCATAAAAATAATTGTAATAATGGACAATATATTTTTTTATTTTTGATGAACAGCAAATAAAAGGGAATGGGTATATAATTTCTTTGATTGGGAATGTTGCCTTTTCAAAATGATCGATTTTATGAATTGTATGTTGACGAATTAATCTCGGAAATAAAGGCCTCGGTTTTAAAAAACAAAAAAGAAAAGAATTTTTTATTATAATTGGACAACCACCAGGCTTGGTTGTCAAAAGATGAGGTAGCTGACTACCCGCAGCAAAATATTACTCAGAATCTTCCTGAAAAAGTTCGGATTGTTTCGGAATTTAGCAGGGACGGAGTATTGTGACTGTAAACCGAAATTTGTTTATAACTACTTGATATGAAAATAAAAATGCTATTTTTTTTATTTTTCCAAAAAACTTTGCTATTTTCCGATTGTCTTAGTAATCATACCTTAATGGTGGTTTTATAGCGTTGACTTATAGGAATCACAACGTCAATCGGAAACTGTTGTACCTTTGGGATTAGAAGACATCGATGAGAAGAGATATTTCAATGTCGCAATAGTTTTTTGACGAGACATTGGAACTGGAGGGGTCTTTTCAAGTTCAGATAGATCTTAAGACAATATTTCTCACATCCATAGAATAGTAGATATTGGACATGTGAGTGAATGTTTATCTTAAGTGTCAATGACTTTGTTCTGACATATCCACGATTGGGGGAAGACATTGGGAATTCGTTAGAA
>RDEW01000081.1:30866-68488 GCA_011109175.1 Dicyema japonicum
TCTTCAAGAGTGTAATATATTAGAGATACCTGGTTCAATAACCATTATATTGTAAGTGCTTTTAACTGAATTTATGTTTGTCTCGAATCCTAGATTAACCTCGATAAGGGAGAAGGTTTGTATCATATCTTTGATGGATTCTATATTTTAATCATAAAACATTTGACAATCAAACACAACATTGTTGTGTGGTACTTGAACGAATTGATTTTTGGTCGTGTTTTGTTTTTCTATCGTAGATGTCCGTCAATATTTTCCGGATTCCTTGCACATTTGCTAAGGGTTTAATGATTCATCGTTGATGGCTCTATTTAACCAAACTGCTGATTGTATTTCCCAAAGTTGTACTAGCACACCCGAATTCTTGGATTGAAAAACTCAAATTATTATAATTGCGGTTTTGGGGCTAAAACAAGCATTTTTATGATTGCATTTCAGGACTGAATTCTTCGGTTTTAACTTCACTTGCCCAAACTTATTCGGGTAACACTTATACACATGTCGCCCATCTAGGACTGGCATACATTGTCTCTACCTTAGCTCCTCCAGATCAAGTAATAAGACTTTGAATTTTAGTAATTTTTGATGAATCTGTCGATTGGCGTGACCTTCAAAGATAATTTCAAAAACTTTAACTTTAATCATTTCTAAGCATATATACAAGTTCCAGACATGGTGACAACGGGAGACTGCCCACGTAGGTAAAAATCAAAACTTATTTTTTAAGTTATACAGATTTATTTGCAAATATCCAGAGAGATGTAATCTTAGCTGCATCCTTTTTTCCTAATTTTATAGGGAAATTAAATATTTGCTTATAAATTTAGATATTTGTAGAATTTCAATCCAAATTGTAAGTAATCACTGTCATTATCTTGGAATTAGAGTTTGTCGTCAACTTACTTTTATTCCCCATCTACACATCAGAGTCAGTGATTATGTCTCTGTTAGCATTCAATTGAATGTCATCACGACTAGCACATGCCATTTTAACAAGCTGGTCGGAAGCAGAGGTAAACTCTTCATCAGGAGACCTTCCTCCCGTTCTTGTGTTCAACTAGCATGCTGAAGACATTTTCCAAATAAATTCTTTGCTACAGGTATGCTGAACAAAGTTAGAAAGAACGGATAGACAACAGTTGGTCAAATGACGCTTTTGTTAACCAGAAAGTAAGGAAATATAAAGGATGGTCGTACAAAAGATGTGACTGCAAAAACTATTGCTATAAAAATACAAACTTTGAAGAAAACCAACGAGCATACTGCAACTGCACAGCAAAAAAAGTAAGAGTGAAAGCTACAGGAATTAGCGGAAAGAGAGCAAAAAATCAATATAAAATTAAAATTCCGTGATATCAAGTTTCCAAAATTATGTGGATTGGAATCTCCTAAAAACGCCAGAATAATGAGAGAAGGCCTATGTTTCTTGTTTTAATTTAAGGAGAGAGATAAAACTTCCTCTATCGGAGAAGTTAACTTATCTGTTCTTTTCGTAAATATATAAGGTAATCGAAATCCAAATGTGGCACTCGGAGATTGTTCTGAAGAATGCACCAAATGGGTGGAGGCTTATGTGAAAGAACTTAACTACGTCACTGAGTTACTAAACGACTGGTGAAGCTGGGAAATCCGTCCTGCTAAGAAGTCCTTTATCCATGTGAAGAGTTTCTTTTGGATGTCAGCAGCCGCATGCCTTGATAGGAGGGCATCATGCCACACGCTATCGAATGCTTTGGACTGCTCCAAACACACCAGGTTGACTTGCCTCTTGAATTCCAGGCCTCTCAGTACGATCGAATACATGTGGTGGATACAATCCGTGCAAAATTTCTCAGATCTGAGCCACATTGTTCCGCGAGAAGGAAACAACTCTTTTCCATGTGCTCGTTTAGTCTTTTGAAGATAATTCTCTCAGCAATCTTGGAGATAGAGCAATTTAGGCTGATCGGCCTATAGTTAAAAGGGTCCCTCCCCGACTTTCTTGGTTTAAGTATCATACTGACAATAAAGGATTTCCAGCGTCTTGTGACATATTTATGATCAATGCTTGCGTTGAATAAGTTCCTTAGTAAGAGCAGCAAATCCTCTAAACCTTCCTTGAACATTCTCATGCTAACGCTTATGTCTAGGAGCGTGAGCTTTGCATTCTCTAATAGCAACTACGACGTCTTCTGTCGTCATCCTTATATTGGTATCTTTGAGATCATCCAGAGAATAGGTAATAAGTTTTTGTGAAGCTACCAACTCTTCCTTCGGAATCAGCTTCATTGGGTTGACTCTTTGGATACGGTCTAGTGCTTCTTAAAGATATCTGGGGCATCTTCTGTAGAATATGACCCACCTTCTGGCTTGTTCAAAAAGATTTTCATTTTTTCCCTCTTCTGGCCAGTTATTCTTTGTAAATCTTCCAGTACGAGGAGTCTTTGGTTTTTAGTTTGCTTGCCTCGACCTTCTAATATCGTTCTAGAGCCAGTCTTGTTCCCTCTTCAATGGCTTTTTTGATTATCTTTAGTTGATCGGTCAATGTAATCCGGTCGATCCAGTCAACACATCTTCTGGGTTTGGTCTTAGTCGGTTTCTCTCTTCGGGAATAAGGTCCGTCCTTCCAGTTTTTGAGGTTCCTAGATATGTATCTTCTGTAGTGATTTCAATTTATCGTTGAAATGTCATATCCTGTGAACACTCACTCAGTAGTGTCCGGAGCCAGGTTCAGTGTCATCACTTGCGGAATGTGGTCGCTCCCGATGTCCCACATGGTCTTCTGTCTCTCCACATAAGTGTAGAGCGGTGGTGAAACAAGGAACACGCCAAGCATAACTCCACCATGGTGAGAGAAGTGATTTGGCTCCTCCGACGTCATGATTTCAAAGCCAGTTTTATCACCCAATTTTCCTAGTCTGAGTTCATCCCCGTTAGTTCTGAGACACCCATATTTAACGTTCTTGGCGTTTAGATCTTCTACCAGGACAGACATATCGTTTCTCACAAAAAATTCTTCAATTTCTGTAGAACACTTTCTGAGGTCTTTCGAATACATGCCTCCAACGTGTATCCATGAGCCACAGCAGCGCACCTCAACGGAAACAAATTCACATTGTGTATTCATAATAACTTTTGGCTCACGTATCTGTAGGTCATTACTGTAGAATATTGTGGTTCCAGCACCAACATCAGAATCTTCTACCCACGGTATTTTTATAGAATTAAATCTTTGTAGCATTGTAGTGTTGGTCTTTTTCACCTTGGTTTTGTTTACCACTTGGATGTCAATCCTGGTGGTTGACAGAAGTAATGCTAAGTCATGACGTCTCTTCCTCAGGAATCGGGCATTCACCAGCACTATCTTGATGTCTCTTCTCAATTCGCTTTTAGGTAGCCCGGGTTCAGCTCTACCATTCTTTGTAAATCCACCCCGAGTATACCGCTTAGTTCTTTTAGTCTTGATCAGAGCTTTTCAAAAAATAATTCTCGCGGCACACTAATCGTAAAAAAAATAATCCACGGCACACATTAAAAAATAAAAAATTAAATTTTTAAGATGTGTAAAAAAACTAAGTACAAAAATTGGTAATTTAATGCCCAAATTTTTATTAATAGAAAAATGAAATCTTAATTATAATTGTTTTTGCATATATTCTCCGACAAAGATATCTTCATTATTTTTTGTTCATATTTATGACTAAACATAATCCGAGCAATAATACGACAAGCAGGGATTATCAAGTTTTCGCCAATAGTGTGAGGTTTTAGTTGTTTTGTTATCAATCCTGATATCAGGTATGAACATTTCAATGATTCCTTTGTGTTTACTAAAGTTTCACTGAACATCATTTGACTAGATCTACGATTCATAGTAAAAACTAAATAATAGTTGTGTTGTTTTTTCAAATGGATAAAATAATCCACAGATTTTTCGGAATAGTCCGGATGCTTGGAAGTAAAATGTCTCTTTAGTTTGCTAAAAACCATAGCATCATTTGCAAAGACTCTCATGCAAATTAGACATTGAGGTAGTTTATTTTTATCTTTGCATATAAATCCAAATGACAAAAAAGAATCTTTATAAAAACGACGAACTGATCCATAAGCACGTTGATGCGGACGTTATTAAAAAATTAATAAATAATAGTTAACCAATGTAAATGTCATTAATATATAATAAAAAAATGATTATTTTAATTTTAGTAATTATTTTAATTTGTTTATCTTTTTAAATTAATTAGGTCAAAAATGCATATAAATTTATTCAAATTTTTATTTGGCAGGCGGCACACTAGAAATTGTCTCGCGGCACACTTAGTGTGCCACGGCACACCGTTTGACAACCTCTGGTCTTGATATTATTTCCTCCAGTTCTTTTGCAATTTTCCTTGGTATATTTTTTTGGGTAGCCAAGCCGATTCTCGTGAATGAGGATCTGGTCCATTTTTGTTAATCCTTGGGCCAATTATTCTTTTTTGGGCCACTTTGTTGGTTAAAGCAGAGGTTATTCATCTGTTTCGGTTCCATATTGTTGGTTCGGAGACTTAAGTTTCGCCTGGCCTCCACTAGAACAGGGCATCCTCAATAGTTTAACGCACTTGGGTTCGAGACCCGGGTTCGCACTGCACTTGGAGGTGTCATGCTCTCCCGCATAACGGAAGCATTTCTTCCTTCCTGTGCACTGGTATGCAAGGTGACCGACATGCTGACAGTTGTAGCAGATCGGCGGTCTTCTTCTCATCCACTCACAGGAGATCTTGTTCGTTCCAATGTAGAAGCCACAACGTATTAGCGATGCGGCCTCCGATTTATTATTAATTAAGGCTTTCGCCATTGGCATGGCCTGCGATCCTCTGGACATTTGGGTAACTTTTGTAGTTGATGGAACCATCTCCTGGAGGTAGTCAGAGAGGTCGTCCTCCTTCACCCAGAAGGGCAGGTTCCTGATACAATCTCTGACGGTTTGTTGAAATTGTTCTGAATCGGTGGTTGTCCGGACCAAAGGAGAAGTCTCATTCACGGTCTCCATAAAGGCGGTCATGTGGGGGTTGTCTCGGAAATCTATTCGGAAGAAAGCTCATCTGTGGCTTATCTTCATACATCCGTACTGGTCATAGAGGTATAGAATGTTCGCGATCCTTATCGCACTGGTAGAGGAATCGACTGTGATCAATAGAGACGAGTTGTCTGTGGAATTAGCCTTCATGGGTTCGTTTGCTTGTTTGGCCAATTCTGTTGAGTCGAGTTTCATAGGTTCACCTCAAATCTCAAATAGCTCATTCTCGGACTGAATCGACTCTGTAGTTCCTTTTAACAAGAATTTAAAAATCGTATCTCAACCTTAACAAAATTCATCTTGAAAGATTCCAATACAAACCAGGGATCACTAGCAAGCTTTTCTGATAAGGATTTTGGCTTATTTCCTAAGCAAATTAGAAAAAAGCACGTAATGAGGTTAGTTTTGAGTCGACTTATAGGGTTTCCCGACCATTAACACCACTTTCCAGATCAATAGCGTAGCTTTCCGATCCATTACCGTCATTTTCCCCATTAATAGTGTAACTTTCAAGTCAATAAGGGTAAAACTCATTTAAGGTCGGATTTTCAGTATCCTAAAGACCAAGAAGAGCTATTTCAGGATCTTCTACTTATATTACTGTAATTTAAATAAAAGTTTGTTTTTACTTAAAAAAATTTTTTACCCTTAAAAAATTTAGTCGGGAAACCCAATATCTGCTGAAAGTTATGCTATACACTAGAAAGTGGCAAATAGAATATTTAAACAAATTAGGCTACAGGAATCGCAAAACTTAAATTAATCAAGAATTAGTTTGATTGTTAACTAAAATAATCGTAAAACTTAAATTAATCAAGAATTTATTTGATTGTTGATTAACCAGCCTAAAAAAAGAAAAATTACAAAAGTCAATTATAAAGATAGAGCATTAAATGAATAAATCAATTAGTCGGAAACTTTTGATCGATTCACTACCATCTTCCTATTCATTCTTTTATAATAAGGAGTATTCAGATCGACCCTCAGAAAATAAAATTTGAAATCATCTTTAGTAAAATTAAAGGCAAAAAATTTTTACTAATGTTCGGGTTGCTCCGATACTTCAATAGTATTTTCCCTTAAACGGACTAACACATACAAAAAAATAAAAGGATGAGTGAGGGGTTTGATTGTATAAAAACACAGCTTTTCGAATATGCTTTATCGGAAACTATCATTTTTGATAAACTTTCTGTGATCGTCTGATTGAAACAATCTTCTGACTTTGATTGTTGAGTCTTCCATGGAATTGAATAATTCTGAAATCTTCACACAATTTCTGATATGACCGTTCTTATTTTCTATTCCGTTGTCGCATTAGAGACTTTGACATATGACATCTATTTTCACGGAAAAACGAATTTTTTTAATTTTTGTCTAAAACATGGTGACGTTGTATTGAGCAAAAATAGGAAACCTTTACATCGGTCGTTTCTTAGATTTCCCAGAAAATCATTCGTGAAGTTAATTGTCCTCGTACAAGCCGTTACTACCCTATCACATGGATTGAAAAGATTAAGGTGTCGAAGGTAACTCGAAGATCTTTTGGGTTTTTTACGGAGAAGTTTTCTCATCTAGCTTGACGTCAATTAATAATTTCTCTTGTCTTCTGTATGACGTAAAAAGGATCAAACTGACTTCTCTGGGCTAGCTCTCAATTGATTTCAATAAAACAACAAAATCAGATTGTTCAGACTGTCCTGTAATCTTCGCGTCAATAATACTCACATCCAACGACTATATAACCCGCGTAAGATAGTAATATGCCGTTGTCATCTTGTGGAATTGCTAGGTCATTCGTAATAAGATTGAATAAGAGGGGAGATTATGGGGAACCTTTAGTAACGCAATTTAGTGAAAGTCTCAATGCAGACATCGATTACCCTGGTGTACTCAGGAAATTCACCAACTATAACTTCAGGAAAAAATTGTGGGATGATCTCACACCAATCAAAGTAAATACCTTCTGGATTTGAATTGACAATCGACTTTATTTCCAATTCTCTTGTTTAGACCGAATCTTATAAATTCCTTTAATGTATTTAGGTTCATCGCTTATCTTTGAAACAATGCTAAAACCTGGCATCTGGGAAAGAAGTGCAGATGAGTGTCATAACCAGCCTTTATAGGATTCTTGACTGGACAAACTCTAACACAATGCTTCATGAATTTGTTCAAATCCATCTGGTAATCAAGGTCTCCCAGTATTCTTACTGTCAGCGTTTATAATGTTCCGTAATTTCTTTCACATCTTGTAAAGTTATCTAATTGTTCATGGCAGTGGATATGCGACTCAGTTTCTTTCCTTGTAAACGTTTTTCACTTTCGGAGATCTAGTATTAATGTTAATTTGTATCTACTATAGGGACTACCATATATGGGTTTTGGAATCTACATGTGCAGTAACTAAGTACTGGTCTTTATTCACGAATTGAAATCCTCTATAGCTACTACCACATCATTATTTTTAAGTTTCGTCTCCAGAATTGATCCTTAATGTATCACTTAAAGTTAAGTTATTATTATACAATCTTTTAACAGTTTACGGATAACTAACTTCATAACTATTCAAATAAATGTGTTTTATTTCCTTTTAAAATTTGTAATGATAATTAAAAAATCACTATTATTTTTCATAATGCTTCATTTAAAAAAATAAAGTTATTAAAATGTCGCGTAGTCAATTGGTCACATGTTTACCAGCGGTCTGTTTTATATTCCTAAAAGATCCAGTTTGACTACGCAGTCATTTTTTCTTACTTTACAATTTTGTTAATAATTTACCTTTTAAATGCAAAAATTTAATTTTTTTAGTTTTCGTCTTCAGAATTGATCCTCAATGTATCACTTTAAGTCAAAGCCGAGGATCCGAAAAGAAGGAAGTATAGAAGCATCTCTGAATAATTAATGTGAACATTGATCTATAGATCTAGAAAAATGTTATAAGATAAAAGAATATTCGAAATTTTATTTATAAAATAAATTAAAAATTAGATGAGATAAATAAATATTAGAAATTTCATTACAGTGGCTTTGATGGAGGTTCGTTCCTTTATTGAGGTTCGTTCCTTAAAACTTCTGTAGAGTTTTTGTATATGTGGGTTGGAAGTCGCCAGTTTCAAAATTAGTTCCACGTGTGGTGTATCTAAATGATCAGATCTTAGCACTTCTTAAAAAAATAGTCAAATGTCGGGAATTTTATTTAATATTCCAGGAAATACCGGAAAGATGTTAAGAGTTAATTGACGGCTAATTAAGGTAAATCCACTTCTCACGATCCTTTTTAATCATCAAGTCTATCCATATCCGTAGTTGTGGGAACCCCTCAAATCGAAAGGTGAAGAGAGTGATTTTTTGGTGTTTTTTAGACTAATGGATCACGTGACGGCTCTTAGGATTCAAAGTAGGCACATAGCAGTGAGTGGTCCTGAATCGTACCCACAGCTAACTCTAGATTGTATTACATGATCTATATTAACAGATGGAAATAAGGTCGCGAATTGTTTAGAGAAGGGAGAATTTCTGGAGTGTTGAAACAGAGAAACGGGATAAAGGCAACTCCGAGTATTATTGGTGTTTGATCACATAAAAAACTGATTGAGTTGGGGTAAGATAAGAATTTTTTCAAATTTTAAGGTTAAAAATGTTTGCCCAAATCATATTAAACAAATATAATACAAACCAACAGAATCACAAATCAAAGAAAATTAAACTAAGTCCCTTCGTTGTTCCTCAGTCACTGCTTCTTTTTTCTCACTAGCCTTGACATTGCTCTCCACTTGACAGTGCAGCTTCTCCATCCTATTCCTCAGTCCATTAAAATCAATCCTCATTCTCTGGATGTCATACCCCTTATCATTTTCACTGGTAAACTAAAAGTGACACGACCCATACTTCGGTGAAATTCTCGGATTCCACAAATTTGCCCTCAAATCCGTTTATTTTACTAACGAACTCCCTCACAGACACCGATTGCTCATCAAAGTTCTTCATTTCCAAAATTAATTTTGCACACTTTGAGCTTTCTTCCAACCACGAGTCAATTTTAATACACAAATCGTGGAAACTCTCAGCAGCGACACAAGTCTACAATAATAATAAGTTAAATAACCTTCTCCTGTTCATTCAAATCCCGCAAAAGCTTAGCCCTTTTATCATGACAAACCTCAATCATCATTTCTTTAGTCTCCTCTAACTGTTGAAGACTCGAACATGTGTAAACATTCTCTTCCACGTAAGGAAGTTCATTCTTTTTACAGATGCATTGAATCCGCTTGACAATACCCCTGATATTCTTAAGTTTTATATCTGCTTTCTCCACATTCTTTTCAAACGAGTCCAGATAGTCCAACCACTTATTAATAATATTGACTGATGACACCAACAGATCATCCCGCATGTCTTCGATCCAAAAGTCCATCCATTTCTTTAAAATCTCCAAATATATATTCATCATACAGTCACATCCACTGCATAGTCAAACAACAGTGTATCAATTTGCTCCAAAACTAGCATTCGATGTTTAATCTGCTTATACAATTTGGTGTTAAAATCCACAAACTCACTAAAAATGTTCTTAATCTCTTCAAGACGATTATCAACGAGACATATCAACGAATATCCATTATCACGCAAGTCTTTAGCATAATCATCAAAACTCCTAATTATTGGGTCATCCATTGCGTTCATAACAATCCTAATTTCGTTAATCGTAGCCTTGATCACTCAATATGAGTACCTTCAAGTTAGACAATCCACGTGAGTTTATTTTTATCTTCATATTCGCCATCCACGCTTCATAACTGTCACATTTGCGATGGAAATTCATAGCCAGACTTTCAATCAACTTAAGTCTACAACTTATCAAACACGTGACCTGGTACTTTCGGAATTTATCCATTCCTTGTAACTTTGAGACAAATCCACCAAACTAGACCAGTCCTCGATAATATTATTTAGTTGTTCCTCTTCAAACTCACTCCTAGCTCTCAAAATGTTGGAGATGTTCTCCAATTCAACTTTCTGAGAATACTTTGATGGCATCTCTTGCATGGAAAACCATCGGTATTTCTCTAGCTGTTCCCTCACCTCATCAGAACTCCCAAATTCTGGTCGATTGGACAGCCAGTCTTTCTTGACATTGATCCACGAGATCATCTCGGGGATATCCTCAAGCAGTGGCAAGGAAATCTCACTCTCGCTTACTCCTCGTAGCAAAGAGTATGCATTCTGTTCTGTCTTGATTGTCTACCAGTAACACAACTCTACACTAATTCATCATGTATAAATTTTTGATAAAGCGAAGAGACATATGTCATAACAGAACGCTCATCTGCACGCCAAGCCATATCTAAGATGATAAACCTAGTTACCCTCGGGGTCAAGCATACAGGGTATATCGAGATGCTCCTCTGCTACTTGGAATGCTCGCTTTAGGTTCTCTTCCGATGTTTCAGGCTTGGGTAAATACGATTAATGCCTGAAATCCGTCAAATTCTATTAGATCTGGTCTGTGTCTATGGATTATTGCCGCAAAGGCTAGTCCGTCCTTAAAACTAGTATGGAAGTTATTGACGTTCACTCCTTCATACCCATCAGTCTTTCGTTGACACCACAAAAGCAGCCCTTCCATGGCAAATTTATCTGTTGATTTAAAAATCCAGCCCTACTTTCCATCGTGATGTCCTGTATTGCGAACCGTAAAATTATAGCCCAGATCACCATCAGTATAACTTTGACATTTCCGTCGAGTATGTCTGAAAAAAATCAGTACATCAGTACCTTCTGCTACAACTGAAAGAGTTTCACTCCCTTGTTGATCATGAATTTAAGAGCCTGATTGAGGTTCATTATTTGATGAAGCCTGAGGAATTTGGTTTCAACCAGAGGAATTTTCTCGTTGGAAATTACTTCAAGCAGACGAATTAGTACAAATCCATTGGAGAAATCAGTATCAAAGTTAACTATTTGGCAGTTGATTTTCCGGAGGTGGGAATTACACCAAGCTGTAAACACCTTCATTTATAATTTAATTTTACTTTTTTTTGTTGTTTCTAGCTTGAATGATATAGAATATGATCGCACATCTTCACAAACTTAAGTTAGTTACGTAAAATTTTATTAAAAATGTTGGTTAGCCAATTTATAAATATTTTTTACTTAAAATTTAGAACTTATTTTTTATCTAAAAATTTATGATTTTCTACCTATAAATGATTTTAAATTTATTGGCCACGTGGTGCAACAGTGGGCCCAAAAAGTCATGGCACCACTTAATAAATTTTAATATTTTACTTTTAATTACTTTTTTTACAAAATTAAAAAGTATTAAGATATTGAAAATAATTTTAAATTTTTAAATTTTAATATTTGGTTAAGAAAAAACAATTTTTTTATATTTTTAGTGTTATTTAATGGTCAAAAAGTGTTGGCACGGTGCGTCATTAATTTTTTGTTGCATGACCTATTGCAACAATTACTGCCTCTAATCTTCTTTTGTATGTTTCTATTAATTTACTCACGGCAGAATACTATTAACTACATTATATTTTTTGGTCTTCGGATTCCTATCTATATTTTCAACGTTTTCCATAAATTTTCAATTGGGTTTAAGTCGGGAGGCCATTTCAGAACATTTAGTTGTAATTTTAGTTTTATGTTTCGGATCGTTATTATGTTGAAAACGTCCAATTATTTTTTAACTTTAATATATTGGTGGATGAAATTTAACAATTTTTCAAAATTACGACGTACTTTTCGGTATTCAATATTTCATCTATGAAAAATAGTTCACCCACTCCTTGAGATGAAAAACACGCCCATAACATTATGCTGTTTCCTCCGTGCTTAACTGTAGGCATGGTACATTTTTTGTCATATTCTTGATTTTTTTCTTCCAAATATATCAAAAAGTTCAACTTTGGTTTCATCTGATCATAATATATTCATTAATATTTTGTTTATTCGCTGGATATTTTTTTAATCGTTGAATATTTGGTTAGGAATCTAAGTGTTCTTGAAGAGATCTAAAGAAACTTCACAATGTCATTGAAGATACAAAAATCTCTAAGTAGTAGTCAAATGGTTGAGAAAATGATGTATCTCTAATGCATACGTATGTCTGCCTAGGTTTGTGATAGAAAAAGTTTTTGTCTTCTTTCTTTTCGTAGCATAAACAATGTGACAGACTTAGGGGTATCAATAACCAGAATTTATTACCAAATGAAATAGAGGATGAACGAAGATCAAAGCTGCGGCATTATTATTAGGACGAAAGAAGATCAAAGTTTTCCTAAACTTGATAAATTATTTTAAATAGCGGGTGCCCAAGTAAAACGTAGTAAGACAATACTAGTGGATTCAGAGTTAAGATTGCTTAGTCGATTTTAATAGTGTGTGCCCAAGTAAAGCGTAGTAAGACAGTACTGGTGTGTGAAAAATATAAAGTCAAAAAAGTCAACATTATGAGTATTATCCAAAAATGTCAAAATTTTAATTTATTAGTGATAATTATTCCAAATAAATGAACCAAAGCATGTCCATTACATCAGCTATACTAAACTAAAATATGCTGAATAGAATACTATTTGTTTTCTTGGTTCGCATTCTAATAGTCTTAGTTAAATTTATACTCAAAATATTGTTAGCCTGGATATGAGGATAATATATGAGTGTCAATACAATCTGATACTGGTGGAACGTCTTGTTCATCATTTCTTTAAGATCATCCAAATTCTGCTTTATCAATTCAAATATAAGATCAATATTTTCATCATTCTTCATTCCACTCATTTTTAGAGAATAGCGGCGAATCTGTTATTTCAATAGTCTCCGTCACATATCTATTTAATATAATTCAAGTGTGAAAATACTATTGAAAATATTTACCACGGTCAAATTATCTTAATAGTGTCAAGGCAGACAATTCCCAAGTCTCCGGAGGCGACTCGAACCCATAACTTTAGTCTACAGCTTTCTTCGTTTTTAGAGACTTCTTGTCTTAATTGTCCCTTAAGTCCTTCATTCATATGTGCATATGAAGAAGAGGGATGAGGGCTATGAGATGAAGCCATTTAGTATCTGACTTCCATCAAAGCAGACAATTTCCAAGTTTCCGGAGAAAACTCGAACCCATAGCGGTACTCTACTCGTTTCCTTAGTCCTTAACTACTTTTTGTATTGGCTCCTTTATTCACATAAACACGTGAGAAGAGAGAAAAAGGATATTTCCATCATGACGTGATGAACGCATTCAGTAAACCAGGGTGCGTCACCAGTTTTTAAGCTACCAAGGATCAAACTAATAAGAGATAAGGGAATCCTTAGTATAGAAGATTATCAATAAAGCACGTTTCGAAAAATCAATAATCAATTTTCTCGACTTTCATTTTTTGGAAAAAAAATCTACCATATTTAATGAATGAGTTCTCAGACAGGAAGTCCTTCATCCGTCTTATTTTTCTCATGGGAGTTTTATTTTATATAGACGGCATAGTAGTGCTTCTCGGAAACATTATCGATTTTTGATATATCAGACAAAAAAACATTCAGGTGACTTTTAAAATCTCTCACTCTGGTTATTTCAGAGTTTAGAAGAAAGAAACAGTCATCAACAAATCTACCATGCGGGAATCCATATCGCTGGTTATTAGGAAATCCCCATTCATTTCAATAATATGGAACAGTCTATTATAAACTATTTATTACTATGTGCTATTCGTCCAGAATTTTCTACTATAAAGTACCTTGAAGATTAACATACATAACACCATCAAAGGTTAGTTTGAGAAGAGGAAATTCCTTTGATTTCCATCTATTCCGTTCAAGGCAGTCCTCTCAAAGAATAAACATTTCTGAAATGTTTATTGAAAAAATTAAATTTAACAAAAACGGACAATGAAGAAAATTATCATACTTTTAATTTCACTTTAATCGGCAGTCAAGAGAAGATAAAGCTAATTAAGTTTTAAATCGGCGCTATTAGACACTGTCAACCATTTACATAAAACATGTTATTCCTTGTGTAATTAAAGTCATTCTCATTATATAACAACACGCCACACAAGGAAGAACATTCAATACCCACGATTGATCCCAAGAAACACGACCTCGCGGAAGTGTGCAAAGTTACGGACGTACTAACGAAACCTAATGCTCTTGACAACAGGGCTCTATTGATCACAGTGGATTCTACTATGAGTGCGATAAAAATTGCAAACGTTTTACGATACTATGACCAATACAGATCTTTGAGGATGAGCCACAGAGGACCGGGCTTCTTCCGGCTAGATTTTATGGACAACTCACACATGGCCACCTTCATGGAGACCATAAATGAGACCTATCCCTTTGGTCGTGACAACCACAACTTCAGGGCAATCTCAACCAAACCATCTGAGATTGTCCTAGGAACCTTCTATTCTGGGTGAAGAAAGACGACCTTTTGGATTACCTCCAGGAGATGGCTTCCTCAGCCACACAGGTCACGCGAATGTTCAGAGGATCGTAAGCCATGCCAATGGCGAAGATCTTGATTAACAGTAAACCAAAGGCCACATCATTAATACGCTGTGGCTTCTTCATCGGAACAAACAAGATCTCTTGTGAGTGGAAGAGAAGAGGACCGCCAATCTGCTACAACTGTCAGCAGGTCGGTCATTTTGCATACCAGTGCACGGGAAAGAAGTAATGTTTCCGTTGCGCGGGAGAACATGACACCTCCAAATGCAATGCGGATACGGATGCTGAACCTAAGTGTATAAACTGCGGATCAACAAAACACGGTGCAAGATATGGAGGATGCCCTGTGCTCGTGGAGGCCAGGCGAAAGTTAAATCCTCCAACTAAAAATCCGGAAATGAAACCTATGAACGCCATAGACGACAAATTTGAAATACTAACACGAAAAAGAATTATTGGTCCAAGGACTAATAAGCTCTCTTCAGCTAATCTTCCACAGGAATCGGCTTGGCAAACCAACGAAAAAATACCAGGAAGAATCAAAAAAGGAACTAGAGGATATCATAACAAGACTGAAAGAAATAAGCAACGTACTAGGAGTGGATTTACGGGAAATGGTGGATCTGGCCACCAAAAAGAAATTTGAAAAGAAACCTAAAGATAGTGCTGGTGAACGCCCGATCCCTGAAGAAGAGGCGTGATGACCTAACACTACTCATGTCGTCCACCAAGATTGACATCCTGGTGGTCAATGAGACCAAAATAAAAAGGATCAACACAGCAACAATAAAAGGTTATAATTCAATAGAAATACCATGGGTCGAAAGCCCAGAGGCTGGTACTGGAACCACATTGTTCTACAACGATGTTCTACATGTACGTGAGCCAAGAGTTACCTCGAACACACATTGTGAATTTGTTACTATTGAGATACGCTGTTGTAACCGTTGGATACATATTGGAGAAATGTACTCCAAGGACCTAAGAAAATGCTCCACAGAAATCAAAAATTTCTTCGCAGAGAACAACTTGTCTATCCTAGTGGGGGATCTGAACGCCAAGAACTCTAAATATAGATGCATCAAAACATACAAAGATGGAATCAGGTTAAGAAGACTAAGTGACAAGGCAGGCTTCGAGGTAATAACCTCGGAAAGCCAAATCACTACTTGTACCACATCGGAAACATGCTTGGGGTCTTCCTGGTGTCACCACTACTATGCACTTATGTGGAGCAACCAATGATCATGATAGATTTTGTTAAAGTGCAACTGCCCTTCCTCTCTGTTTGTTATTGAAGTTTTCAATCAAAATTTTTAATTTGTCTGAAATGTCTGCTTCCCAGAGTCCATACTCTTTTGCTTCTTGCCGTTTTTTTCTGATCTCCTTCTCCAAAGCATGTATGCCCATTTTCACAATTAAACTAGTGTGCTATCAAGGGACTTGAAGTTAGCCGGGTTGAAACCATATAAATAATATTCGATTAAGTCAACAAACTTTCTCCATTCGACATTTATGTAGTTAGTGAATAATATGGGCATTCTTTCAGAGGAAACTCTTCCTTTAAGCGGGATAAGTATTGTGTTGTGGTCACTTCTGATATTGTAGTGCATCATCCAATTGGTTAGTGTGGCAATGTTCTGGAAGCAAGTGTAAGGTTAGGAGAGGACGTCCTACCGTTAAGTCTAAAGAGTTTTTTATTGAATAGATGGTTGTTTAATATCATTAGATTATCCAGATTCGACTATATTTAATCACCCCTGGTATCTTCTAACTGATTTTTGAACCACATTGGATTCTTTGCATTCAGGTCACCACATAATAACAGGTAATCAAAATTGTGGACATCTACCAGTGAGAATCTAAAATCTTAGTAACAGGAATAATGAGGGGGTATATACATATTTATAAGGGTGATGTTACTGACGATTGTTGAAAGTGGGATGGCGATGTACTCAGTGGGAGAAGGAGATTATGTTTCTCAAGTGTTTGCTGAAAATCATTAGTAAGTCATATGTGACCCCCAGTATTTTGGTTGAATTTGTGGAGGGCATTGTCATTTCATTTAGGGTCATTGAAGGCGCCGAGTTAGTTAATCTTCTATTGGAAGTAAAGATCATGGAGCACGACTATTCAGGACTTGTGTGTAATTGGTTCTTCGTAAGCCAACAGTTCAGGTTGTCCAGTAAATCTTATAAACGGGTACCCGCTGTGTGGATACACTCGCTTTGCTGTCAAGATTAAGTTGTCAGCATAAGCAAGAAACAAGGTATCGTCTCAGGGAGTATTAAAAAAGAGCTAAAGGAAATAGTATCAAGACTGAAGGAACTAAGTAACATACTCGGAGTGGATTTACGCAATATGGTGGACCTGGCCATGGAGAGTCCGGGCCACCAACAAGAAAATTGAAAAGAAACTTGATAGTGCTGGTGAACGCCCGATCCCTAAAGAAGAGGCGTCATGACCTGGCACTACTACTATCGTCCACCAAGATTGACATCCTGGTGGTCAACGAGACCAAAGTGAAAAAGACCAACAACACAATGCTAGAGGGATACAATTCTATAGAAATTCCATGGGTCGAAGGTGCAGAAGCTGGTACTGGAACCACATTGTTCTACAGTGAAGTTCTACAGATACGTGAGCCAAAAATTATTATGAATACACACTGTGAATTTGTTTCCGTCGAGGTGAGATGCTGCGGCAGTTGGAATGTATTCAAAAGACCTTAGAAAGTGTTCCGCAGAAATTGAAGAATTCTTCACAAGAAATGATATGTCTATTCTAGTGGGTGATCTAAATGCCAAAAACATTGAATATGGATGCCTCGGTACTAACGATGATGGAATCAGACTGATGAAATTGAGTGATAAAACTGGATTTGAGATTTTGACATCGGAAAAACCGAATCATTACTCGCACTACGGGGGAGACATGCTTGGGGTGTTCCTGGTGTCACCATCACTCTACAATTATGTAGAAAAGCAGATGATCATGTGGGACATCGGAAGTGATCATATACCCCAAGAGATGTTATTGAACCTAGCTCCAGACTCCATGGACTCTGTGTTTACAGGTTACGACCTAACAAGAATAAACTGGGAACACTACAGAAGGTACATATCAAGAAACCTCAAACACTGGAAGATTAAAGATTATTCCCGAAGTGATATCGACATCATAGACAATGAACTCTCTATCATGATGGAGACATATTTAATGCTTTACGCAAGAAGGAGATCCTCAAGTACTAATCATGGAAAGAGCATCAGTCTTTCGAATTCCACATATCTTTGATCAATGAAAGGAATCGCCTGAGGACTAAACTCAGAAGATGTGTGGACTGGATAGACCGGATTGCACTGACCGGACAATTGAAGATAACAAAAAACGCCATTGAAGAAGGAATAAGACTATCTCAAGAACAATGTTTGAGGGTAGAAGCAAGCAAACTAAACACCAAAGACCCCTCGTTCTGGAAGTTCTACAAAAAAATAACTAGCCAGAAAAGGAATGACATAAAAATCTCCTTGACCAAGCCAGAAGGTGGACTGTGTTCTATGGAAGAAGCCCCAGATATTTTTAAGAAACAACTGGACCGTATTCAGGGGATCAACCCGATGGAGCTTATTCCGAGGGAGACGTTAGATTCTTCACGTGAAATTTTAACCTACTGTTTGGACGATCTTAAAAATACTGAAATGAAAATAACCACGGATGAAGTCATGGCTGCAATCATGAAATGCAAGGCTAACGTGCTGGACTTGACCATCTAAGCATGAGATTGTTCAAGGAAGCCCCAGAGGCTCTATTTCCGATACTGAAGAATTTATTCAATGCAAGCATTCATCATGGTCATGTCCCAAAACGCTGGAAATCTTTCATTGTCAGAATGATACTGAAACCGGGAAAATCGAGGAGGGACCCTCTCAGCTATAGGCCGATAAGCTTCATCTGTTCGATCTCCAAGATTATCTAACGAATTATCTTCAGAAGGCTTAACGACCACATAGAAGAAAGTGGTTTCTTCCTCGCAGAACAATGGGGCTTCAGACCTGGAAAATCATGCACGGACTGTATCTACCAGATGCATTCAACGGTATTGAGAGGTCTGGAAGTCAAAAGACTAGTCAACCTGGTATGTTTGGATCTGTCCAAGGCTTTTGATAGTGTGTGGCACGAAGCATTCCTATCAAGGCTAGCAGCTGCTCAGATCCAAAAGAAACTTCTCATATGGATAAAAGATTTCCTAACAAAACGGATTTCCCAAGTACGTGTTAAAGCACATATGTCGAAAAACATCATACTGAAGAGGGGAGTTCCTCAGGGTTCCGTCCTGAGCCCTCTGCTATTCAACATATTCCTATCAGATTTTCCAACTCCACCGGATATAACACAAAACTATTGATATACGCCGATGATATTCTGATCACAGATACATCTGGCAAATCAACTCTTTCGGAGAAAAGGATCATGTCATTCATTAGACAAGTTCAGGACTGGTGCACAAAAAGAGGGATGAGATTGTCTACTGAGAAATCCAGCTCTCTACGAGTAAGTCGCCTAAGGAGGCATCAGAAGCAGCCTTACTCATTAGAGATTCCTAAAGTAAACTCAATGCGCTACCTCGGGATAGCAATCGATGGAATGGTTCCTTCATGGAGGACATAAGACAAAGAAGGAAGAAGGCGCTTCAAGCACTCTTATGTACGAGAAAGTTGTTTGTAAGCCTGGAAACCTTCTTGTTCATCTTCATGAGGATCATCCTACCGGAACTGCTATATGGATGCGTAGCATGGTTTTTCTCTTGCCAAAGAGAAAGAAGAATGTTTCTCATGGAAAAAACCAGAAGGTCGGCAATAAAGTTTGCTTTAGGAAAAGGCTCTGGGATGCTCTCAGTACTGAAGAAGACATGATTCTAACTCCTGTTAAAAACATCGTAGAGAAAAGAATCAATGCGATCCGACGATAGAAGATAACTAAATGGAGTGTGGATACATCAGAAGTGTCCAGGCCGCATAGTCGGACACGTTTAAATATCCTAAAAATAACTCCTTACTTACTTTGGAATAAATCTGGTTTGGTTTGGTCTCTTCTTGGCTTTTGGCTAAAATCAAAGTGTATGAAAAATTCCCCGAGGTAAAAAGAGTAATTTAACCTTTTTGATGCAATTCTGGCACTATGCGCTTTCTAAGCAGGTAAATCACATGTCATGATTATAATAACGTAATGAAATGAAGGAACTGAAGAAAATTCAAGAAACTCTTGACCAAGTAACCAGGATGATCATATGCAAAGATCATAGTAACCACTAATTATAAAACTTCATGAAACTCTTGGGACCGGGATAGTCTATTAGAGAAAAACTAACCATAAAGTCATTGATAAATGTAGGATGTGATTTTTCAACTGAGGAGACGAAATCATCTCGTAAAATGAATTATTCCATATCACCAGTTTGGTTAAAAAATTAAGAGTTTGAGCTGATGTAGCTCTATAGAACTAAATATCTTGATATTCCTGTGACGGACGTAATCCATTTTTCAATCTGACTGTGGTCAAATGACTGACTCGGAGACATCGATACATCATGTCCACGAAATAAAAACACCCCACATCAATATTATGGAATTCATATCCTATTAAGCTTATATTTGGACAAATATTACGGTTAACTCATTATTCATTTTCTGTTCATACAACTTGTTGAGAATAATTGGGGATATATTGGATTTACATTATTACCAGGTTTATTTGCTTCTTTTTCATAACAATTTTTCATATATCTGAAATATATTAGCAGTTCCGACCATGATCAGGGATGACAAGTGTTCATTGTCAACTTTGTTCTCTGAGAATATTTTGTTGATTTCGTAAAGGAAAACAACTGTTGTAAGTGGAACCGTACATTGCATAATCATCGTTTAAAACTTTTTGAAGTTTGTAAAAATTTCAGGAAACTATGAGTAGAAATCAGGTATCCTCACTTATAGGTATTTTGCTATGAGTACAGAATTAGAATGTATTTCTAATAGTTTCATCACAAGTTTTCATCTTGAAAACATTAGCATTCAAATGATGAGAAATTACTAAACATGAAACTCTGTTGACAATAATCATATTTAACAAATATTTTATGCAGTTAGGAAAATGAACAAATTTTTCAATTGCGACTTTTATAACCTTAGTTTTGTAATGAAACATATTAAACCAGAGACCACGGTTACACAAGCTAACTAATCACGTGATTCCAGCACACTCTTGCAGAGACCTCAACTTGATGCTCCTCCTTCGACACCACACAAGCACGTATCGGCTGTACAATCGATGTTCGTAATTTACCGGCCACGTTCCTCTTTGTTAAGTATTAAACACACTAAATATTAACTACACAGTTAATTGATTAAACATTGTATACATCTTATACCTGCGTTAATTGTATTTACCACTTCTTGGGAAAGGATTACGTTTAATCGTTTTATGAAAGATTGATATTTTGTATAATCTCAACAAAAAATGCTAACATTATTCAACCCAAGTCTTAGAGAAAGGATTTGTCTACAATTAAAGAATTTTTATGTGCTACTTTACATTAAACCACAATATTAGTATAAATGTCGCATAATGATTATGTAAAAAGACATAGTTGTGAAACTATTACTTTTGCAACGAGTTTGTAATAAAGTGAAAGTTTATAACAAATCAAATCTAACATTTATTTCCCTTGTTAGTATTACTAACCGACAATGGAGTCTAAATAACATAAAAAATACAGAATGGGTATATTTTGACTGTTCTCCTCTACTCTTTTTCACACTATCCTTACCAGATACCTTACTATCACTGATTCTTTGCTTCTCTTCAGTCACAAGTTCTTTGAAAGCCCCTTTTTGTTCTTCAATCAATTCACTCAGTTCCTCATCATCAATAACAAATCCTAATATTTTTGCATCCAGCTTTCCACACTCATTGTTAAACCTCTGTAAATCCGCAGCATCCTTCAACAGAAAACCCCCTCTGTTTCTGAGTCGGTCAGGGTCACTCGATTTAGCTCCAATCGTCATTATAGATGACATACACTCCTTCCACTTGTTAATATTACTCGTAAAAACTGATATTCTTTCCTTCATTCTTCTCACATGACTGAGTTTGTCTATAATATCTCTGACACTGTCGTCCATAGTCATAACAGGGACCTGTTTATTCCCAAAATACATCAATTTCATTTCAGTATCAAGACACTCCAATAGAGAGCTCTTTTTTTCATTGAGAATAAACTTAAGTTCTGACACCTTGTTAGTCCATTCTGTAATCAAATCCAAAGATATAGAGTCCACAGCTCTCGGGAAGCACACGTGCACACCAATAAGTGACAAATTATTCGAAAGGCTCTCACCAGTTGACACCAAAGACTGCATAAGAGTTTCTCTCCTGTAGAGTTCCTTCTTTAATTCTTCAATGTAGCGTCTACATTCCAGTAGAAAGTCTTCAGAAAGTACGTCCGTATGAGAACAGAATATCTCAGAAGCAGGAACATCAGATAGTCGTCCAAGAATGTCAGTAATCTCAGAGTAATACATGTTGTATTTGTCAGAGTTCAATTTTACTTGAGTCTCTTGAATATCAACCAGTTGCTGAGCCATTTCCAAAGACTCCAACAAGGGAACTACGCTTTCGTCAAACTTAATCATTTCCTCCTCGAGCAAAAGAGAATACTTTCTGTTCAAATCATAAAGTTTATTCTTCTCTGACATTCGTTTTTCTTTTTCGGAAACCATTTTTTCATAATATTTGGTTATTTTCTCACATTTTTGAATGAGGTTTAGCCTGGATCAACCTCTTTGCATTCAAACCCAAGTTCCTTTGCGAGAAAATCGGCTTCTTCCTTCTTGCTGCAAATTTCCTTATCTAGTGATATTTTTGATAGTTCCTCATCTTCAAGTACTATGAATATCCTGTTTTTTATGTTATCAAAAAATTTGCTCTGTCTTTCAAGGCGATAGTCATTTGAAAGCCCAACTTCATCCCATATAGCATCAAATTTACTAAAAGCCATTGGAAGATTCAAAAGCTCAGAAACATTAACGTCCCACATTGAGATAGAAACGAATTCCGCCAAAGTATTTTAAATTTATATATATTTTTAATATTATACTTTATTAATTTTATTAACACTTTTTGAAAGTTTACGTATTTTACGGAAAAAATTCAAATGTTGACACTCTGAACCCATGGACAAAAGATCTTGGAGACAATGCTGTATTCCTCACCACCATCTACATACGATTTATCTGACCAGTATTGACCCTTGCTAGTGCAACGTGGTCAAGGGTTATTTCCCGTTTTGATGAATAAACTGACCAAAATTTAGAAAACAGATAACAGAATCATCAGTCCTAATTTCAACTGATTCAATAATGCACTTGCCTAAATATATTATGTAACACTGTATTTCCCCAGCTAGACACAAAACAACATTTGTTGGAATCAGAAAAGATTCAAATGAAAACCGCAATATTCAATCAATTACATTTTATGCAAAATCCACATGCGGATTCGCGATTTAAGGTTCGCATTCCAGCCGATCTTTTTTGAGACGTCTGACGTACTTGGCCCGAACACGTCTAAGTTTTTCAGTTTAATCGCTCTGTTTGCAGGACTGCTAAAGGGAGAGTCTAGAAAGACACGATGGCACTTCTAGAACTGAAAAAGATTGAACCGATTAAGAAGCTGGCAAAAAGCAACCAAATATTACTCCCAGAATCTTCCAGAAATTATTAAAACTGTCTCTGAATTTGAAGGAGATGGAGTTTTTTCAATAATGTTTCGATTTTAATTATTTTTGGCAAAAAAATCAGTTACTCATTCAAATGAAAAATTTTATGCAGATCTGAACAAAATATAATTTTCATCAGATCAGAGCAATATAAAAAAATTATATTTCAAAAAACCTTTCAGAAATCTGGGATACTAAGTATTCTTGATTTCTCTTTTTTTAAATTTTTTCGCCAGAAATTTACTCATACCTTCAAAATGCAATAATTGATTTCGTTAATTTTTTATAATGCAATTCGTACAGTTAAAAAAAATTTCATGCAAATTTTTTTTAAAAATTCCAATTTTCTTGTTTCCCTAATATTTTTTTTAATTAGATTAAAATACATTTTCTCTATGACGGGAAAAGAATCACAACCAATTTTTAAAGAACATGGTATTTAATTTTCCTAAGATACGCCTGTCTTTCATGAAACATTTGATTAAGATTCTGTATGGTAAAGATCACAGTTATTATTAGAGGCCTAGGAAGAAATCCCATTCATATCAACAGTGAACGATACAGGATAATATAAAATAGTTACAACAATATCGAGGTCATCAACGCAGTCGTCCATATCCTTTTTGAGGCAAATTTAATAAGTCTGATTTTCTTATGTAATTCCTCCCTTTCTTCACTCTCTGTTGAAGCGCTTAATCCATTTTAACGTATATCGATGACTATTGTCAGATGAACAGTATGGCTATCCAATCTCCCTAACTTTTAATTTCTTATAATTAATGGTTTATTAATCACTTTCCACAGTATTAACTGTAGAGAAAAGATTTTTACTATTGATAAAATTATTATGTAAAGACAAATTTTTTAATCTGAAAACGTTTTGAATTACACAATTCTAAATTTTAATAGTCTTTGATAAGCTTTTTCATATTATTATTTATTTAAGCACTTCACAAGAGCCATACTAATTATAGCCCGCATGTGCAGCAAAAGAAACAAGGTTAGATGTCATCCTTTTCCATGCTCCCCTGTTCCTAGCCAAGGCTCTCATGCTGTCCAGGTCGTCGGCATTTGTTAGGTTTTTTTTTATACTGACCAGGTCTTTTTGTAAGACTATTGGCAGTGTTGTTCTTGGTCTTCCCCGATAGCGGCCTTCTTCACTAACATAGTATGTTTCCATAGATATGTTCGGTGGGGAAGTTAATTCCATCCTCAGCACGTGTCCGAAGAGCCTCCATCGGGATTCCAGTACTTCTAAGCTGATAGGTCTAGTGCTGCATCTCTTATATAAAGCATTCCTAGATATTCTCGTAGGCCAAGTAGTTCCTGTTATTTTTCTCAGCTGACCTCTGTGGAACGAGTCTAGTTTTTCATATCCGCTGATGAGGTCGCCCAAGTTCCAGCGTTATATAAAAGTACGGGTTTTATGAATGAGTCGTATAGTAGGATTCTCATTTTCGTGTCGATGCCTTTTTGATTGAGCCATAAATTCTTCAGTTTATATAACGCAGCATTGGCTAGAGTTTTCCTACGTAAAATATCTTCGCTATCTCCCATAAGTGAACCGAGTTTCTTTACTTGTCGCCACTTCTCTTCTAGGACGTTACTCATCCTTCTTATCTCTGTGAGTTCTGTTTTTCTCTGTTCACAGTAAGAAACCATTTCCCTAGTACATCTGGTGCTTTTTCTAATAGGTTTTCCAGGACCTCTTTGTCTTCAGAAATTAGGTCTACATCGTCCGCGTAGATTACTTCTTCCGTCTTTCCTTGGTATGACGGTCTAAGTTCCCTCATAGCGGCTTCCAAATAAATTGTGAATAGTAGAGGAGAAAGAGAGTCTCCTTGTGGAGTGCCCGTATTTGTTTCAAATTTTCTTGAATAGGTTTTTCCGACTCTCACAAGGAGCTCAGTGTTAGAAAGTAGAATTCGGATCATCCTTAGACTCGATTCATCAAGAAATCCGCCAGTACCCCCATTAATTTGTTCCTGTTAACCGTATCAAAAGCTCTTGATAGGTCAATTCCCAAAATATTGGTGGCGTTACGGTATCTTTGATATGTTGCACACCTCCATCTGTGACTCCAGACCGCATCAGCTGTGGATCTCCCTTCTCGAAAACCACTTTGACTATCTGGTAGGTATTTGTAAGCAGGTCCTTTTATTCGTTCAAGCACAATGTTTGCCAAGACTTTGCGTAATGAATTTAGTAGTATGATGGGTCGCAAATTTTCGAGCGGTCCTCTGTTTTTGTTAGTTTTTTGTATGGGGATTAGTAGTCCCGTACCCAGAGGTAGAGTTGAGTTAGTTGAAAACATTTCATTTAGTAGTGTAGCGATTTTTTCAAAAAGGAGGTCAGGGCCGTATTTCAGTAGTTCTGGGTTTATCGCATCTGGTCCGGGGCTTCTGTTATTCTTGAGTTTTCGGCAGGCCGTTTTGATTTCCTCGGCCGTGATTGGTATCTTAAGGGGTCTTGGCCTTCCATCAAATGGGTGGATTTCTATGGTTTTGATGTTGAAAAGCTTCTCAAAGTGAGCCGCGATGGCTTCAGTTTGTTCTTTGGTGTTCAGTATCAGCTTACCGTTCTCGTCTTTTATGGTTAGTCGACTTCGGTTTGTTCGCCGCAGCAAACGGGCAGCGACGTACACCTGTGCGTTGTCTTTCACTTTGTTTACTTCTTCTATACAGGAGGCTATTTCTTCTATGAAAAGCTTCTTGTTCAGACCCTTTATTTTTCTTCTGACACGTTGTCTTTCGCCTTGAAGGGCTTTTATCGCATTAGTGTCAGTGGCATTTGATTTTCTCATATTTATTTCTTTTAGACTTTTCGCAAGCTCAGGAACATCTGGATGAATAGCCTTCAGGTGCATTTTACTATTCTCCCTTTTGCCAAGACATGCTTCAGCAGCTTCGTTGATGGTGTCCTTTGTGCGTTTCCAGGCGTCTTCTAGCGTGGTATCCACCAATACGTCCTGCAAATTAGTCTGAATGTATTGTTGATATCTCTCAGTAGTCTCCGGTTGAGAAATCAGCCTTTCAGTCGCGTAGTCGCCTCTGATTTTTCAAATTCGTGATTTTTTGCATTCTGTATTTAATGGCATGTTTTTTCAGGGTGAAGGTCGCAATAACCATCTTGTGGTCGCTGACAGTCGTCGAGCCTTCATATGAACGTGCGTTTACTAGAAGGTGTTTGTCTTTAGCCCGGCATATGACATAATCGATTTGGTTGTATATTGGGACCAGCTTTCCTTCTGAGTTCCTTCGCTTCCCCATCCACGTAGTTTTGTGGCAGGCAGGATGCGTAAATGCAGTATTGCATAGGAAAAGGTTGTTTGCCATACAAAAGTGACCAAGTATTGTCCCGGGTAAATTTCTTATTCCACGTCCATGTTCTCCCAAGAAAACATCATCCGGGTTATTCTTCATCCCGACTTTTGCATTCAAATCCCAGCAATGAGTATTAGTGATGACGACTCATATTCGTTGTACGTCCGTAACAGTGTTGAATAGAAGTCGTCTAGTTCTGTCGGATCTTTCGCTACTCTCCCGCAGTGTGGCGCATAAACATTTACAATTGTCAGAAAGCTCTTCGAAGGAGGTAAGTCGTTTAGCCGGATTTGTATAACACAGATCCTGTCATTCACACTCCATATACGGTGGACTGCACTTGTCAGCTTTGAGTGGATGGCAAATCCAAGTCCATAATGTCTTGAGTCGCTCGGCTGACATATAATTCGATATTCGCCAAAGTTTTCATCAAGGCTACAAGTGACTTTCGTCTCTTGTAGACACCCAATAGAACGTCGTATCTCTCCAGGTCATCACAGAGAATCTTCCTCGACCAGGTCGTAGATAAGCCTATCCAGAGAATAGGTAATTACCTATCCAGAGAATAGGTAATAAGTTTTTGTAAAGCTACCAACTCTTCCTTCGGAATCAGCTTCATTGGGTTGATTCTTTGGATACGGTCTAGTGCTTCTTAAAGATATCTGGGGCATTTTCTGTAGAATATGACCCACCTTCTGGCTTGTTCAAAAAGATTTTCATTTTTTCCCTCTTCTGGGCAGTTATTCTTTTTGTAAATCTTCCAGTACGAAGAGTCTTTGGTCTTTAGTTTGCTTGCCTCGACCTTCTAATATCGTTCTAGAGCCAGTCTTGTTCCCTCTTCAATGGCTTTTTGATTATCTTTAGTTGATCAGTCAATGTAATCCGGTCGATCCAGTCAACACATCTTCTGGTTTGGTCTTAGTCGGTTTCTCTCTTCGGAATAAGGTCCGTCCTTCCAGTTTTTGAGGTTCCTAGATATGTATCTTCTGTAGTGATTTCAATTTATCGTTGAAATGTCATATCCTTGTGAACACTCACTCAGTAGTGTCCGGAGCCAGGTTCAGTGTCATCACTTGCGGAATGTGGTCGCTTCCGATGTCCCACATGGTCTTCTGCCTCTCCACATAAGTGTAGAGCGGTGTGAGACAAGGAACACGCCAAGCATAACTCCACCATGGTGAGAGAAGTGATTTGGCTCCTCCGACGTCATGATTTCAAAGCCAGTTTTATCACCCAAGCCAGTTTTATCGGAAATCTATTCGGAAGAAAGCTCATCTGTGGCTTATCTTCATACATCCGTACTGGTCATAAAGGTATAGAATGTCGCGATCCTTATCGCACTGGTAGAGGAATCGACTGTGATCAATAGAGACGAGTTGTCTGTGGAATTAGCCTTCATGGGTTCGTTTGCTTGTTTGGCCAATTCTGTTGAGTCGAGTTTCATAGGTTCACCTCAAATCTCAAATAGCTCATTCTCGGACTGAATCGACTCTGTAGTTCCTTTTAACAAAAATTTAAAAATCGTATCTCAACCTTAACAAAATTCATCTTGAAAGATTCCAATACAAACCAGGGATCACTAGCAAGCTTTTCTGATAAGGATTTTGGCTTATTTCCTAAGCAAATTCAAGATGTATACTGGGATCTTGATTTGCGGACTGAGAGGTATTCCTTCCGAACGTCAGGGTAACAAGGATCTCCAATTTCAAATGTTTTCCGATTTATTTCTTTTTGACTTGGCAATTCAATGCGACAAAAAAGACTTGATTCTGTTTTTATACTCCAAAAATCGATGCTTACAGACAGCCACCTGAAGATCTGAAAAATCGTTTAATCAGTTGATTGGATATAAAATTTCGACTCACTTTCGACTCCCCTATGACCTTCAGGCAATACGGGACCGTGTTACTCTCTCGCCAAAGAAAAATCAATTCTTTAAAGCCCACCTTGGACACTACAGAAGGTCTTTTTTTGACGTTAGATCCCTGAGGGAGCTAGGATCCACCTTAAAATTCGAGAAATGGTATTTTTCCTCGAAGAAGATAGAATAAAATCTTTATTGAAAAAATCAAGAGTAGCGGCCAGTGAGTAGAGGTAGGTAAGAAGTTATGCACTGAGCTAGACAAGGAAGAAGATAAACCGCTTAAACTGATTAATGCGTGGTGGAGGAGAGGATCAATGATTTCATTGTGAGACACTTCTATCACTACTTTGCCTCATGGTGGATGAAATCCCTTGTTTTCCTTCATGTGAACATGGACGAGGTGAAAGACTCACATGTCATATACTCGAAGTTGAGAATAAGAGAGTTTAGGATTCTCTAATGTCCGGGTTCCAATCTCGGCAAGCTTAAGGGGTATGTAGGATGATATTTAATATGATCCTATGTTTACAACAATTTGAGAAGTTATTTATGATGCCTTGACTCTCTTCCTAAGATTACTTGGCCATTCTGTTCTTTTTCCTTTTAGAATCATTTTAACCACGTGGTGTCATATGGCTAATCGATGTAAGATTTATCTTCCTTTTAGCGGCGTCACTGCATCCACCTTACAAAGGAGTATCATGGTAATGAAAGGCATGCATAGTAAAAAAACTCGAGAAACTAGCATAGTAAAGGATAGAGTAAACACTCACAGAGCAGTCGAATATCACGGAATTGTTAATTTAGGGAAGGAATATTTGAAATTTTATAGAATTTTGAGTGCTGGAGGACTGCGGTAGCTGCGATAAATGAACCGTAATCAAAAAGAAGATAAAAGTAGAAAAAAGCACGTAATGAGGTTAGTTTTGAGTCGACTTATAGGGTTTCCCGACCATTAACACCACTTTCCAGATCAATAGCGTAGCTTTCCGAACCATTACCGTCATTTTTCCCATTAATAGTGTAACTTTCAAGTCAATAAGGGTAAAACTCATTTAAGGTCGGATTTTCAGTATCCTAAAGACCAAGAAGAGCTATTTCAGGATCTTCTACTTATATTACTGTAATTTAAATAAAAGTTTGTTTTTACTTAAAAAAATTTTTTACACTTAAAAAATTTAGTCAGGAAACCCAATATCTGCTGAAGTTATGCTATACACTAGAAAGTGGCAAATAGAATATTTAAACAAATTAGGCTACAGGAATCGTAAAACTTAAATTAATCAAGAATTAGTTTGATTGTTAACTACAATAATCGTAAAACTTAAATTAATCAAGAATTTATTTGATTGTTGATTAACCAGCCTAAAAAAGAAAAATTACAAAAGTCAATTATAAAGATAGAGCATTAAATGAATAAATCAATTAGTCGGAAACTTTTGATCGATTCACTACCATCTTCCTATTCATTCTTTTATAATAAGGAGTATTCAGATCGACCCTCAGAAAATTAAATTTGAAATCATCTTTAGTAAAATTAAAGGCATAAATTTTTACTAATGTTCGGGTTGCTCCGATACTTCAATAGTATTTTCCCTTAAACGGACTAACACATACAAAAAATAAAAGGATGAGTGAGGGGTTTGATTGTATAAAAACACAGCTTTTCGAATATGCTTTATCGGAAACTATCATTTTTGATAAACTTTCTGTGATCGTCTGATTGAAACAATCTTCTGACTTGTTGAGTCTTCCATGGAATTGAATAATTCTGAAATCTTCACACAATTTCTGATATGACCGTTCTTATTTTCTATTCCGTTGTCGCATTAGAGACTTTGACATAGGACATCTATTTTCACGGAAAAACGAATTTTTTTAATTTTTGTCTAAAACATGGTGACGTTGTATTGAGCAAAAATAGGAAACCTTTACATCGGTCGTTTCTTAGATTTCCCAGAAAATCATTCGTGAAGTTAATTGTCCTCGTACAAGCCGTTACTACCCTATCACATGGATTGAAAAGATTAAGGTGTCGAAGGTAACTCGAAGATCTTTTGGGTTTTTTACGGGGAAGTTTTCTCATCTAGCTTGACGTCAATTAATAATTTCTCTTGTCTTCTGTATGACGTAAAAAGGATCAAACTGACTTCTCTGGGCTAGCTCTCAATTGATTTCAATAAAGCCACAAACTCAGATTGTTCAGACTGTCCTGTGATCTTCGCGTCAATAATACTCACATCCAACGACTATATAACCCGCGTAAGATAGTAATATGCCGTTGTAATCTTGTGGAATTGGTAGATCATTCCCAATAAGATTGAATAAGAGGGGAGGTTGTGGGGAACCTTTAGTAAAGCAATTTAGTGAAAGTCTCAATGCAGACATCGATTACCCTGGTGTACTCAGGAAATTCACCAACTATAACTTCAGGAAAAAATTGTGGGATGATCTCACACCAATCAAAGTAAATACCTTCTGGATTTGAATTGACAATCGACTTTTATTCCAATTCTCTTGTTTAGACCGAATCTTATAAATTCCTTTAATGTATTTAGGTCCATCGCTTATCTTTGAAACAATGCTAAAACCTGGCATCTGGGAAACAAGTGCAGATGAGTGCCTTTAGGATTCTTGACTGGACAAACTCTAACACAATGCTTCATGAATTTGTTCAGATCCATCTGGTAATCAAGGTCTCCCAGTATTCTTACTGTCAGCGTTTATAATGTTCCGTAATTTCTTTCACATCTTGTAAAGTTATCTAGTTCATGGCAATGGATATGCGACTCAGTTTCTTTCCTTGTAAACGTTTTTCACTTTCGGAGATCTAGTATTAATGTTAATTTGTATCTACTATAGGGACTACCATATATTGGTTTTGGAATCTACATGTGCAGTAACTAAGTACTGGTCTTTATTCACGAATTGAAATCCTCTATAGCTACTACCACATCATTATTTTTAAGTTTCGTCTTCAGAATTGATCCTTAATGTATCACTTAAAGTTAAGTTATTATTATACAATCTTTGAACAGTTTACGGATAACTAACTTCATAACTATTCAAATAAATGTGTTTTATTTTCTTTTAAAATTTGTAATGATAATTAAAAAATCACTATTATTTTTCATAATGCTTCATTTAAAAAAATAAAGTTATTAAAATGTCGCGTAGTCAATTGGTCACATGTTTACCAGCGGTCTGTTTTATATTCCTAAAAGATCCAGTTTTACTACGCAGTCATTTTTTCTTATTTTACAATTTTGTTAATAATTTACCTTTTAAATGCAAAAATTTAATTTTTTTAGTTTTCGTCTTCAGAATTGATCCTCAATGTATCACTTTAAGTCAAAGCCGAGGATCCGAAAAGAAGGAAGTATAGAAGCATCTCTGAATAATTAATGTGAACATTGATCTATAGATCTAGAAAAATGTTATAAGATAAAAGAATATTCGAAATTTTATTTATAAAATAAATTAAAAATTAGATGAGATAAATAAATATTAGAAATTTCATTACAGTGGCTTTGATGGAGGTTCGTTCCTTTATTGAGCCATAAAACTTCTGTAGAGTTTTGGTATATGTGGGTTGGAAGTCACCAGTTTCAAAATTAGTTCCACGTGTGGTGTATCTGGATGATCAGATCTTAGCACTTCTTAAAAAAATAGTCAAATGTCGGGAATTTTATTTAATATTCCAGGAAATACCGGAAAGATGTTAAGAGTTAATTGACGGCTAATTAAGGTAAATCCACTTCTCACGATCCTTTTTAATCATCAAGCCTATCCATATCCGTAGTTATGGGTACCCCTAAAATCGAAAGGTGAAGAGAGTGATTTTTTGGTGTTTTTTAGACTAATGGATCACGTGACGGCTCTTAGGATTCAAAGTAGGCACATAGCAGTGAGTGGTCCTAAATCGTACCCACAGCTAACTCTAGATTGTATTACATGATCTATATTAACAGATGGAAATAAGGTCGCGAATTGTTTAGAAAAGGGAGAATTTCTGGAGTGTTGAAACAGAGAAAGGGGATGAAGGCAACTCCGAGTATTATTGGTGTTTGATCACATAAAAAACTGATTGAGTTGGGGTAAGATAAGAATTTTTTTCAAATTTTAAGGTTAAAAATGTTTGCCCAAATCATTCATATAACAAACCAACAGAATCACAAATCAAAGAAAATTAAACTAAGTCCCTTCGTTGTTCCTCAGTCACTGCTTCTTTTTTCTCACTAGCCTTGACATTGCTCTCCACTTGACAGTACAGCTTTTCCATCCTATTCCTCAGTCCATTAAAATCAATCCTCATTCTCTGGATGTCATACCTATCATTTTCACTGGTAAACTAAAAGTGACACAACCCATACTCCGGTGAAATTCTCGGATTCCACAATTTTGTCCTCAAATTCGTTTATTTTACTAACGAACTCCTTCACAGCCACCGATTGCTCATCAAAGTTCTTCATTTCCAAAATTAGTTTTGCACACTTTGAACTCTCTTCCAACCACGAGTCAATTTTACTGCACAAATCGTTGAAACTCTCAGCAGCGACACAATTCTACAATAATAATAAGTTAAATAACCTTCTCCTGTTCACTCAATTCCCGCAAAAGCTTAGCCCTTCTATCATGATAAGCCTCAATCATCATTTCTTTAGTCTCCTCTAACTGTTGAAGACTCGAACATGTGTAAACATTCTCTTCCACGCAAGGAAGTTCATTCTTTTTACAGATGCATTGAATCCGCTTGACAATACCCCTGATATTCTTAAGTTTTATATCTGCTTTCTCCACATTCTTTTCAAACGAGTCCAGATAGTCCAACCACTTATTAATAATATTGACTGATGACACCAACAAGTCATCCCGCATGTCTTCGATCCAAAAGTCCATCCATTTCTTTAAAATCTCCAAATATATATTCATCATACAGTCACATCCACGGCATAGTCAAACAACAGTGTATCAATTTGCTCCAAAACTAGCATTCGATGTTTAATCTGCTTATACAATTTGGTGTTAAAATCCACAAACTCACTAAAAATGTTCTTAATCTCTTCAAGACGATGATCAACGAGACATATCAAAGAATATCCATTATCACGCAAGTCTTTAGCAAAATCATCAAAACTCCTAATTATTTGGTCATCCATTGCGTTCATAACAATCCTAATTTCGTTAATCGTAGCCTTGATCACTCAATATGAGTACCTTCAAGTTAGACAATCCACGTGAGTTTATTTTTATCTTCATATTCGCCATCCACGCTTCATAACTGTCACATTTGCGATGGAAATTCATAGCCAGACTTTCAATCAACTTAAGTCTACAACTTATCAAACACGTGACCTGGTACTTTCGGAATTTAACCATTCCTTGTAACTTTGAGACAAATCCACCAAACTAGACCAGTCCTCGATAATATTATTTAGTTGTTCCTCTTCAAACTCACTCCTAGCTCTCAAAATGTTGGAGATGTTCTCCAATTCAACTTTCTGAGAATACTTTGATGGCATCTCTTGCATGGAAAACCATCGGTATTTCTCTAGCTCTTCCCTCACCTCATCAGAACTCCCAAATTCTGGTCGATTGGACAGCCAGTCTTTCTTGACATTGATCCACGAGATCATCTCGGGATATCCTCAAGCAGTGGCAAGGAAATCTCACTCTCGCTTACTCCTCGTAGCAAAGAGTATGCATTCTGTTCTGTCTTGATTGTCTACCAGTAACACAACTCTACACTAATTCATCATGTATAAATTTTTGATAAAGCGAAGAGACATATGTCATAACAGAACGCTCATCTGCACGCCCAGCCATATCTAAGATGATAAACCTAGTTACCCTCGGGGTCAAGCATACAGGGTATATCGAGATGCTCCTCTGCTACTTGGAATGCTCGCTTTAGATTCTCTTCCGATGTTTCAGGCTTGGGTAAATACGATTAATGCCTGAAATCCGTCAAATTCTATTAGATCTGGTCTGTGTCTATGGATTATTGCCGCAAAGGCTAGTCCGTCCTTAAAACTAGTATGGAAGTTATTGACGTTCACTCCTTCATACCCATCAGTCTTTCGTTGACACCACAAAAGCAGCCCTTCCATGGCAAATTTATCTGTTGATTTAAAAATCCAGCCCTACTTTCCATCGTGATGTCCTGTATTGCGAACCGTAAAATTATAGCCCAGATCACCATCAGTATAACTTTGACATTTCCGTCGAGTATGTCTGAAAAAAATCAGTACATGAGAAGAGTTTCACTCCCTTGTTGATCATGAATTTAAGAGCCTGATTGAGGTTCATTATTTGATGAAGCCTGAGGATTTTGGTTTCAACCAGAGGAATTTTCTCGTTGGAAATTACTTCAAGCAGACGAATTAGTAAAATTCCATTGGAGAAATCAGTGTCAAAGTTAACTATTTGGCAGTTGATTTTCCGGAGGTGGGAATTACACCAAGCTGTAAACACCTTCATTTATAATTTAATTTTACTTTTTTTTGATGTTTCTCGCTTGAATGATAGAGAATATGATCGCACATCTTCACAAACTTAAGTTAGTTACGTAAAATTTTATTAAAAATGTTGGTTAGCCAATTTATAAATATTTTTTACTTAAAATTTAGAACTTCTTTTTTATCTAAAAATTTATGCTTTTCTACCTATAAATGATTTTAAATTTATTGGCCACGTGGTGCAACAGTGGGCCCAAAAAGTCATGGCACCACTTAATAAATTTTAATATTTTTTTTTTTTTTTTTTTGAGGAAAGTTTTATTTTATAAGGAAAAAGGAATAGTTAATTTTAATTCAGCTGTTGGGAGATGCACAAGCTATTCCCACGGACAACAGCCAACGAGAGCCTCTCCTTGAGCCATCTCGTCTCACGAAGATCACCAGTTTTGTCAGTTAGTAGTTTTCCCAAATGGTTCAGGAACTTCAGCGTTTTAGGGCCAAAGTTCCCCGAAGTTTCAATCGCGACAGGTGCGAAAATGTACCTGTCGCTGATATCCGAATATTAGCATTTTTACTTCCTCTGCTTGAGAAGAAGGTCTGCCCGGTGAATTATTTTTTTTGCTTGGGGCGAAAGAGCAGACACAGGTCACATCCCATACAAGGTTTCGCCCTCGCTCAAAGGAAAGGAGGTCATGCCGTCAGGGCGTCTTCCGTTGTCAAATAGACCAGTCGGTTCGATCCGGCAACGGAATCCAGCCGATTCTAATGCCCTCTTAATGATGCCGTTCATTGCCGAATGTCGAGAAGATCTGCCAATTCCGCTCCGGCATGAGAGGAGGTGGAGACCCAGTTCGTCCGATAGACAGCCACATTTGCACTTCGATTTGGTGCAAACAGGCAATCCGAGGTGTAGACATACAGCTGTACGAAGTGAGTCATCATCCAACAATCCACCAACTTCTTGACATGGGTAAACCCCAAGCCAAGATCCATCAACCGCCTCCCTCGAATTTTGGAAACAGTCCAGGCGATGTCCAGAGAGCCGGCTGACTAGGTTGGATGCCAGAGCATTCCATCTATGGATCATCCAAGACGATTGTTGGTCTGGATTACGCGGCTCGCTAAGCCCTTCACTTCCGCCACACGTCCATGTATTCAACCAAGTCATTGGACAGTTTCCGAGATGGAAGCTTTGAAAGAATTGAGTCCACTTGGTTTTTGCATGAAAGTTTTGAGGCAAAATACGCCGGGCCAGCAATTTGGCAGGGAGTAGTAAGACCGATTCCACCCAATGATATCGGTAATTGAGTCTGTATCCATCCAGGGGTATCAAGAGAAACGTTAAGTACGAATTCAGTACATCTTTTGAGGCAATCAGAGTATTCCATTAAAAGGGAATCACACTTATAACATGGTGCAGTCCTCAGTAATAGTTTAATCTTGGAATGGACAAGCAGTTTCTCAATAGGAAGAGGGCAATATGGTTGTCAACATGCCGCAAACGGGTCTCAAAAGTACGAGCTCTATTGTCCTTTCTTATGCTTTTTCTACCTATAAATGATTTTCAATTTATTGGCCATGTGGTGCAACAGTGGGCCCAAAAAGTCATGGCACCACTTAATAAATTTTAATATTTTACTTTTAATTACTTTTTTTACAAAATTAAAAAGTATTAAGATATTGAAAATAATTTTAAATTTTTAAATTTTAATATTTGGTTAAGAAAAAACAATTTTTTTATATTTTTAGTGTTATTTAATGGTCAAAAAGTGTTGGCACGGTGTTTCATTAATTTTTTGTTGCATGACCTATTGCAACAATTACTGCCTCTAATCTTCTTTTGTATGTTTCTATTAATTTACTCACGGCAGAATACTATTAACTACATTATATTTTTTGGTCTTCGGATTCCTATCTATATTTTCAACGTTTTCCATAAATTTTCAATTGGGTTTAAGTCGGCCATTTCAGAACATTTAGTTGTAATTTTAGTTTTATGTTTCGGATCGTTATTATGTTGAAAACGTCCAATTATTTTTTAACTTTAATATATTGGTGGATGAAATTTAACAATTTTTCAAAATTTCGACGTACTTTTTGGTATTCAATATTTCATCTATGAAAAATAGTTTACCCACTCCTTGAGATGAAAAACACGCCCATAACATTATGCTGCCTCCTCCGTGCTTAACTGTAGGTATGGTACATTTTTTGTCATATTCTTGATTTTTTTCCTCCAAATATATCAAAAAGTTCAACTTTGGTTTCATCTGATCATAATATATTCATTAATATTTTGTTTATTCGCTGGATATTTTTTTAATCGTTGAATATTTGGTTAGGAATCTAAGTGTTCTTGAAGAGATCTAAAGAAACTTCACAATGTCATTGAAGATACAAAAATCTCTAAGTAGTAGTCAAATGGTTGAGAAAATGATGTATCTCTAATGCATACGTATGTCTGCCTAGGTTTGTGATAGAAAAAGTTTTTGTCTTCTTTCTTTTCGTAGCATAAACAATGTGACAGACTTAGGGGTATCAATAACCAGAATTTATTACCAAATGAAATAGAGGATGAACGAAGATCAAAGCTGCGGCATTATTATTAGGACGAAAGAAGATCAAAGTTTTCCTAAACTTGATAAATTATTTTAAATAGCGGGTGCCCAAGTAAAACGTAGTAAGACAATACTAGTGGATTCAG
>RDEW01000081.1:69366-95429 GCA_011109175.1 Dicyema japonicum
TGAGCAATCACAGCACATCTCACAAGGCACACAAACACACTTACAACACTAGATACTAAGCTTACAAATCGTATGACTAATTTTATGACAAAACGTACAAACTGAGATAAATAACATAAAATTTACGGACATATATGCAAGCTATATTTTTTCGCGGGACCAGGTACCATATCGTCTACGGACCGCACCGATCGAGGACTGCTGGTTGAGATCATTACATTAAGCCACCTGGTTCAATTGACAATTAGATACCTTTTCAAAAACCTAACTAAAAATACATTTTTCAAATCATTATTTATTTAATTTAAATTTTAAATTAAATTATTAAATTGTGCAAAATATTATATAATTTTACTCAATTTATTCGCATAATAATTGAATATCACTAATATATAAACTATCTCAAATACAGAATTCACCATAAGTAGTGCAATATTCAATAATTTCATTCTAAACATAAAAGTCAAACAAATGTCAAAATGATGTTTTCTTAAACGTCACACTGTAATTTGCAAGAAGACAACAAGAGAAAATACTAAGTCTTTGTTATGGTCAAAAATATTCAACTTGAATAAATATTCAAAAATATGACATCTCATTGTTGACAGGATAAGTCAATAATATAATTTGGAGTCTTTAGTGTTTTCTGTTCTGCGTTTAGTGAAAACTTTAGTCAATGGAATTAAAGAATAATTTCCTTTCTGGAGGTTATTAGAACTTGAAGCTTGAACGAGTTAAAGTAGTTCTCTATTTTTGTACAAATTCACCGATTATAGAAAATGAATATTTGTTTAATTTCAAAGCCACTCTCTCAAAGTATCAGAGCGAACGTCACTTTTGCATCTCCAATTTACATGATCCCACCTTAACAGGTGAAACACGTGGTTCTGCGCTGATTTTTCTTGGATAGAGTAGAACTGGGGTCATCCATGAAATAACATAGTTAAAAATATATTATATCAAATTTGAAATTGTGCCTTGCATTAACCATACCTGCGAGTCTCTAGTATTTCAAGCACGTGTTAATATGTCTGAATGATCTCTCCAATATCAAGATATTCCATTGAGTTAATATAACGGAACAGCTTTCATTTGACCGTACAATCTTGTGTTAAAAATACAACAGACAAGACGATGTAATATTGTAGATATTGTCTCCAAATTTTCATTGTTGTTCTTTGGTTGATCAGTTACAGTATATCGGATATAATCAGTAAATCAAACAAACAAGGACTTAAAAATGACGAACAAGATGATTTTGAAATTTTGGATTCGCTTTGATTAAAGTTAGAAAATACAAGCGAATAGCCCTAACTAAAGTCCATTTAAATTAAACTCGAAATTTAATTATAACTTCTTAGCAGCGAACATTGGATTCAATAATTTTCACTGTTCAGCCAAAATGAAAGTTGATTTTTTCCTGTTTCAATTCACATGAAGTTGTTATTTGAATATTTAATCGGCTAACATCAATTTAAATTTTTTACAGAATAAGCTATTGAATTCTTTAAAAATTAAAGTCTTAAATATAAAACCCCTCATGTTTTACCTCAAAGCAGACTTGGTTAATTTGGTATTTCATCTTCCTCAGTTTTTTTAATTTTGCGAAAGCGAGAATCGGACTTCTAAATTTGTGAATCAATCCATTTTCAACTACAGTTTTCCAATGAGCGATAAGTTATATCTACTTTAAGGAGAATAAGATTTCAATTGATCCCAAGTAAATCCTAGATCCACCGGGTTAAATTATCACAAAACCTTCTGACTTATTTTCACTATGTTAACTGTCTAATAAAACAAAAATATAAAACTTTTATTGAATATTAATTTTTAATAATAATAAAACTCATAAACAAAACTGCGCTGGTTGACTAAAATTATGCTGTTTTAAAGAGGCATAATAGATTCAGAAGCGTTACTAGCTTAGGCACATCTAATTGTTGTTTGACAATTGGTTGTTTTCCAAACTCCGGATATTTTCAAGTTGGACCTAGTACCCACACTAATTGATCCCTATATTCGAATTGGGATCTACACGGGACTTTGTTAACCACATCATCGGTCCCTGCAGGACGGTTAGGACCACCGTGGAATAACATACTGGGGAAAGGACCTACAAAAGGAGAACTATCTGGAAATGGGCGGACTGGCTTTGTACCTACAACGCTCTGGAGATAAATTAGTAATTGGATGGATAGCAAAAATTAGGGGTACCCGGAGGAACAGTCCAGGCCAACCGGCGACTGGTAGTTACCTATTCCACAACTTTTTGTTTTAATTCATTTTTCATTTTTTTCATTTGACAATTGGAAAATGGTTAGTGTATTGACTGTCACTGATATTTAGGCTCGGTAGGATAGAAGAGGGGCATGCCCATTCCGGAAAAGATGCAAGGAAAACTTGCTAATATGATCGACTAATTCTGTCAATATTGCCTAATGACTACTATTTTAAGATAGATATGTTAATCTGAAGGTATGCGTTACTGAACAACCGTTGGAAGTGAAAATAGCTAAATTACTCAAAATAACTTAAATAGAAGCAGGTCAAATACATTTACCTACTCAAATTAAAATATAGTACAGGATACCCTTTAATTTCAACCTCATCTCCTCATCATCAGTGCTTCTCAGTCATTTAGGACTCTATCTTCTTTTTAACGTACTTATTTAAGGCAGTTATGAGAAAGATGCAAAGTGTTATTTATGACAATGAACTAATTTCCATTGTAAATTACAAATATAATTAATTTGGTTTAACATAGATTACATGTGTGAACTGCTTTAGCATTTGTTGCTGTACCTTTGCTTCCAGAACATATGTACGAAATGAATATTGAAAACGTGACTTAAACCGCATCTGGTTTAATTACGCGTTAAAACGTGAGATTTTTGCAAAAAATTGAGTATAAAGAACATAGATGATCCAAAGCATTTAAATAAAATGAAATGGTTTGTTTTATCGAAACAAATTTATAGATAATAAAAATGTTGATTTTTTTAAATTATTTTTCTTTAATGACTTTACGAAGCCATAAAAATCATCAATTCTTAAACTAATAAAATTAAACATACTGTTTTTTCTTTCTTTTAGTTATTTATTTATTAACCCCGGATACACGAGAAAGAAGTTAAAGTAAACAACTAATTAGTGTATCCAGTTTCCACTTCTACAGAAACAGAGTTTATCGGAATCAACATGTAGGGTAAGACGTTTATTACATGCAGGTGTGGAAACCTCTCCAGGGTAGTGGGGAAGAGCAAATGATCCTTTTTCGTGCCGGCCTGGCACTGGGCGTCACCTAAACAGGTGGATCACATGACGCCACTCTAATAGGAAGAGAGGAGAACAGACAAGCAAGCTGAAAAATTAAACCAATTAACACGCAGCACCACATGGCGCCACGCGGCAAATCGAATATGTCTTTTTTTAGTAAATGAATTAACCGATTTTTTGGTTGTAAAATTTAAATAAATTATTAAAAAAATATTTAAAATTTAAATAAAAATTACTTTATGTTCTTAGTTGTATTTAAATATCTTTAACTCTTTGGAAAGAAGATTCCAGTGGCCTTTTCTCTATTTGTATGAGACAGTCAGTTTTTATAGGATTTTGTATTTCTCAGAATAATTTAACAGGGACAACTATCTCTCCAAATTTTACGCTTCACTTTTATTCTTCCTTCCTTATTCAAACCCGACGCTTTGAGAGTTTTGTTAGTAATCACAGAAGCTGCATCGTCGAATGTAAAACAGTTATTTTATTATATTATTAAAGCACTTTCACGAAAGCCATAATGATTATAGCCCCCATGTGCAACACTCAAAGAAACAATATTTAAGTTATCTTTTCTATCTTCCTCTGTCGAATGCGAATGATCTCAGTTCGTCTGAGAGTTATTTTATTTATATACCTAAAAATATATTTTATTTAAATTTTATAGACTTTGTTCGATGAAATTTATTATGTCTGCAAAAACGGACATCAAGCTGTTTCTAATGAAACAGCTTTAAAAAATGGCTATTAAATTTAGCGTGGCGTTATGTGGTCCACCAATTCAAAAAATTCAAAAGGATTTGGCAACGCCCAGAGGGCTTCTAATACCCTCGCGAAAAGGACAAGTAGACCCCTTCCCCGGGGTCATTATAGAACCCCGGCGATGTGTTTCAAGAAAGTCCAAACGTTCGCGGCGAAAACCCTCAGCCCACTGTGGTGAAAAGAAATTTACTGCTCTCCAACTAAACATCAACGGAATTAAAGGCAAGGTCAGGGAACTCCGTTCAATCCTGGCAAATCAGAAGATCGACATGGCCATGATTCAAGAAACTAAACTCCACATGCATGATTCCACTCTTCATTCCCTGGATACGAGGCAATCAGGATGGACCGTAAAAAGAGAAGAGGGGGTGGACTACTCACTCTATTCAAAAAGAACCTGAAATACAGAGACATTACTTCGGAAGTGAGGAAACTTGTTGGAAGTGAATATCTACTTGCCTCCTCCCGGCTCCTGCCCAAAGGACTATGTTATTCCAAATTTATCAAGATTGGTTATCTACGATGAGATCATCATATGTGGTGATTTAAACGCAAAGCACCCATTATGGTTGTCAACCCAACAGGCCGACACGAGAGAAAGCTATTGTTATTGAAATCGGACACCCTAACGATTCTGAACGAACCAGCGAAAAATACAAGGACCCCACTCAGAGAGACGGATCAGCTTACCTAACAGGATGAGGTAAGCTGAAAAGGGATAGTTATGTGAGAGAGGAGCTGGCTCATTGAATATCTGGAGATCTAACTTTTCTGCGACGAAGTTGGACAAGATATTGAACATTCAAGTGGAGGCAGCAAACCTACTAAGGAAATATTCCGAGTGGAAATACTGCCTAGAAATTTAGAAAATATGATAGAGGCGACTGGCACAGTGCCTCTGCAAAGGACTCGGGTATGCGGACTCCGTCCATCTCGGAAATGCGCAGGAACGCAGTCGGAACACCTAGAAAAGATGCGGAGACTGATAAGGGAGGCTGGGATTACCTGAATCTTTTTATTTTAGATATGACGATGGTTTTTTGGTTCAATAAAATAAAAAAATCATTGTTAATTGAATGTCATACGGGCCTTCATCCAGAAGCCCCTAGGGAATATGAATAAAGCAATCGAAATCATATACGGCCAGACAATTGTGCCGAATTTGCCTCAGCTGCGTGGAGATTTGCGTTCAGAGGCACTATCCAAAAACTAAACTTACTGCAATCTGAATATTATTTTTATTATTGAAAGCAAAAAAATCATATGGCCACAATCGTAGAATTCTTAGCTGGAAAATATCGCTTAGAGACAAGGGAATTTAATATAAAACAGCTGAAGGATGGAAAACAAATGGAGCTATTAGAAATGATAAAAAGAAAACCTCTACATACTATGTTGTTCAATTCAACAGAAGATCTGAGTGTTGATATTAAACAATCTAGCCAATAATTAGTTACGAGGAACAACTATCCAAGGACGGAGGAATGCTATGATATGTTTAGGATCTTTGTAAGGAATTTCTTAGGAACTGAGTCAAACGTTTTGTGATGTAAGTACTAAGTACTGTCTTCTGATGTGGTTTGGGAGAGCTAAATCATTCCGCAATGAATGTGTGAGGGTTGTGTGGTTACCCCGGAATCTGTAGTATGTCAAAAGTATTGAGATCGAGTCTTGTACTTTTTCCAAAACAAGCTTTTCAAGAACGCCCAAGCCATGTTTCGACCAGTAGCGAAAGGGAATATCGTTGTCCCTTCGGGGCGTTCTATCCCAAAGGAAGAAACTAGTGATGGCCAGCAGAGAGTCTGCATTTTTTAATGTCTAATTGTTACCTCATGTCGGGGACAGCCAATAATCAGCTAAAGGATAATAGCCATCAATTCAGCGTCCACAAGTGCATTTTCATTCAACACAAAATTAAGGTCAAAACGGAGCAAGACAGCAATCTCACTGCCTCGTCGTCAGAAGGTTGCCAATTTTACCACATTGATAAACATCCAACCAAGCATTTGTTGAATAATTTCTAGTCATCTTGAAGCAGACCTTCTAGCATTATATTGCCCTCAAAAACTCTTTTTTTAAAAAACATCTTAATGCGATTTCAGATTAATTCGGTCATTTAGATGAAAAAAATGTCCTCATAAACGTCCACAGATCCAGAAATACGAATAAAGGGTAAGGTCAGTATAAACTAATAGCATCCACATTTGGTTGCGAATAGTATGGATACTAATGGCATCTATAGTCATCAAATGTATATTTAAAATTACTTCAACGGTTGACCATAATTTTACTGTCAAGGAGGAATATGACCTATTTTTACTTTCAATTAGAAAAGAACATCGGAGGTTGAACAGCTTTTAGTTCTGATAGATCAATCTGAAGGCAAAATGCACAGAAAAATTATTTTGTTATCAAACGATAACCTTATTCGACTTTTTTAATATTTCACATAAAATCAATTCGAGAGAGCGACAATATCATATATTTGATTCTAAAGAAGGCAAAAGATTCTCCTATTATGCTCAGGCTAACTACTTCATAATGCTTTGTGTTAATTTAACGTCTAATCCTCCAAAATTATACCAATTAAATACCATGCAGAGTCTTGTCGAGAAAAAATATTCATTTGCCCTGCAGTACTCTTGTCTGAAAAAGAATTAGATATCATTGATGCCTCAAAACCAAAATCCAGGTCATCCGCATATATTAATTCCTAGATAGAAGTAGGACAATTTTTAGCTCTCAGAAAACGAAGAGCAGCTACCAGATAGACAACAAAAGATATGGTTATTGTGAGTTACATCCTGAAGTGTCAATGTGCGTAGCCTCTTTCAGATTCACTTGAAATTAGATTTTCGCGCTATTTGACCTGTAATTAAACATCACTCAAAAGGAATTAAACTTTTTGACACAATTTTTAACAATTTGATAAAGTTATTAAACATTGCAAAGTAATTAGACATTTTTGACAAATTTATTAAATTTTATGGTAAATTATTAAACAAATTGGAAAACCATGTTAATTGTGTAAATTTAATTAAATTATTTTTTAATTTTATTTATTAATCCAACACTTTATTTAATAAAATTATTATTAATTATGACGACTGTATTTCATGTAGTAATTTTTATTTCTTGTGGTTATCGTATATTCATTATTTTGGTATTTAATCTTATAGATGTTTCACTTTTCTCGTGTTAAACTTGTCATTCGATATTATGACATCACATAATATGCAAAACGAATTAAAGTAGTAAAACTCTGTATCATATATAAATTATTAAGATATTGGATTAATTGTACACATTCGATAACTGGCCTACCTGATTTTGAAATTGGCTGCATTAATAATTCAAAATATTAAATTTGAACCTGATGTCACTTTTCATTATGGGAATGAAGTTAGGTAATTGTAATTATTAATTATTTCATAGTATGTTGGAGAGAAAAGTTTAAAATCTGTAGACAACCGAACATTCCACCTACCATTATTCATGTTATATATTTTTAAATTTATAGAATTTTTTACTGTGATTCCCTCAGATTATATCGATCGAATTTGCGGAAAATTTATCATTACTTCGAACTGTACATTTTTTGTAATTAACGTAGATCTTTCCTAAGAATAAATGTTATTCAAATTTTTAAAGTTATTTCCAACAGTGTTTATTTAGATGAGTATTTTTAATAATAATAATATAGTCTTATCGTTTGCATTGATTCATTCGATATCCAGAGGCGTATGATATTATATTTAGTATAGATATATTCAGTACTCCTCAGAAATAATAAATTGTAAAGATCGAAAAGTAATATATTTAGAAGAAACATCAGGTCGACATGTGAATCACGTAATAAATAATGTTATTTCAGACTGCAGTGCCATTAAGGACAAGTATAATGTACTTGGAACTTGCGGAGTTCAATACTAACAATTTACTAACTTGATGGTTTTTATCAGGTATAAAAAATTGGTGTTAATTAATTCAAATTTATTATAATTGAATTAATATCCTGGTTGGACAACTGAATCGCACAGCTATACTCTTGTCTCTGAAAGAATAATTTAATTTCAAATAACAATGAGAGAAGGAATCGATTTGATAGATGTTAAAGAACGAACGGTTTTTCTCAGATTTATGCAGACCGACGTAAGCAATATCCTAATTAATCATATAAGGACTTAAACTACTAGCTTTACTCACACACGATTACTCTCATAATAAAGAGGAATATGTTCAAACAGTTGAGAACGATGATAGGAGTATTGACCATAAGGAAACATTTTTCATTTTACTGGAATACAGTGAATCCTCTCCACAAACTTACAGGTACACAGCGACAGCTTGAATCACACAAGTTCAATTTGAGAATAAATTCGTACAACATCTACGCCACGAGCTCCAGCCCCCAATTGAAGGTCCGTCTTACACGAACCTGGATCTTCCAAATCGTAACTAAAGTGTAGTTCGGAATGTATTTCAACGGGGAAGTCCTCAGAGAGATGATCTTTGAGAAGTTCTTTGAATAATTAACCACAGGTTGTTCCGTTCACTCAAATCATTTAATACTCACTAAGTCTCTCACTGGTCCACGCAAAAGAAAATCGGTTGGCTAAGAAAATTCCGTCCCCGATCGGCTTCCTCAGCAAAGATCAAAAAAGGCATTTTCGTTCGACAGTGAGAACAATAGAGACACAGAGGATTCGGATGGCACGTTTGGTTTCGGGAACTGGGATCACGTAACTAGTGATTACTTTTGTTTTTCCTTATCGTTGATCCCGGGGTTAATAAATGTTGTATAGTATTAGAACCCGGAGCCATCTTCGTGTCCGGGCTGATAAGTCAAACTTATCAGTCCAAAACATATGGTTACAGGAGTCATTAATGAAACTAAGGGAAACACAATGTATTTCCATTATAGCCAAAAGAATAGAACAATTGCAACATTAAAAAAGAATTAAAAACGTAACAAAGGCAAAAGTTGAAAAATTGTCGCTTAACAGATAACATAATTTATTCGCAAAACCCCAACTAACTAAATAAGGTAAGAGCCATTAACTAAAGAGGAAAGCCAAGATTTGGGGTCGTCTATATCGGGGCACTTTCATGAGACACCGTATGTCTCTTCTTCGTAAAAAGCCCCAATTACAAAGCGAGTTTCCACAAGCAATGTAATAAATCACCGATTCTTCTCGTTTTTCTTTCGTGTTCGTCATCAAATTCAGATGCTAAATCCAATCCATGTGCGAGTTTAATTGCATAATTTAGACTAAAGTTAAAAACTTTAACTTTCCAGACTTCATCCATTTTACAAGGCATTTTCCGTCTTGATTGGTTGTTACACAACCATAGTCAGTATGTTTAGTGATCATGTCACCAACAAGGATTAAATATTCATTGTTTTCCATAAATTTGTCAACAATCCATGGATACTCTCGTAGTTTTTTAGAATAGATTCCTCCGATAATTATCCATCCATGGTTGTTTGTAGTTGAATGCTTGCTAGTTCACAAAGATTTTCTTCATTGATCGTGGGTAGTCTTGTATTTAAAGAAGTTTTGTAGTAAATTGAAGTTCCTGTTCCAGCACAAGAACTAGTTTTACAAAAAAATCTAATGAGTCGTATCCATCAATTTTAAATGGTCTTTTCTTCAATTTAGATTCGTTTATAATTATAACTTCCATCTGGATCGTGCTGGCTATAGCAACCAGCACTGAGGCCCGTTTCCGAAGAGAACGGGCATTAGTCAGGGTTATCCTGACTACTTCTGGTTTTTTCGGGGGCTGCCCTCTCTTCTTAAGAGCGCCACTCTCTTCTCTGTTGAAGCTTCTACTGTTTTTTTAGAAGGTTTCTTATTATATGTTCTATTCTAGCCAGTTTTAATTTTTTATTCGTTCCAATTTTGGAAACTTCACTTTCTCCATTATGGCCAATTTCTCGTTTTAGAGATATTTTTCCATTCGATTCTTTCCTTTCTTGATCAATTTTTTTTTTTTCTTCGTATGTTAGCTTCAACAGCCTTGGAACATCTTCCATAATTGGCAAAGTGGCTGGATGAACCGCAATTCAAACGACTTATTATTGTTTGTAACCGGACACTGCGATCTTCTATGTGGACCAGAACAAACAAGGCATCTTTCAACATATCTCCATTAGGCCTGCAGATGTTTATCAACCTCGTACTATATTCCTTCGTCTTGTAGCACCAGTGGCACCACTTACTCACCAGTGGAAAAATTGTCCCTTGCATAACACAGAAACCCTAAAAAATTCATATTTGAATTATGTATAATAAAATTTGGATTGCTTTTAACTAAAGATTTATTTATAGTAATAATATATTAATATCAAAAATAAAAAGAGAATTTATGGATCAAAATTACAAGTCAATTTAATTAGAGTTCGAACACTAATTCTCTAATACATCATAATAATCATTCTAATTCACCCTAAACCCGTTCAAGAAATTGACTTTAACCAAATCCATAATAGAAAATAAGGGAATGTAAAAAACATATTATTGTTGATTTTTTTAATTCGGGTCTTTGATATTTTCTGTTTGTTTCATGTAGAATCTTGGACTATAACAGAGTGCAATTTCTTTTCAATCACTTGGTATTCTTCTCTCTCAAAAAAGCTCTCCAATAGGAATTTTCTTGTCAGTTGATTGTTATCAAAGTCTTTTTTTTATCCGTATGAAGTCCCCAATCTTTATATCTTTTTTCTGAAATTTTTATTGTCGTTTTCTTTTGTTTTGTTCTTATATTTCTCCAAATGTATCATAACCTCTTTATTACATTCCTCAGTTGACTCATCTGACAGTTGCAAGTCAGATACTGCACCAACATTGAAACCTGGAATGCCACGAAATAATTTAAACGGCGATTTTCTCGTCGCACGATGGCAAGACACATTATATTTGTAAACGGGTTTTTCCAAAATATCAACCCACTTTGCTGATCTTGTTTCAAAGAAAGTTTTTGCTAACCAATGTTTAAGTGTTTGGTTATAACCTTTGACTTGACACTGTGAGTTAGGATTTCTAGGCCTTCCGTGAATTGAGTTGACTTTCAATCGGAAAGAAAATTAGTCATATTTCAATTACGGAATTCTTTTCCGTTATCAGTATGTAATGAAACTGGTGGACCAACCGTCAGAAAAAGATGTTCCAATGAAGTTTTTACATTTTCCGCTGTTTTATTAAAAAGCGGAAATGCCCAGGCATACTTAAAGAAACAATCGATCACTGTTAAAATCCAGTTGAATTCATTATTGTCCGAAGCATATCTTCTAAGATCGATGCAATCAGCCTTAAATCGTTCATAATTTTTAGAGAAAGTGAGCATTTTGATTTCTTTAGATGTTTTTAGATAATTAAAACTTTTACAGGAATCGCAATTTGATATAAATCTGCGAATAACATCATGTTTTATTCCAACATATTATCTGATATAAGTTTTGTCAATTTGCTAAAACCAGGATGGCCGATGTTGTGTTCTTGGGATAAAATTGAGTGAATTCTGTTTTTTGAAAAGCACAAAAGACTGTCCTAGAGATCCATCTCTTTTAGTCAAAATAAGTGATCATTTATCAATAAAAGAATTTGACACCGTTTTCTAAGTGTTCTTTTAGCATGATCAGACATTCCAATAGGATATACTTTCTCTTTCAAATAACAAAAAATTATATTCAATTCTTCTTGTGAATTGACCGATAGGTAAGGAGGCGGAGTAAGGAAAAAAAAGTCAAGCGGAAAAAAGGTCAAGCGGAAAAAAAGTCAAGTCGTCTTTTTTTAGTTTATATCGCATTTTTGTGATACTATTAGCATCTTTTAATTTTTTTAAATTTTTTCAATACTTGACTTTTTTTCCGCTTGACTTTTTTTCTATTTTTAAAAATTTTTCCCTTATAAATTTTCGAAATTTAGCGCAAAATAGAAAAAAAGTCAAGTCTGCTAACGATATCACGGACTTGACTTTTTTTCCGCTTTGGTATAAACGCTTTGACTAAATCAATTTAAGAATTTCAAGGTAATAATAAAATTGACTTGACTTTTTTCGCTTTGGTTTAATCTTTTTGTTAAATATCAACTAACAAAGTAGGAAAGAAAATTTGTTTTAAGGGTTATATGTATACAAAGCACTCGGTGACAAAAAACTATATAATTTTTAAATGTGTGAAAAAATCTTCACAAGGATGCAGAGGAAGCCTAAGAACAGATCATACTTTTGAATTTCCCAAATAAGGAATTTCTCACAATCACGAATTTGACGAAAGTCAAATAAAACTGATGAAATTGTGCAACGAAGCAAAATTTATTGCTAAAACGAGTGAAGAAAATCCCTTACAAATCTATTCAAAAGTTGTGTCTCAATGTGAAACAGCAACCAAAATTATTCTCTCTTCTGCAGATTCTTTTAAGCGAACACTAGGAATCAACGCTTGTCTCTACATATTCCAAAAAATATTTTCGATCTCGGAGATATTCCATCGTCTTTAACTTTAACTCTTGGTCCAGATTCAAAAAATTTTTTAATTTATGATAATCATAGAAGAACCGATAGAATATTAATATTCAGCACCAAAACTAATTTAACGTTATTGGCGAATTCAAAATCATGGTATATGGATGGAAATTTCTCCATGGCACCATGTATCTTCAAGCAAATCTATTTTATCAGGATTCAGTTCAATGCCAGTGCAATTACAGTTATTTATGGAATATTACCTTCTAAATCACGAAAGATTTACGAAGAATTTTTTGAGGCTATTCAAAATGCAATTCATAATTTGAATTTGGAATTTTGTCTTGAAACTATTATGGCAGACTTTGAAGATTCGGTATTTCGAGCTGTCCTTGCAGTATTTGGGAGACGAATACATATTAGAGGATGTTATTATCATCTAAGACAGTCAACCTGGAGAAAAATTCAAGAATTGCATCTAGTAAAACAATATAAAGAAAATATTAATTTTAACATTTTTTGCGCAATGATAGACGCTCTTGCATTTTTACCCATTCAAGATATGGAAGAAGGAATAGAATTCCTAATGAATAATATGCCAGAAAATGTTCCAGATTCAAAATATATATTAGATTATTTTGATAGAACATATGTTCGCGGTTATTATCGTTGCTTAAATGATCGAGAAAATCCCTTAGCTGTTAGAATACAGCACATTGCTCATTGTTTCCTCCAAATTTATAGGAATGTGTATGAAGCTACACTCAATAATAAACAAAGAACAAATAACTATTGTGAAGGGTGAAACAATAAATTATACAATTTGACGGGATATCGTCATCCATCATATGGAATATTATATCGTCATTCCAAAAAGAAGAAAAAATGACGAAAACTATTATTGATCAGGATTCCTTTGGAAAAAGAATTTCAACAAGAACAAATAAAAAAACGATTGATAGATAGACAAAAAAGGCTTTTAAATATATGTCTGGATCGCCAGGACGGAAAAATAACAGTAGGAGAAGCCCTAAAAGAAATTGCATGGAATATTAAATATTCTTTTGATTCACATTAAATAATCCCTTGATTCACGTTAAATAAAAATCATATGTTTATTACATTTTAAAAAATTTTAAAAGTAGAAAAAATCTGTTTTATTTTTAGAATTTATTTCCACCACGTGAGTTTTAGTTGTGGCGGGGCATTTTAATGCAATTACAAACTAAAGCATTAACATTTGCCAAAATTAACTATTTAAAAAATTTGTTATTCTAAACTCGCTTACTTTAAAATGAAACGATCATGAATAAAAATTTTAATTTATAAACGGAAAAAAAGTCAAGTTTGTTAACGAAATTATGGACTTTACTTTTTTTCCGTTTTGCGCTAAATTTCGAAAATTTATAAGGGAAAAATTTTCAAAAAATGGAGCGGAAAAAAAGTCAAGAATTGAAAAAATTTTTAAAAATTAAAAGATGCTAGTAGTATCACAAAAATGCGTTATAAACTAAAAAAAGACGACTTGACTTTTTTCCCCTTACGGACTTGACTTTTTTTCCGCTTGACCTTTTTTCCACTTAACTTTTTTTTCTACAACCAAGGAGGCATCACACAAAATATTATATAGCGTGGTAATATTATCAATTAAAAATTAGAAAATTATAAATAAAATTTTTTGTTTTATTTAAATAAAAATGTTAAATGTTTATTTAAATTAAAAATTTTGTTTTTCCTCCAAAAATCGGGGACCGATGTCAAGGTCTCCCATTTTTGTCCCATACTAAGTCGAACATGTTTTTGGACAAAATTAAAAATTTCGTTTTTACTCCCAAAAGAGTCCGGTAACCATTTGTTTTGGAATGATAAATTAGACTTATCAGCCCGGACGTGATACTTTACTCGGACGTGATACGACAATAAATAATTAAAGCGTTTAAGATCCACGTCATCAGTTCTATTATTATTATTAGCACTTTCACGAGAGCCATAATTTTTATAGCCCCATGTGGAGCAAAAAACATAACAGAAATAATTAGCTTACTTCAAGCTCTTCTGTTCTTAGATAGGTCATTCAGTGTGTTCAGATTGTCACCAGATGCCATTGTTTTCTTCACGGCTTTCAGATCGTTTTATAAAACGACCGGGAGGATTATTCTCGGTCTTCCCCGAAAGCGTTTTACATTGGAGAAGGACTAGTAGTCTTCCATTGCGATACTCGGAGGGTGTCGGGTGTCGGGTCCAACCTCAAAACGTGTCCAAAAAGTCTCCAACGAGAGCTAATGATCTCGAGAGTTAATGGTGTACAGTCTTTTCCGCGAGATCTTGGATGGCAATCAGTTCTAACAAAAGGAAATAGAAATAATTTAAAAACGTGGCGTCATGTGGTACACCAGACAGACTAGTCATTGAAACTCTCAAAGTGCGCGTAACGCACCTCAGAAAAGGACCATTTGCTTTCTTCACCGGAGAGTAATGTCTTTCTCCATCGACGGAATTTCTGGATCGTTATCAGCTTCCCGGACGTGTGTCCCTCGAAAACATAAGGATCAGATTTCAGTGATCCAGCTAATCGTGAATTAAATCAAGGGTAAAATCTTGGATCTCAGAACACTTATCTCAAAAATCAAAATTGACATCCTACTGATTCAAGAGTCTAAACTGAATCCAAATGCTTTACGCCTATTTTTCCTGGATTCAATGTTATTCAAAAAGATCTTACAATGAAATGTGGAGGTGGACTACTAACGATTATTAGAAAGGGACTCAATTATCAAGACTGTTCATAAGAAATAAAGAAACTCTATGGGGTCGACGTAACAACGGAAACCAATGGAATCTCTGTGGGTTTAGCAGAAGGAAAATTGTTTCTGGGTGAACGTCTATATAACTCATTTTGGCTCATGCCCTAAGAAGTATTCAATTGTTGACAAATCTACTTTGGAATATATGGGGGAAATCTTGATCTGCAGAGACCTGAATGCCAAACATCCCTATTGGCTGTCAAGTCAGCCTGCCGATTCAAGAGGAAGACTTCTACTATCTCAGTCTGGAAAACTGATGATCATTAATGACCTCTCGAGCAAAATGGTCACAAGTTCTCACAGCTTTGAACCAAAATTAGACAATTACCTAAGTATGGAAAATTAGTCGGGACATATCAAAGGCTGATGATAAACTAACCGACGAATCCGAATACAGCCAGTGAGATCTGAATTCCATATGAAGTATTATGTGAAAATTGCCTATAAAGAGAAACGGAAGATGTCAACTTCCTTTAGAAAACCGAAGAAAGATAGCTAATCTTCATATTTTTCAGAAACGGATATAAAAGAAGCACTGCTTAATACAGACTACCTATTCCCACGGCCCAGATGGAATCCCTGTTATCTTGCTGAAAATTCTTGGACCGGAGGGGATCAGGACCTTTGCAAAGATCTATAATTGGTCTTTAAGGGAAAATGCGATCACCTTAATATGGAAATTCGCCTACATCTACCCGACATTGAAAATGAGAAAACCAAAAACGACCGCCATCATTCAGACCGGTATCGTTGCTATCTTCAATATCGAAAATTCTGGAAAAGCTAGTTCTTCAAAAGATCAGAGGAACAATCCCAGAGAAACCATTAAAACACGGATTTAAATCCTTTCACTCGACGGATACCAACCTACTATTCCTGAGTGAGTTTATTCGCTCTGGATTCACCTGCAAACCCAGGCACAAAAAATCAATTCTATGTTTTGTAGACATTTACATGGCATTTGACTCCATCCCAAGAAAAAGACTCACCAGGAAAATCTATCAGACGGATATACCTGGGAATTTCAAACTCTGGCTATGAATTTTTTCAGTGGACAAAGAGGATTCGATAACATTTGCAGAGTCGTCTTCATTTTGGATATTTGTTAGCTCATAAACATTTTCATTACTAAAATCTGTGCCTTTTCTTTTACTTAAAATCAACGACTTTACCAAATTACAGTTAAACTTCGATCATTTCTGTTCTTTTATCCATTTCATAAAACAGATAATAAACTCCACAATTCTACTATTTCTTACTGTGTTTCCCATAAGTATATGGAAAATTTTCATGATTAATAAAGAAACCATAAATAAATTGAAAATTTTTAAAATAAAAACGAAAAGATATCATTTTAATGTTAAAATACTTTAAAATGTTTTATCGATTCTGAATGATAAAATTTGACATTATCCATTATTAGGATTTTTTTATTATAAAATTTTGAGTCTTACAATTTTCTATAAAAATTAGAAATCTTTTTGTATTAAAAGAACCATCCACCATTTCATGTCAAATATTGTAGCCCGTTGTTTATCATTAATAAATGATTGCAGCAGTTGCGTAAGATTATAGTTGTTTATAGTAAAACAAATAAGTTTTTGTTGGAAAGCGAATGCCTCCAATTAGAACCACAGCATAATTTTCTTCAGCCCAAATGTACAGCACCGAGATTCGGCTATCAGGTCTTTTACTCGACACTCGTTACACTGCCCCGCTCTGCACTGTGCCACTCCCTTCATTTTATATAAATTTAAAAAATAATTAAATTAATTTAGGGAGTATTAATTTTTAGGCTATTTCCTCAGACAATAGCTATCGAGATAAGCTCCCTAAGTCTCACTTAAATTCTTGGTGAGTTTTTTGATTATTGAATCGATCCAATTCATCTGTTGGGTGTTTACCATCGTCTCTAATGAGACCAGTAGTGTCCAAAATGCACTGATACCAACCAGAGGAAAGTGCTTTTCCGCATCACGTTGAGACATGAATGCCTTAGGTAATCTGCAAGATGATGGATGGTAGACATATCGATCAAGCGTTCACTACGAAATTTTCTCTCCTCACACACTTTTAGACCAAGACGTAGCTAGGTGGCTATTTCACTGCTTCATCATCTAGCAGTTTGCCAATGTCGGGAAATGGATATGCGTTCAGCTACCGTTTTTAGACACGAAAGACTTTTTGTAACCCCACGTCGATAATAGGCTTCTGATTAGCGCCGCCCTCCGGAATTCTTGATCCAAAATTAGTCAATTCACTTTAATAACCTTTTCTTTAATACACCGTTACATATCGTAATTGACACGAATATCAAATTTTTGTTTAGCTTCTAATATAACGGGCATCGTCCACATCTAGCCTTTTTTGAGAATACCCAAAGTTGACATATATTGTTTTCGATCCCGGATCCATCTTGCATTCGGAGATGTCGTGTTCCCTGCACACAGAAAACACTTTTCCCTGTACTTGCATTGGTATGCAGAGTGTCCGATTTGTTGGCATTTATAGCAAATCTCCGCATCCATTTGCAAGTGACCTCGTTTCTTCCAATGACAAAGTCGCAGCGAACTAGTGATGTGGCCTCTGCTTTGTGTCCGACTGACGCCTTGGCCATTGGCAAGTCTGTCAACTTCTGAACATGTAAGAGACCTTCCTAGTGGATGGGTCCATTTCTTGGAGATAGTTCAAGAGATCGCTGTCCTCAACCAAAGTTCTTCATTACAATTTCTGATGGCCTCAAGGTTATCTTGGTGATTGTCAGGTCCGAAGAGGCAAGCATCGTTCACGGGTTCTATAAAAGCATCGTTTCAGAGTTGATGTAGAATACAAGGCGCAAAGTGCCTGAGCCTCTGTGGCTCATCCTCGTAGATCTTGATTCGTCGTGAGGGTAAACGACATTACCGATCTTTATGGCGCTCATAGTTGAGCATACTAAGATTTGTAAATTCAGGTTGTCTGAGTACTCCATAGTGATGTCGTCGTTTTCGTATAGCTTTTACTAATTGGTTTAGCTTTTTTGCTCATGGGTTCTGGATTGGTCGCCGTTATGGGCATTCCATTAGCAGGTGTAAATTCTTAAACTTTGCATGGCGTCTTGTTTTTTTCTGTGAAGGATTTGATATTTGCAGTTTCCAGAAGGCGAAAAGAGTTGCTCTTCTGCTTTGTTATCACTAAAATTTAAGGGTAAAACAAATTTTAATGTGAAAATAAACCATTTTTTGATTTTCTCATTTTCAGACGTCCTCTGGAAACATTTACTTTTTCCGCGTGCTGGATAATTTCAATTGGATTAAGAAATATCGAGTAGGGGGTAATAGAACATGGGATTTTCCGTATAATGATGAATGCAGGCATTATCCAAGATGTTGGTTTTCAATTCCCTTTTCATAACAAAGAATTTCTTAAGGATTCCATAAAAATTGGTCATTGATGTAATTTCTGGTTCTGTTGGCCCCTACATAAATATAGTTCTTCCTCGATTTGGTATTAAGGATATTGAAAATACGACCTCATTATAAGTTTTAAGATGTTCTTTCATCCAAAAATAATGTTAATGAGTAGAAAGTAACGCTATTTATGGGAAAGTGAAGCGAATGGCCGGGAATCCTAAAGAAAGGATTTATAAACATTTCGTCAGTCATGTATTTTTTAAATTGATGTTCATTAATTTCTCCGTATTATTGTTAACTTTCTTGTTGATTTGAAGTTGTCAAGTAAATAGTCATTACATGTCGACTAAGTAAATTATTCTTCTGATATTTTATCTTTGATATTTAATGTCGACCGACGGCGACCTTACCAATCGTCCTTGATAAAGACATTAAAGAAATCGAGAGACGCCTCAAGGATGGGGAATACCTCAACAGGTTGCGGGACATGGCAAAGAGTCGTCAGAGATGTAAGAAGTATCCAGTAGTTTGATTTTTCGTTTACAAATTCTATGCTACGTCGTATGACATAGCGTACGTGCATTTAATAATTTCCATAAAGCGTTAATATTGTGGATTCCATCAATATTAAGCTGGAATTTCTGTATTTACATATCATTGAATCAGAAAAACGATCCTTCCCCAAATGAGACTGAAAACTATTGATAAAATTGTTTTATTAAGAAATTCTCCACTCATCGTCATTAAATACGTTTCCCATAAAATTTGAATATACGTTTGATTTGATTGAAAAATCTCAGAATAATGATAATTTTTGTTTAATGACTAAACATAATGCTCTCTTTGTTTAATCCAATTCTTTAAACTTTATAACCCATCCTTGCCTATAATTCGGATTTCTTGATTTTCAATTTTTTACAATCTTTGAAAAATTAATTCATCATAAAACATAACTGTCCGAAAACTTTTATATAAACAATTCGTCAGATGTTTGCTGTTTCGATAATTTTGAGAAAAATGCATTGGAGATTCACATGGTTGCAAATTATAAAAATGGCAGATTCGAGAAGATTTAAAATATTAAATAATTAAAATGTTGAAGAATGTGATTTTTTACATTGGTTACCTCTTGAGAACATCTCAGTTCGATTAGAAAGTATACTATGGTTGACTCCAGATAACAATCTTATGAAAATTATGGGGCTAAATGTAACAATTGTAGTTCTATCAGGAAAACTGGTGATTAAATGTCAAAATATACGGATGAATACTGAATACCAACTATCATGAATTTACATCCTTTACGGAGATCAGACAGTCTTATTATTTTCACTTTCCAAAGTAACTTTATTTCTCCAGTCGAGATATTGTATTTTTAAATATGTATTGGCGATTATTGTGATTTAAATTGATGATGTAATTTCGATTCTTACATCGATAATTTAAAATCAGAATGAGCTGAATATGTCTTTTAATCATTATGGATTACTCTGGAATTAACATAATTCCTTTCAGAGTTCTGATGAATCACATAGTTATGTGAAATGATAACATAGAATGAAAACGTCATTCAATTCAGTGTAATAAGTCCGGACTAAAATCCTGAAGTCCGGTTAGAATATCTCAGCTGTCTATTTGTGTGAGGTTCCACGTATCTAGGATGTTTTGGAGTTGACGAGTGATGCCGTAGGCATTCTTTCATAACCGCGGAATTGTGTTGTCTTCTGGGACTCGCACAAGAACAAAAAGAAGAACAATAATTCATGAACAAATTCAATCAATTCCTTAAATTAATTAACTAACATTTCTGTTCTTATTAAATAAGCGTTTTCCTTAGGTGAGGTTTAAGTAATAGATTGATTCTTCTAGGAAGATTCCATGGGATATATAATTATTGAACGACTCAAAAAGAGGGACTCAATTATCATGAACTTTGAGAAAACGTGGAATTTTGCATTAAAGTTTGCTTACAAAAGAAATTATCATAAGCCCATTATATATGGTTGGATGGAAAAATCAAAATAATATTATTCGAAAAACGCAAAAAAATATTTGGAACTTATCTTCACATATAACCCTTTAATTGTGCAATTTCTTGGGCAGACATAATGGGTGTAAGTCCGTTGATAAGAACTAGCATTTTGAATTACTTTTTTTAACTTAATAACAGTGTCCTTTACAGTGTTTCCTTTAATAAAATGTTCCGTGTGGATCCTATTTATATTGAAATATTATTTATAACTTATAAATAATTAATTTTATTTAGAAAAGAAAAAAACAAAATATAGCGGCTGCCCTGACTGTGTGGCAATTCTTTCTCAGGATGGCAAGCGAAATTCGCTCAAATATTTTCTATGATATTGTGTTGGTGAATTAAACATATTCAGTATACACAAGTTCGTCCATGATTAAATAAATATTATGAAATTTGGACACAAATTTGTCTATTATTTCGCAAACGAACAGACGAGATGACAACCTGGTTAGGAACGCTTCGTGTGTTGATCCGTGCTCTCAGCAAAATTTGACTGCTTCAGTCTCTGACCGAGGTAATGTTCCTAAGCAAATCGAAAATCAAAAGATAATGAAGTATAAAAGTATTTCGGGGTACCACATGTTTGTCCCATTTGCTATTAAGACGTCAGGAATTCTTTGCCCACAAAAGAACGATCTACTCAGTCAGATCAGCTCAATGGTCCAAAGGGTCACCAAGGATACAGTGAGACTTGATGGCTTCAAAAACGTATCTCGATAGCTATTGTCAGAAGAAACAACCTGGCGATTCAAGCACCCTAGATTAAGTGTTTTTTAACTGTTTGTACGCAAAACAATAAATTTATTACGTCTAAGAGGCTTTTGGAAACAAAACCTCCGATAACACCAATTGTGGCAAAATACCTACGTGGCAGATATATAGCCGACCTGATCGATTTGCGACGTTATTCTGACAAAAACTTGGGTATTTATTCTCATTAATTTTCTGTAGCTTTTGACAGTGGTTGATTGTTTAAGGAAATTTAGTATGGTCGAAATTCTCTACTCCAAAAATTCAAAGGAAGTAGTTGAAATTACACACAGATAACGGAAAAGAAGTTAAAAATAAATTGATGACCGACATGATAATGGAGCTTCGTGTCAAATATGTATATGGTAAACCACGTGCTCAATTGATACGAGGTCAAGTAGAGAGGTAAAAAAAGAAATTATAAATTTAGATTTAACCATCGATAACGAAAATGGATTTCCTTTACATCCGCTTCCAGTGGAGAGATTGGGAGTCATGTTCTTCATTTAAAAAAATTGTTTTGATTGCAACAATTCGATACACGAGACAACGATAAAGTTAGCTATCGGTTAACTGGTAAAAGATCCAAGCCAAATCATCGTAAATGCGTGGAACCTTCAGCCGGAATGTAGAATTCATAGCAGCGAGATTTGAATTAGAAGCCGTTCGACAAAATGGAACGGTGTGGATCTACTTCTCCAACTCTCTTCGGAAGCGGAAGCCTGTATTGAAGTATTGAAAGATCAATTTGGTCGGCACAAGCAGATGTTCTCCCTTTGGTTCCTTCCTTGAATAATTAGTTATGACTGTTTGTGGTGAGTTACCATTGTAAGCCTGGGGTTAATAATAATCATGTTTGTCAGTTCCAAGATATTGCAAATTTTGCAGATAATCAGAACCCTTTTTTTTCATTCAGAATCCTTAAATTGGCATAACCAAATCGAACGTTTACGGATCTACAAATCAATAACCAGGTTCACCTTGTAACTGTCAACTTCTCAAAACGACTCAAAAAGATTCCAGAGATTTAAAGGGTCTTCTTAATGGGAAGCGAGGAGTCGTACAATTTTATTCGTGATGTTGCCTGTATTTCTTTATTTATTTAACACCCAAGACCACGGTAAAACTAAACTAACTATCACGTGATCCCGATGCGTTCCACCAAAATCCTCATTCTTTCCCGGTGCTTCTCCCTCGTGCCCACACAATAATCAATTAATGTCATACATAAGCAAAACACACTAAAAAACAACTAATTATATATGTTATATTTTATTCAAATTTTTAATTCATTGAGAAATTATAAATAAATTTAAAACAATTGTTAACGTGCGTTATGTGGTTCACCATATTGGTCGCGCCAGAAATAATCCTAAATTATATCCATGGCCTTCTACAAGTTAGTGAGTCTGGGTTATTTAACTAACTAAATTATATTCATAAAGGACCATTATTCAACAACTATCAAGAGGAGTTCCCCTGGACGGAACTTTCAATTCTTTCTCTTTTACCCAGTGATCCTGCAAGTAATGATAATATTTTCTTGAGGTTTTTTGTGCATGCTACAGACATCCGGACCGCGTTCAGGACGAAATACCAGGAGATCCCAAGTCCGAATCTCACTAATGTCCATTCAATATAAGGATCCGCGCATCTACGATGCTTCAGATTTGACGAGGTTAATGGAAACGATTCTATGGATGGATATTTTAATTGTTTTGTAATCTGTGGATTCCGTGGAAGACCGACGACTACCGTAGCATAATTCTGAATAAGAACCTCTAAAAATTAATCTGAGGACGATTGACGACCTAGATACACTTGGACATATTCGAGTAATGAATGAGATTAATACAACTGCTAACAAACGATTGCGGCACATGAGAAAATTTTAATTAATTATTCTAACGTGTTATTAATTGTAATTATAATAATTTGACACGTTTCTTCTGCAATGAAATGAGTGCTTCCCATGGGCTTCCTGTTGAAACAAACACAATCGAGAGTGTCGAAGCCAGGATGTTTGTCTGTGGCTGAATAAATTAAAGGGAGAAGAATTAACTGGAAAGTAATTAACGACTTGGATAAAGTACACGTTTCATTCCTCACTTCACGAGTTCCTGTACTAATTAAAATATCTATTTATAGTTAGTCAAGTGGTCTACAAGGAAAAATTATTTATGAATATATTTTACCGCCAAAAGGTAGTTAGCCGCTAAAATTGATTTACGATGTCCACGCCGAATATATAAGCAATTCCTGTCTACTCCGATCAAAATGTGTCGCGGGAAGGATAACATAACAAAGAACAATAAAGATTTTGACATTAATTATATACCTAGGGAAGACGATATTATTAGCTGAGTGATTCTGACGATGGGGTCCCCCACCCTGACATAGATGTTTCAGAAATGTCGCATATTCTCGAACATAGAGATTTGATTATGAGATGGAATGACGATGGGGAAAACTATGAGGTGGAGCCGAAACTACTTAATGATATCTCTGATGGCATAGTACTAGCTGTGGAGACAGAATCAGAGATTCCCGGAGACTCCAGCGTATTGAAAGTATCCTGTGATGGAAGCGAGTTGATCGAAGAGTCTAATGATTCGACAGACAAGTCTAAACCAGAAAAGGATTCTGATTCTAATTTATGTCACAGTCCTATCAAAAAGGATTAATTAATTTTTTTTTAAATTTGTTGTCGTTGTTTTGTTGTCGGGGGCTTCTTCGAGAGCGGTGCCAGTCTCAACGGCATTCCCAATGGAGTTCTGGAACATTCCTGGATGATGAATGCGTCCATATTGGGATCTCATTGCGACTGGGATTAAAAGTCTGTGTTCCACATCCGTGCCGATACGGAGACCAGATCGACTATTTGGCCTACATCCTCTCTCCTGTAGGATGAGTGCAGGCAGAATTCCCAGACACATGGCCTTGAAAGAAGTCGTTAAGCGGACACTCTTCTATGCTCGAACCTGTCGGTCTTTGCAGGCGGGACGGGAAAGACCAGATGGGATGACAATCTTCCCTTTTGAAGCCGGGAAGCCTCTTGTCTTGAGACATTACTTGCATCGACACATTTGCCTCTTGCAACCTACTCCAGAGTGCCTCTGGAGTTAAACGGGAAAGTACGCGGTCCTACTCAAGGATTTTTTGTATGTTGCACTTGCCGTTGAACGTCTGGTTCCCTTGCGCCCGCGACGTTGGAATTCTTGAGTCGTTCAGAGAATCGGATCGCTACACGAACAGGAGACCCTCGTGAGCGCTGCTGGTTATTTGAGGGAATCTCGCTGGCTATCCTAAGAAGGAATAGCCACGCAGTCAAGGCAGCCGCTATATAATTGTTTATTCTTTTCTAAAAACAATTAAATAATTAAATAATTAATAATTTTATTAAATGAATTAAAATTAAAAGTATTTTTGTTTTTTTTGATGTGGTACATAAATTTAAGAAATATTAAAATTATTCTAAAGACTAAGTGTTTTAGTAATAATAATAGCCTTTCACGAGAGCCATAATATTTATAGCTCCGCATAAGCAGGACACACACTTTTTAACCAAGGAATGATCTTCACTTCTTTTTTCTTTTTCTTGTGTGTGGGTCCTTTCTAGACAATCCAGTTCCGCAGTGAGTATCCACTGATGACGGTCACTCGTCAAACCCTTCTGGCATCGTAGATGCGTGGAACCTTCCACCAGGTAAACAGCAGCGAGAATCGAACCCATAACATAAGTCACTTTAGCCTAACAACTAACCACTACGCCACCTGGATTAATAATAATATTATTATTAAGTGTTTTAGTGGCAAATCCAAAGACATTCTGGCTTTAGTGGTAAAAATAAGAGGTGATGAATTTGTCGGTCTATCTTCATGTAGAAAGTAAAAAATGAATTCAGTATAAATTTGAGTACTTTAAATGAAGACTACAAACGGATTTTAAATGTAATTGATATTTACTGTAAATATGCCAAATGACTTTAAAGTGGGAGATAAAATCAAACAGCTTCAATGTTCGATTCATGGATCCATTTCCTTTGTGGATATGCCACCTTTAGTTAACTAGAAGGAAACGTCAGAATGATCAAACCCAACATAAATATTAACCTGCTGTCTGGTAGCTTTACCAATCTTAGCAACGAAGAGGACTCAACCATCCAGATTTGATTATTTGCTAAACTTCACAATAGAACCAAGTTCACGTAAAGAGGTTAACCAACACGAAGGTTATCAAACAAACGTCATTTGTTGTTTTTATCATCCAGATTTAAATAAAAGGAATTTTTTGTTGCGCGCGGCGTTATTGATCTAAAGCGAGAGGTCTCTACTCGACGCTCGTCTGTGAGTGGATAATATATTCTATACGTTCCTTATACATGAATACGAGCTTTCAGAATTTCTAGCATGCCTCCAGAAGGCAGTTGTGTCTAATTACTGTTGAATGCGTTCGAGATCTCGATTGACAGCAGCCGTTCCCTGAGTGGTTTCATTAAATAAACTCATATGCGACGGCAACTTTATTCAAGAAACTCACGGACCTGAACATTATTCAAAGAAACTCGAATATTA
>RDEW01000081.1:108018-148730 GCA_011109175.1 Dicyema japonicum
GTTGGGGGGTCAGGAAAACAAAGTTTGTCCAGACTTGCAGATTTTGTGAACCCCGACTTTAATTATGAACTAGTAAAGTCAAAATCCCTTGCCGCTGCTGGAATTTGTGCTTGGGTCATCAACAATCCAAAGCAAGATCTCTTCCCTAGAGGCTGCCTTGGCAAAACTAACCTCCCAGTTTAAAGAAGCGACAGCAGCCAAGATTAAATGTCAAAATGAAGCTGACCTTCAAGTGGGATTGTGTTGCTTTACCCCCAGAACTATAGATTGGTTGGAGGACTGGCTTCTGAGAATATTAGGTGGGCACAAGCCGTTGGAAATTTCGAGTTGCAGAAAAAGACACTGCCAGGTGATATTCTCCTAGTGACTGCATTTATCTCTTACTTGGGGTCATTCTCTGAAAACTATCGTTACTGCTGTACGAAAAATGGGCTAAATACCTCATATTTCCACCCTCAAGCATATCGTTCACAGTGAACTTATCCAATGATTCCTAATATTAGTGTAAGATAGTTCACATTGGACACCTGACATTCTATTGAGACAAACTTCTCAGTTCTTTGCTCACATGAGAACAGTCCTATGGAATAATTAAACATGTCATACCAATGATACTATCGTGTTTAAAATTTCCCCATAAAATATTTTCTTTACATTGTTCTATATTAAACATAATATATTACTAAATAATAATTTAAAATATAATAAATAAAATATTTAGCAAAAAAATTTTTTTTTTCACAAAGACATATTTATTTATAACAATAAAATCGTTCTAGAAAACATGCCTACACTAGAAAACATGCCTACACTCTACTAGCTAACTTCTGTCAAACAAACAACCTATTTTTATGCAATACAGCTTTCATGCATCCAGCCAGAGGTGCGGAAGAAGTGGAAGTACGTTTTTCTTGCAAAGAACTTGGGATAATGCATTGCCGCCAAGTCAATATTATAACATTTTGATGACATGCGATTGTATCGTGACTAAATTTTACAGGGGTTATTGAAGCATTTAATGATTATTATATAATAAATTTTTTTCAAAACTTAAGTGGATAAATAAGTTATTAATTTATAAATTTAAATGAGAGTTAAATAACTCATAGAGATGATAATTTTAGATGGGATATGAAATTTCAAAAAGGACGGCGGGAAAATTGGTTGAAAAACAATGTGATATTTTTGAATATCAATGGTTCTTTATATAAATTGACGAGAGTGTATACGGAGTTATTTATGACAATTTTTTAAAGGGAAAACAATTAATTACAAAAAATTTAAATAATCGTCAAAAGTTTTTAAAAAAGCAAAAATTCTCTTTTTAATCTATTTTGTAAACTGAATACATTATTTATTTACCCTCAGAATTTTCAATGATTGAAACTGGTGGCTATTTCTAAAGAGAAGATCAAAAAGAACTATTCACTCCACCAAAAGACAATTCCTATTCCAGCCTTGTTCTCACCTATCAAAAATATGTTCTCATACCGACATATGGAAAAAATCTGATTTTAGTCTTCCAAATAAAGTCAAACAAAAATTAGTCAATCTACCCGCTTTTCTAGTAGAACATGATTTACACCAGCTTGAATCGTCAAACCCACTATCAACCACTTTATCAACCAATTTAATAGTTGAAACTTTAGAAGTCTTCGACTCATCGGGGACACAACTTGTGTTTTTGGTAGTGGAAGTGTGATGGATGAACTGGCCATTCTATATAACTGTGCGATGACCGCCACAGTCAAACTTTAGTGTTTTATGAGATTGTTTGGCATTGAGGACTCGACTGTGTTTGTAACGAATCAATGTCTTCAAAAGCATAATGATTAATAGACAGAAGAACATAACCTCTGCACGACTTAAATTCCTGTGATGTTTCAAGAAACGAAAATTATCTAATATTCTATTACGAAAATGTATATATTTAATCTGATCGTCCACATGTATGATATATATTTAATCTGATCGTCCACACGCGTCCTAAAATCCTTGTTTATAGCTATAAAATGTATTATTTCAGCTTTATTGACAATCTAGTTATTGTTGCACGTAGTTCTGCAGCGAGCACAGCTGATATTTGAAAAGGAGGAAGTACCACGGCATCGTGACTGATTCTTTTTTCCTGCCTATCACTGTTTATACAACTGGCGTTATTAAACCCGAACATGTCTGGGTTTATCAGGTAAATCGGACTGTTTACAGGGAAGAGAAAAAATGAACCTAGAATGGCGCAGTGGATTTTCCAGAACATTGGGATTGCGATTATGATAGGTAACTACCTCCGAAGTATGTGAATATTTGTGCTTCAACTGTGCACTGCTTCTCATAACCTGTTCTACTAGCTATCTCTATGTAACTTTCCTCCACACACTTCTCCACAGTTTATCGGCTCGTAAGCGTGGTAGAATTTAATTAAATGTATTCACACCGAAATCAAGATAAAGAGGATAAGAGATATCGTATAATTAAGTGATCCCGATCTGGTTGCGGGATAGGGAGTTTGCGACTCTTTTCCAAAACTTCAAGTGAGGGATGTCACACGGCATAAAATTCAAAACTTTTCAAGCGGGAAAGAATAAACAGAATGAAACTATAACAAGGACACAGACACGTCAAATTTTGACTGATTTAAATTAATTTAATACATATTTATTATTAAAATAATTTTTCAATATGGCGAACCTATAATTATATTAATATATTATTTGGCATGTGGTTGCCACTTTCTTGTGGTTGGCTGTTTGTTTACTTTGGTGTGTTTTTCTACTGTGTTGTCACATTATATTATTGGATTAATCAAATAGTGATGAAGGTTGTTATCAAAATGTCTAATATATATTCTATATTTTGTTAACCTATAAATATGGATTATTTTTCACTATTTGAGTTGTCTCTATTGATATTCTTTTGCTATTTCTCTTTCATATTATTTGTTTCTCAGATTGTTATGTCGCTACTTAGTGATTATACATTGTTTCAATGAATATGATTATTAATGTTTCCAAGTAAGCAGAAGCTGCGTCGAGTGCCACTTCTTTTCGATATTTGTATTTAAATGTAACCAAAATTTGATTTTCTACTCCGCAAATGTAGCCAATCAGATTTTCTTCCTATTTCACTGAACCTATACGCCCTCGTGTTTTTCCACTTTATGATAATTTCAATGCAGAAATACGCTCATTGATATAGCCGGCCATTAAATATTACATTTAAATTCATTGAACATTTATTTTAAATTTCCAATAGAACCAAGAAAGAAGGTATTAATTTGCTGAATTAAGTGATCCCAGCCTCCGACTTCTCTCGTTTTCCTTTCGAATTTATTGAACCAGAAAACACCGCTATACATAGAATAGAAACAAATCTGATGATCCTGGCCTTCTTCAGCAGACTTCGCATGCTCGGACTTGAAGGGAGTGCCGTCCAGGAGGAGCTCCTTTGGATGGTTTAGATTATTGAATTAAACTTGGTTGAATTAACGATTATTTATAATTCTAAGGAGAATACTTTAGCTTCTACTAAAAATGAATCAAATATTGTTACGGGTATCTGACCATCTCCAACATAAATTTTGCCAAAGATAAACTTGAGAATGAAGAACTTAAGGTGAATGTTATTATGATCAAAGAATGGGTCTATGGACCTGGAAAAAACATTCAGTGGCATCTATAATGACGTAGTTGTGAAGTTTTGATTCGAGAGTATGAGGGAGACAGAAGACAACTTCATAATCTTGTACAGGAATTAAAGGTGTTGATTGTTGTTAATTTTAGGGAAATATTCAAGTTTATTGTAGAATCGGTCCTCTCCTACCGGGAGACGTATCACCTATCGAATATATAGATAGTAAACACATCTCTATTAACAGTAGACCTATTCTGAATGAGGTATATTCATATTTACAATTAAGGCAAATAAAGATACATCAAAACTAGAGTTTGCGTTTGACTAGGTGTTCGACCACAATAGTGACCAGTTGTCTATATTTAGTGAAGTAAAGGATATTATTCAGGTAATTTAGGTGATAAATCCTAAGAGTGCAGTGGATGGTTATAATGTCTGTATTTTCGCATATGGACAAACTGGGTCGGGAAAGACATTCTCTATGGAGGGAAGTAATAGTGATAGTTCTCTCATTGGAATAATTCCCCGTTCTTTTGGCTATATTATTGATTCAATAGAAAGTTCAGTACCTTCAGTAGGGTATTAGGTTTTAAAATAAGCCAATTTGACTTTTTATTCATATTTATGGGATGTAAGTATCCACAGGAAGCAATTCCGGAGGATTTGTCGAATTTTCTGTCTTATGAAGTGGATGAAGCAAGGGATGAGGCACGAATATATACCAAAGTAGCAGCAACTAAAGATGATTGAAAGAAAGTGGAGAAACGACGAAGAAACTTTAAAAATTGGTGACAAGGTCCATAAAAGAGGAGATCATCGCGAAAATCCAGCTCATTGTACATTGGCACTGTACGAATTTGTATTCTGCAGAATTTTTAATATCAGAAGTAAACTTATTGGGTATATGTGCACATGTATTATTTGCCCATGTAAATGTTCCATGGTACGGGAACCTCAGATAAAGAAGCACTCGCTTGGGCTCATATACGAATACAAAGAGATATCTCTGGAAGTTGACAAGGTACCACTTGTCATGATTCTACCGAGAGAAACCACATGAACAACATCAAAGTAATATGAACAAACTAACCTGTTATTTCGGTGACGTAGCTATGAGATGAGTCACTTCGAATGTGTAGCTAAACGTTTAAGCTTATTGTTATGGAGATTGAGATCTCAGACTCTGTCAAAATTTCACTTGCGGAATTAAAAAAGGCAGAGAGATAAGCATTGCAGGTTAATAACCTCCAATTACAAGGAATTCCGAAATTGAAAGCTTATAACAAAGAAATACAATGCGTTTAATACCTCTGTGTAAGTGGTGCAGTTGAGCTTTACTGTGTAAAAGTAACGTGTGTTGTGTCACCTGGCTGTATACCATAAATTGTGGGATCCTATTCGGTAGAAATTTAGTGTAGGAATCGAGTTCCTACTGATGGAAAGGTTGTAAATTCTGGTGAAGGCCAAGATGGTGTAGGGGCCAATCTTAAGTACAATATAGGGAATTCCATCTAGACTACTTGCGTAAGACGATTTTTGGTTTTGAATAGCTTTCCACACTACGTCCATTGAAAGGCTGTTCTAGGTTGCCTCGCGTTTTGGTTGCTATCACGTCGAATAATGTTGTAACCTGGGAAAACAGGGGAGGGAGTGGAGAAAGATTGTCTTGTTTTTTTAAGTAGGCAATTGTCTGTGTCCTGCTTCAGAACTCTGAGCTCTTGCACCTTCCCTCTTATTAGTGTTATTATTTTTATTAAAAAAAACTCCATATTGATAATTTAGCTTCGCTTTTATCAATTTCCTAATTAATAAATTATAAAAAAAGTAATTTTATTAAAATAAATAAAAATAAATTCAAGAAAATATAAAGCGGGCTGTATTCTTTGATGTGATTGCTGTGATGATCTTGGAAAGATTGAATATTTATCAAAAGAATTACCATTTAAAGAAATTGCATTGAAACTAAAAGTACATCAAATTTTAATTATTTATAGGAATATTATCAAATTATAGAAGACTTGGATTCAGCTCTCCCAAGTAAACCTTTAGCACATTTACTTACCTATTGACTTTTTTTCAATGTCTTCTTTTACAAGAATAAGATCTCTTTTCTTTAATCTTCTCTCAGAAGGCTTCCGTCTTACTGTTCCTCAATCTCCCTTTGTAGTTTAGTATACAAATGGGGTTCGATTCGATATTAACTCATAGAAATGCTTACATTTGTTTATCGGTAATATAAAGTGCCTTTATGAGGGAATGCGTTGATATCATCATATGCGAGTTTTTGCATGTTTCTGAGTTTTTTTGTTATTTTTACAGAATGGATTTTACATTAAGATCGTAGATATAGTGTACACATTCGAAACTCCAAATGATTTTATTTTTGCTCTATTTCGTGGAGTAATCGATCTGAAATGGTTTTACATTTACTTTACCCATTTAGTAAGTTAAATTCTATTGTGAGCGAATATTTGATAAATTCTCTTCCAGTCTCAGTTCTGACTCTATGACCATGAGCTTATTTTCGACCAGTTGCTTCTGTCGATGACATCCACATTTAAAGTTTTCTCATTAACTTTACTTTAAGCTAACTAATGAGCACCACGACTTTTTAGTTGAAATCCTTATAAGATCCCTCAACTCGATATGCTTTTCTTTACAAAATGTTCCCTATATGAATCAATCTTAGTACTGTAAGACTCTTATGCTTAAAGGCAATTCCCCTGATCTTTATATATTCCGTCAATGTATGTATAAAGATCAGCTATTTTAGTTTATAGTTTTAAATCTGATTGTATTAATCACAGTAAAGCCTGCATTGAAAGCGGGAATGAAACTCTATCAGAATGATGAAACCATAAGGATGGGTTTGACAGGTAGAAGTAGTGTATGATTATCGTAGATGAGATTTGTATTTTACATGATGACGAGTCGGTCAGATTAGAGATCATCAACTCTGTCAGAATTATTGACAAGTATTTTTTGTCTGTTTTATACTTAACAAGAGACTTTCTGATGAATGCCTAATGTTCTTTTTTTCTTCCGTTGATTGTCCTGAGAAGACTGCTGGGTCGTTATATGAGATTTTCAAGGGGAAGCTCAGACTTCGAAAACGTATTTGTTGTTACTAAAAGCGTCCTAGCTGGCATTATAAGGCGGAGTCGGAGTATTATAAATATATGTTTGATGATTTTCAAGGATATTACGGACTATACGGATCCACTGACTCTATAAATTCCAAAATATCAACTCTAACTAGTTTTATTATTTTTAACTAAGAATATCTTTCAACCGGGTGTTTGAAAACTTTAACTTTTATTATTAAAAGCACTCCCGAGAAAAAATAAAGTTAATCAAGTCTCCCTTGTTCCGTATTTCTAATCATCCTTTCCGTCAGCCTCGACCATGATCTTCTGTTGAGCGCTAGTTCTTTTAGGTAGTTAAGGTCGTCCACCGGAGTTAGTCTTATACCAACCACCGATAAGTCTTCATTAAAGATAGTCGGAAGTGTCGCTCTTGGTCTTCCACGGGATCCGGCTACTGCGTGTGAAAAGGAGTTGTCTATTGCGACATTTGCGGGACCTGAGCATGGCATGAAGTGTTTGGTATCCCCAGAAACAAAGTCCAGATCGTCCGCATAAATTATCATGTCATACTTGTTTCCAACCAGGAAGCTGAACTCTCTTAGTGTAGTTTCAAAATAGACAACAAAAAAGACCGGAGATAGTGAGTCTCCCTGTGGAACTCCACGTGAAGTCGGAAATATGAGTGTTCTGCATGAGCAGGCGTATTATTTAACGTCGTCAGGGTGAAGAAAACTCTTTATTGAGTCTCGTTCGTTATCGAAATTTATCAGACAGATCACTCCACCAACCAACAACGGCCATGCACCACTACCCACAGTATCAAGAAAAAAGCTATCAGTCTGTCAATCCTTACTGTGTTCGGCCCAGGTGAGTTTTTTTTTGTTGAGTCAAATTGAGCCACAGGCTCCATTCCTGGTGATGTCCTTTTGTCAATTCCTTTAAGTTTCAACTTTGCAACCATACTTCCCCCAGAGCCCAAAGACTTTGGTTTCCCGGAAGCAACCCGCTAATTTACAAATACTTATTAGCGGGCACCGGATATCCCGGTGATCATCAAATTTATTTAGAGTCAACTAATTCTAATAATTGCGCTTCGAGAAGCTGTACGCATGTATTAGCTCTAGATTTACAACAGTTATCCACCGTCGTTTGACATTATCAAGTAAGTTATGTCCGATTTAATGAGCCGTTCGCGGTCTCGTTCATTAGAGAGCATGAACTTACACTTGCATGGCTTAATCTGTAAGATAAGCATATGACTACTGGCAGGATCAATTTGCTATCTTTTCACAGCAATAACCCACACTTACATGGGCAATACTGGGCAAGATGACGCCCGAATGACTCTCGCGATTGCGAAAGAGATGGGCTATATGAGCTTCCGCAATTTTGCTGAGTACAGCACACGTGGAAACCTTTTCTTAAAGTTACTCACCTCATATGAGGAGAGAGAACTTTAATACTAGACTATTTGTAGAAACCTACAACCAGGTATNATGGCTTAATCTGTAAGATAAGCATATGACTACTGGCAGGATCAACCAGCTATCTATTACCTCGACTAGAACGCCAAACAACGGACGTTCAAGTGCAATTCAACAAATACCAGCCTTTAGCTGTTCAAGTCCACATGCAGAACATAGGCACTCACCCCAACACTTGCACAATCCATAAAGCGCAATTCTGCAAGGGCCAAAATAAATCACCATCTGCAATAGGCACAATAAGAACAACCAGTGGCAACTCTGACTGTAAGAAAAAACTGCCCATCTCGTATACTCGTTCAGGCTTATTTTATTAACCAACCGTAACCCAGACACGTTCAAAGTTTCCACAGATCAACTATAGGTCATATAGAGTAACATAGTTGGCTGTGGACAAAAAACATGAGAGACTAAATTTCAAAAAGCTGTTGACGGAACCCACGTTCGCTCAATTGCAACCAGAATAAGCTGGTAGCCTTCCAAATACAAGCCAAAATCCCGCTTGCAACCAATAACGTCCAGAAACCCTTTCAAATTTAACCTCCCCCCTATATAGTCAAAAAAAGTCGAAATTTGGTTTGCGGATTTTGCCATTTTTTCAAATTTTTTTTCTGGTGATTTTGCCATTTTTGTGCCTACGATTGCTTGTGGAGTGATTTTATCGAAAGAAATGGCCTAAACTGGCTAGTTTTCATAGGTAAGCTGGTTTCTCGCAGGCCAAAATAAATAACCAGCTTTATCTGAAAAATATAATTAATTATTAATAGATTTATAAAAAAAATAATAAAGGGTAACTTATATTCTTTTTTAACGCTGAATTCAGAAATGTTATCAGATTTGGGCTCAGACCTTCCTACTTCGAGATCTAGAAATTGGGCCCTTATCTCCACGTAGGAATGTCTAGCGTGAAAAAGAACTTGATTTTTGAGTTCGCCAGAAAATTTTAGCTAATATAGTTATATTTTATTACGACTTAATTCTGTAATATTTAAATTTAATTAGAATGATGTAACATGTTTTAGTGGGCACATGTGATAAAAAAAATTAATTTTAAACAAATCATAAAAAGAGAATTAGTCATTAAAAAATATATATAATTGTTAATCTTGACATTCTAAATTCATTTCTGTATTCAGAAATCTCATCAAACACTCCTAGATCGAGTTCCGAGATCGGCCCCCCACCTTCTTTAGGAAGGTCTGAGGAGAATCGAGTTCGGATCCAGCACTTGAGTCCCCGAGTGTAATATATCAAACCTCAAGTATAATACCTAATTAGATGAAATACATCAAAAAAACTAACCGAAATGCGAGCCACATACGATTTTACGTCTAAAATAAAAGTGTTCTATTCGGGTCTAAAAGTGCGTCTTTATTTTCACCAAAAAAACGCGAGATCTCCACGTGTGTGCAACCAATCGACCTAATTTTTTCAGGAAAGCTGCCCCCCATGATGGTCGACTATATTAACTTGTTTAACGTCCTTCACACCCTTCGTCCATGTCAAACTAAGGAATCATTGGCGTAGCTCAAGACGTGATATGAGACCAGCTATGCAAATGAGAAATACATAAATTAATAAATTTAAAAAATGGTTATATATCAATTTCGACGTCTATGAGCGTTTTTACAAGCAAAAATGGAGTCAGACGTTCTAGATCTTAGTATTTTAGTGGCTACTACAATAAAAGCTAAGACCTGTCCAAAGTATCCCCTACAAAAGACTGATTACCTACTTTATTGATAGAATCTCTAGAATACATTAACAAATTTCTCTACACATATTATAAATTAATATTGGGAATGGTTTAACAACTTTGAATCTGTTAACTAGCTAAGAGTGTACATATTTCATGCTCAAAATGCTTCTTTTAGTTTCCCCCAAACATTCCCGAGATCTCCACGTGTGCAGCCAATAGACCTGATTTTTTCAGACATGAGGTGCAAAATGATAGTAAATTGTATTAGCCTGTTCGACATCTTCTAGGTCCTTCGTCCCTTCCAAACGAAAGGCTTTTGACAAACATGAACATTCTTCAATGTCCTAATCAAGGAGATTTGCTCGAATCTGTATTTAAAATCGACTATTTAATTTAAAATCTACTTAATTGCCTTTGGTTTGAGCTATTAGTGTGTTTTTTCGACATCTTTATGTGCCTCCGATATGTGAGATCTCTTCGACGGACTATCCGATTGTTCTAAAATTTTAAAAACTAGCTAAAAGCCCGTTTTTACATAATTTTTTAAAAACTAAATGAAATCCTAGATAAAAGTGATCCGAACGAGTTGGCATCATAGAGTTTTTCTAACATTGGAGGCAGTTTGGTTGATAATACCGACGAAATTTTTAACAAATAAAAACAAATTGAAAATGTATTTAAAAAAACGAATAAATGTAATGTCAACAATCAGTAAAAATTAAAAAAAACATTAAAAAAAGTTCTTTTTTCCTCCCCCAGTTCGATCTTATTTTATCTTATATTTTCACTCTCAATTTTTCCTCGACCCATAGCTAACTCATTATCTTCACTTCTCAGAAATTTATTATCCTGGAAGTAGCCCGCCTTTTCTAATACATATACCCCTGAATATCGCAATAAATGTTATATAATCTATATATAGCCCGTATTAACTGGTTCCGTCAAATTTTTTCCCTTACAACTATCCAGAGATTTTTTCGCAAGTCTGGTTTATTTCGAACTTTAATTTCTTCGAACTTGTTCTCGATTATCCAACCATTTCTGGATTAATTGCCCTATAATAACGTTTGATAGACAAAAAATAAACTAGACTACACTCTCTGGCCCGTCTTAAATAATAGTAAAGGCGTCCGACAAGCGGACAAATTTTAGGCAAAGAGATGGACCTCAGTAGATCGCCACTATACGTGGCTTTCGTACGTACAGTTCCCATGCCAGTATATGTCGTTTGCATATAATTTAGCACAAAGCTCAGTCAAAATGCAAGTCAACCTGGTGTGACAACAGTTTCTAGGTGTTCTTTGATTGGCAATGGGACGAGCACCAAGCTACTGCTATTTACAAGAGACAAAATTAGTCATGAGACGGAGCTAATAATCAAACTTACTATAAATAATTACACGTGATTGAGTTTTTCTTGCATCAAAGCAATAAGATTCTTAGAGAATAGAAAAAAGGTTTATCTTACTTTGATTCTTGTGGAGACGTCTGTGGTGCTTCACCCCAGTAGTATGGAGATGATAAAACAATCAGACTACTTGCGAAACATGTAGTGAACCCAGATAGGCTATTCCAAAGCATTGGCCTTGCGATCGTAACTCTCAACTGCCTGTTAAAATTTTGTCCTTAAAAACTGAATATTTCCACGGCCCTCAAAAAACCGAGAGTACAGGAAGCAGTTAATCAATTATAATCCGACAAATCAATACAGGANGACCTGATCAATATCAAAAGAAATCTAAAAAATGCCGACGACCTGGACAACATGAGAACCTTGGCTAGGAACAGGAGAGCATGGAAAAGGATGACATCTAACCTTGTTTCTTTTGCTTCACATGCGGGGCTATAATTAGTATGGCTCTCGTGAAGTGCTTAAATAATAATAATTAAGTGATCTCGAAGGCCTCAATCAGAATTTTCATTTTCTCCTCGTGCGCCTTCTGGGATCCAACACAACTTCTCTGTGGGTGAAGTGGTTTCGGGAATAGGAATTGGAGAGGGGTGATGTATACCCTTCTCATAAGACACGTCGTGACTGTGTATTGTTGAGAGTTGCACTGCTTGCACAGGGTAGCAAATCCCTTTCCATTTTGTCGGATTAGGTCTTCAAGTGATGAGGGTATTAGTTTTTCTAGTTTCCCGAGATTACTAATAGTAGTGGCTGTTAAGGCCTGAATGTTGAGGATGTTTTGTTCGTTCGTCCAGGACAGATTGATTCCCCATGACGTATAGGCATAGCTGACAGATGGCTCAATGAATTGTTTGTACAACAATTTCAAAACTGGGAAAGGGGTTTTAATGCCGAAAATAATTTTGATTATCCCTAGCTTTCTTGAGCAGCTCCCAGAGACAGCGTAGAAGTTAGATGAAAAAGACATGTTTGTGTCGAAGGTGATCCCAAAGATTTTCAGTTTCTTCGTGAAAGGTATTTGTCTGGTTGATAAATATATCCACTGTCATTTGTCCAAGTCGTTTGTCTGAGGTAAATAAGGAAGAAGATTTTTCAGTAGATATATCAAGCCGGTTGTAATTTAGCCAAATTTGAATCTTGTGAAGGTATTCTTGTAGTTTTTGATCGCGGGATCCGATTAATAAGTCATCAGCATATGATAGGATGAAATCGTCTTTATTATCGGGTTGTGGTAAATCGGACATAAGTTAAATAAGGCAGGTGATAAAGGGGAACCTTGTGGGATACCATTGGGTAGTAATCTTGATTTGGTCCCATCCATGTATACCCGGGCCCTTCTTCCATTTATGAAATTAGCAAGCCAAAGTTTTATATTGAGGTTGACGGGGAGAACAAACAAATTCCGGGTTAGAATTTTCCTTGAGACAGACTCAAAGGCCTTTTGTAAATCGATCGAGCAAACGACTGTTTTGAAGTGACGAGGATTTGTGTTAAAGCCTCCAATGATAAATTGGTTGAGGGAAGTTAGGTGGGTAAAAGTTGAATGACCCCTTCTGAATCCATGTTGTGAGGACGAAAAAGGAAGGGACGGGGTTATAAAATTAAGAATCAATTTTTACAATAACTTTGATAAGATGTATAGTAAAGAAATTGATCGAAATGATGCAGGATTGTTTTTAGGCTTGTTAACTCTCGCCTGGGAATTAGCGGTTGTAACTTGCGTCGATCGATTGCGTGTTGCAATTATAAAGATGAATTTTTTAAGACCCAAGACCACGGTAAAACCAAAACTAACTATCACGTGATCCCGATGCGTTCCTTCCAAAATCCTCATTCTTGCCCGGTTCTCCTTCCTCGTACCCACACAAGCTCGTACTGGGCGGCTGACTGTATTTGCAGGGCCACCTTCCCGCATGCCGGAGTTTTGTTTTTCGGATCTTAGCTTCCATGAGTAGTGGGTCGACTGTTGATCCATTACGTGGGCAAAGCATACTGATTGTTTTCTGGTGTATCGAGTTGACTCTTTGGACCATAGACTCCGATAGCGCGAATCTCCATGCAACGGAGGCATGCTCAACGGCAGGCGCGATTGTTTGTTGGTAGAGGGTAGAAACGGAAAAGTCCATGTTCCTCGTGGTCCTCCGGACAAGGGCGCGTAAAACGTTAACTTTCTGGAGGCCCCTGGTAATCATGTCTTTTGCGTGGGAGTTGAGTAGACTGTCGTACTTGAACATTTTGGATATCCCGATAAATGAAATAAAATGAAACTTTATTAAATAAAAATAAAAATATAATAAATTTAAATGGAAACGGTTAGTCGTGGTGTGAATATGAATGAAAGAGATAAAATGTACAAACTGATAATAGGGTATAAAATATAATAAACATTTTAGCCAATTACTGTTTGATGGTCATCAAGAATTAGCCTTTCAGTTAAATTCTATAGTCCAATCAATGAGAATATTATCTCCATCGGATAGACTATCCCATGTAATCTCAAAAGGACTTAAAGAGGAAGAAAAGATTGCCAGCAGTGACAGCCTTAAATTCAAAGAACTTTTCGACGAAGGAATTGACTTTGACAACACCCTTGAAAGTAATCTTCCTATAGTAATAGATCGTGTTTTGGGTTCATCATTTGAAAACTATGAGACATACTATGTGACCTCACATCGTGACTGTTGTCGAGCTGCTGCATTTGACTCTTCTGGTATTTTATAATGTGATTATAGGACAACACGTGGCAACTGCTTCAGGTGATTCATCAATAAAGGTTTTAAATGTTGCCAAAATGTTAAATCGAAATTCAACTGTAGGAGAAAATGAGTATAATCCGGTTGTTAGAAATTTGTACGACCACACTTCAGTATTATTAATTATTTATAGTAGGAAGTGACTTGTGTTAAATTTCACCCCGAGTACCCCATTTTCTTGCATCAGGAAGTCGTGACAATACTGTCAAGTTATTCGATTACAGCAAACCAATGGCAAGGAAAGCATTTCGCATGATTCAAGTAATATTTATTTGAACGTAAAGGAAGTGGTAGAAATTATGGATATTGACTTTAATCCTAATGGGGATTATTTAATGGTTGCTACAAGTCATCCTACTTGTTTTATATTATTTTATGTTCTAGTAAGATTGTATGATGTTAATACTAATCAATGTTTTGTATCCTCCATTCCTTCTGATCAACATACTTCATCACTCACTGGGGTATACTTATTCCTTATATGCAGGTTAGTTGGAGTCAATGTGGAAAATATATTGCTACCTGTTCCGTTGATGGTAATATTGGATTGTGGGATGGAGTTAGTTGTAAACGATTTAATACCTTTAATAAGGCCCATTCGGGACATGTGTTAAATCAGTTGTATTTTCAAAGAATTCAAAAGTTATTTTATTATAATTGTAGTATGTTTTATCTTCCGGATGTGATGGTATTGTTAAATTATGGGATTTGTCATCATTTCGATGTCTTCAGGCATACCGTGGTTTTGGACCTATCTCACCAATTCCATGTGGTGTAGTATTTAATCATAGTGAGGATTATGGTATTTTATAAATTAATGTAGTTTTGGGTATCAATAATGAAATAAGATCAATATATTGTTGGGATACTCGTACTGCTCAATTAATTAACACTCAACCATATGGTATAATAATTATAATATTATAGGACATTCTGATTCTGTTAGGTTTATTGCTCACTCTAATAAGATTGGGGCTTTTGTTACCTGCAGTGATGATCATCGCTCTAGATTTTGGTGTTCTGATGATTATGCTAATTCTATTTAATACTTTTGTATTTCTAACTTTTCTAAGACACAAACTAATAAATTATAAGTCTTTCGATAAAATCTTTTATTAATCACACGGAAAATATTTTTGTGCCATTTAAAAATGTTCTGACATTTCGTTTTCAGGATAATAGGTTGCCAAGGATTATTTTTGAGTTAAACTCTTAACCTTCTATCTCAAGTCAATATTGTGATTTGACCAAGACAACGATAGCATATTGGCAAATAAGATATTTTATATTATTTATTTTATAAATTTTTATTAAGTGAAAATTATGAATTCGGTTATTTAAGTTATTGTAATTTATTTAATGCACAAGTATAAACAACATAAAATAGAAAGTTCATGTTAATCTAACCAATATTAATTTTTATGAAAAACGTCTAACCTTGTCTTTGGGATGTCACATTCAATGATTTGCCAATGAGAATGTGTGCGCCATTTATTTGACAAATTTATATCCGCCGTCGTGCCTTGCGGGATGGTCATTTTTTGAAGGCTGAGGCCTTTCTTTTCTCAGTTTAGAAAAATTTCATATTTTGTTACATAACCTCACAAATTAAATTTATTATAAGCAAAAAAGATAATTAATTAACACGGCCATCCACCAAAAGTGGACCCCCGACATTATCGAAGTTGCGTTGCCTCTCACGATTGCAACAGAGATCAACTGGAGAAGTCACCGGTCTCATTGTTAAAATTAAATTTGATAAAGTTTTTAACAAAATTCACAGTTATCAGAACCCGATACAATCAAAGTTTTATTTACATCAACGAAATGACCAAATTATTAAATCTTAATATGGTTAAATAGCCCCTTAATACATTCCTCAGGTTCTCAATTGTCACTGATTGTCTCCCAACACGCTTTTTTAGCTTTTTGAATATTAGTTGTACTTTATTTTTAATCTTTCTTTAATTTATAAATCCATATAATCGATAAAGTTAATATTTTTAAGAACAAATTTTTTTAATTTTATAATTTTCTATATTTTCAAAAATAACTGTGGACGGATAGAATTAATAATTTTTGTAACTGTAAAGAAATAATTATTTTATGAAAAGTGCTGCTTTTGGTTTTTACTTATTAAATATCGGTTTCCCGAGGGAATAATAAATTTATGGAAACCAAGTAATATTTCACGTACAAACGTGTTCAAAGTCATTAAAGAAAACAATAAAATATTTGACATTATTTATTTAAATAAAAAATGGATTAAATATAGTAATTTCATCAATAACAAAGTCGATTAGTGCATTATTTACAACACAAAACATCTTTTTGTTGAACATTAAGTCCGTATGAGTCAATATTATATATAATATAGAAATTATATAGTTACTACACTTTCATGGAAAATAACCAATCTCCATTTAATTTATATACTGCTAATTCAAAGGGAAAATCAATCAAAAAAGCAGAATTCCTTAAAATTTTAAAGTCAGATAAAATTGATACTTCAAAAGTGCACGGAAATTGGACTTTTGTGTCGGAATTCGAACAACCAATTCCCAATTTTAGTCCCGAACTTATCCAAGATTCTGATTTGCCAAGAAAATTTGGGAAATTTCCTAATTCATTACTGCATAAACCGATAGAAGAAATTGATCCTTTCATAGAAGATCATGTAACAATTATTACTAATCATTAAGACATTTTTGGTAATAAAAAATAAAGGAAATCAACAATTTGTGATAAACAGGTATTCAGCTGCCAAATCATTATATATATTCGACGTATGCAATCCAATTCGTCAGTGGCTAATATACATAAGTACTAATCAGATTTTTGACATTTTAATAATCTTACTCATTATCGCCAATCTAATATTCCTGGCAATGACTAAATCATATGAAATTGCTGAGTAATTCAATATTTTGTATTTTAGATATTTTTTTGTTTCAGTTTATACAATTGAAATGATCATTTCCATATGTGTAAGAGGATTTGCGTTAGCTCCGTATACTTATCTCCGAAACCCTCAAACAATTATTGATTTTTTAATAGTAGTCATAGCGTATTTTAATAATCAATACTTTTAGATTATTTGAATTAGTTGTACTGAAAATTATACTAAACAACACTGTCAACATAAATTTCATTAAGGCTCTAAGAGTCTTTAGAGTTTTGAAATTATTAAATTTACTTCCAGGTTATAATATGTAACATTTTAGGAGTGAAACAAATATTATCATCCATTAATAAAGCCCTCAAAATAGTAGGGACATTTTTATTTTATTTTTCATAACTCTATCAATTCTTTCCCTTATTTCATTTCAAATATTTGGAGGTACATTGAGACAAAAATGTGTCAAAGTTCCTATGTTTCATCTAAACACGTCTCAATGGACTAATTGGGTTCACAATATCAGTATGCTTATATTTAACATTAAGGTAATTGGTTGAACATTTCCGGAAATTACTATGTTTGTGGTAATGTCTCAACATCTAAGTAAACTAAATAATTATATTAGAACCTGTCCATTAAATTACACTTGCCTTACTGTTGGATCAAACCCAAATTTTGGGTTCACATCATTCGATCAGTTTGGATGGTCTATTATCAGCAATTTCCAATTACTTACATTAGATTATTGGGAAAATTTGAGTCACTTGGTAGAATATATTATTATTCATAGCTTCAAAGTACTAATGGATATTTCTCTTTCTTATACTGCTTCCCAGTAGTAATGATTGGTTCACTTTACCTCATTAATTTAATGTTGGCTGTTATTTCTATATCTTACAATGGAGTTGTCAACATTTCTGTTTGTTTTATTTTTATTTTAAGAAATCAAATTATAACAACAAATTTTGGAGTTATTCTCCTAAAAATGGGGTGATTTATTATAAAAAGAAATTGATTTATGATATTAAAAACCCACCAAAAATACTAGAAAATCAGAGTTCAGACAAATCCAAAGCAAAAGTAAGCAGTAAAAAACAAAAAACAAAAAATATTCAGTCTGACAACGTAGGAGTTGTTAGAAGAAAGTTTAAAAATTTAATAGAAAATTCTACTTTTGATATTATAATTGCAATCATAATATTTTTAAACACACTATCAATGGCTTTAGAACATTACCCAGAATCAGAAGATTTCTCAAAATATCAAAAATATTCTAACTACGTATAATTTAGCAAATTTAATTATTGATAGGTCTTCACGGGGTTATACACAATCGAAATTATATTAAAAATATATGTTTACAGCCTAAAGTTTTTTATATCAAAATGGAATATTTTTGACTTATCAATAATTGTTGTGGGGTATGTTGAAATTTTATTATTTACTGGAGGATCCACGACTCCCTTCAGATTATTAAAACTTGTATGTGTTAATTAAACATTATAGTTGAGAATATTTAAACTCACAAAATCATGGACAACAATGCATATGCTTGTAACGACAATGACATCTTCCATCGGACAACTTACCAACATTATTTTAATTCTTTTGATTGTGCTATATACTTTTTCAGTATTTGGTCTTCACATCTTTCATTCACCGTATAATCATTTTTATGGGACAAGTTTACCACGGTTACTCTTTTTCAAATATCTTAGATGGAACTTTAGCGATTTTTTCCACTCCTTTATGCTTATATTCCGTATAATGTGCGGTGAATGGGTGGAACCGTTATGGGATTGTATGCAAGCATCTGGGTCCACGTGTATTGCAATAATCATTCCTGCACAAATTTTATGCTCTTATATGGTTTGTATTTTACTTTAGTTAAAGATTTTAAATTTGTTCCTGGCATTACTGTTAAATCTATTTCACCAAAATCAACTCAAAAAAGAAGAAAAGTCTACGATTTTTTGGAATGACATTCGAAACGCCGTAAAATATGCATTTAATTTTAAAAAGAAAGTTATTATTCAATTTCTTAATTTAAGATCAAACCACATGCTACGACATCGACTATCAACTCTACAAATTTAAAAATTTCGGACAATCAAATGTCAGATGATTTTGTGGAAAGTAGAGTTGTAACTTCAAACGCCAAATCTTCAACTTTAAAGAGTTCTGGCAATCAAAAACAAAATAAATCGCAAAATAGAATTTCCAAAATCAGCAATATTTCAGGAATTTCAATTAGTCCAGTTCCCCAAAATTTACTAAAGCCATGTTTTCCAAGTTTTTTTAGAAGGTATTTATAAAATTTAAAATTAGGATTGGATTTTGGGACAAAACGATTTCAAAAGTAGAATCAACAATATCAATGATGAAATTCAATAAATTAAGAACTAAAATTTTAGAATTTGTATCAAATAAATATTTTGAAGGGTTGATAATAATTCTCATTGGAATAAGCAGTATTCTTTTGGTAGTAATAAATTAATTTGTTGTAGACCTTAGAGGATAAGCATTTCAAACAAAGACCAACATTGCAGTACGTTTCCAATATAATAAATGCAATTCTAACTGTTTTGTTTACTACTGAAATGTTTCTCAAAATTATTGCTTTTGGATTAACCAGCTATTTTACAACATCATGGACGATATTAGACTTTTTTAATGTCGTGGTTAGGATTACATATAAATTATAGATTTCATGGATTACCTTTAACAATGTTGAGAATGCGATATCTTCTTTGAAGTCGTTGAGATCTCTGAGAAGTCTTCGACCTCTTTGCATGATATCCAGATGGGAATCATTACAAGTAGTAAGGAATTTAAAATTTTAGATTGTTGTGAACTCACTAATATATTCAATTCCATCAATTATTAATGTAATGGTTGTTTGTTCGATTATATGGATTATTTTTGCCATAATGGGGGTTCAACTTTTTGCAGGAAAATTTTACAAATGTACAATTGATGGAAACAAAATGAGTCACACATATTCAATAATTTTGAATGTGACCGACAAAAATTCTTGTCTGGGACTAACTCAACAATTTCTCACTCCACAACAAAGGTCAATAATAAACGGAGGAAATATCAGTTGGAAAAATTCTAAAATAAATTTTGACAACGTTATCGAAGCTCTTTTATCCCTTTATCAAATAGTTATCAATATATTTATTGTAGGCGACAATCGAAGGTTGGATAGAAATAATGGAGGATGCAGTTGACTCAACAGGGGTTTGAAAGATCAAATAATAATTAAGCATATATAGATTGAGAAACAACCACGCTATGAAGCCTATTTGTATTCATACATTTATTTTATTGTTTTTTTATTTATTGGGAGTTTCTTTTGTCTTAATCTGCTAATCAGTGTTATTATTGAACATTTTCTAACTTTAAAGAAAAAAGTACAATTTAACAAACTGTTTTTAGTTTGAACAAAGTCGACTTGTTAATGCAATTACCAATAAATATCAAAAATATTTTTTTCAAATAATAAACGAGTATTTTGAAAGAAAGCCTAAACAATTTTACAAATATCCTAAAGTAATAATAATAATAATTTTAGAATAAAATCTCCAAAGTAGTGAGACATTTGGTTAAATCTAAAATTTATAATATTGGATGTTTAGTCATTATATTTTCTTTCATATTAAACGAATCATTCAGATCTTATGACATTGCATACAAATATAATGACTTTTCCACTTTCAAAGCATCAGTAATAAACTATCTAAGAATTATTTTCGCTTTTATCTTTATATTAGAAACTAGTCTAAGAATTGTGGGTCAAGGAACTGGATATTTTCAAAATTATTATGAAATAATGGATTTTATTGTAATAATTATTAGCACATTGGGTAATTTATTTTATTAATAAATAGGACTTATTTTGAGATTTTACTTAAATCATAATGAGATTCTATCACGTGTGTATATTGAATTAGGGTCACTGAGAATAATATTTTCAATCCATCGAACTCATTTATTAGACACCACTAAATTTGGAAGACAACTAAAAACACTGGTAACTCCATTAATTGTAAGTCTTCCTGAACTGATAAACGTGGCAATACTCTTGTTAACAATTATTTTCATATATTCGATCATTGGAATGATTTTATTTGAGGAGTTAGACCATGTTGGAAGTCTTAATGATGTCATCAATTTTGATACATTTCCTTCAAGCTTTTTCTTATTATTTGAATTGGGATCCTCTGCGTCTGGTTGGAATGAAATACTAAGTGCAGTTTTGGAGGGAAATGAAATATGTTCAATAAAATCAGGACATAGCTGTATTAGCAAAAGTTTTATTGTAATATATTTTGTATCATTTGTATTTGTTACGAAAATTGTGATTATAAACACATATGTTGCCATTATTATTAATAATTTCGAACATTCATATGACCAACAAAATCTGATAGGAATCAGTCATTCAACAATATCAAATTTCGATAGAACATGCAACAAATTTACATCGAAAGACAAATATCATCATATTGAATTAAAATACTTACCGAAAATAATAAACAGTCTTTGTCATCCGTTTAGGATCCCACATCCAATGCCTTCAAAATAGCTTTAATGAAATTACCAATTTATGAAGGAGATTTAATTCACAGAATTGATTTGTTTGAAAAACTTGTACGCTGTCATTTCGATACGATTGGTACACATCATACAAATAGTAAAATTGAACGCATATTAACACGTCTTAGAAACAATAACATTCCCACCACTAAACTTTTAAATGTTTTAAAAATTTTAATTTTAGGTTAAATCTGATACTCTCCGCAGAAGAAGAGAAGAAACAGCAGCTAAAATTCTTCAAAACTCATGGAGAAAGTTTCGCAATATACGATTACTCAAACAATTTGCATCTAAAAAATTAAAAAAATAAATTAACAACATTTTATTTTCATATAATCTAATAAATATTTCAATCAAATAAAAATTTAAATTACATACAGTCAAACCTCACGAACCCGCTGCTTCTCGAATCCTCTTGATTAAACGAAAATTTAGAATTTCGATCATGCAAATATTATTAATCAGTAACCCCGAATCACTAACTATTAGGAGGCCAACAGCTATTAAGTAGGACGGACGCAGGTTGCTCCCATAGATGGGTCAGTCCTGGAATTATAGACTAACATTATCCTAATTCATGACATTCAAATAGGTGATTTGTTTTCAACACGTAGAGGTTACAAAAGAGACAGAGGATATCGTACGTCGGTAGATAGGGTGGTACCCATATCGTAGACGAGCTAGGTTTACTCGGACGTCCCTCGAAAAAGAGAATTCTGATCGGTTTATTGGAGAAAGGGGCCGGTGTAGTATTTAATTATCTTCGAGTCTTCGGATGCTTCTGGTAGAAACAAAATCGTGTATCTGTTTCAGACGACTCCGGTCATTCGAGACAGGTCACTGGTTGTCATAATATTTTCCTATTGTTTTGCGGCTTGCATAGAGTGACAGGGATGGTCTAGGCCAGGTGTAGGCAAAATCTGGCTCGCAAGTCTAAAGTAGGCTCTTTCATTTAGTTATATTTATACTCATTTATTTGTTTTTATATATGATTTTTTAAAATTATTTGAAAATTTACATATTTAATCGTAAATTTTGCTTATACATTATAACCTATCTCGGCTGTCGGCAAAAGGTGGCATTTTCATTTTTTAATTATTTTTTTAATAATCAAAAATTTTTACAAGTTTAACATTAAATTCTGGTTATACATTGATATATGCCCAACAATAAAAAAATTAATAATACAAGACATTTTCAATCTGAATGGACTGAATCTTTCGCACTCACTTTTAACTCAAAGCAACTACCAAAATCCCCATTTGTCAGGAAACTCTGAACCAAAATAAAAAATCAACTTTGGAGAGGCATTTTAAAACAAAGCATGCGAATTTAGCAAAAATATCTTTGCGACTCACGAAAGAATGTTGGGGAAGAACTTTTTTATGTGTCTCGAGGCTTCCTTAGACAAGAACATTTGGCATTATTGCCTCTAAAAAGTCAAACTCGTGGTCAAGATATTGTCGACACAGTTGTAGAATATCTGGAAACGAATTTTATTCCACTTAATAGAATCGTATCAATTTCAACTGACGGTGCTGCAAGCATGCTAGGATCGAGAAAGGGATTTATCACACTAATTAAAAAGAAAATTGACCATGAAGTGATTACGCTACATTGTCCACCAAGAAACATTATCTGCACATACATTTCCAAAAGAAATATTAAAACCGATGGAATTGATGATTACTAATTATATCAAAGTAATACAGTAAACTCTCTTAAATTTGCCATTTTTAAAGAAATATTCTAGTTTTAGTGGAAATTTGCCAATTCCGAAATTTGCAAATTAAAACAATAATACTTTATTCGAGTAGCATGCCTCGTTGTGATTCTAGTGGTCGATATACAAGACTCGCTATCGAAAAAAGTGCAAATGTTGCGTTATAAGGACGACAACAACTTATTATCATGCCAAAGAATTGCCGACAAATTTTCTTTTTTGTTTAAGTGAACATTTGCTGGAGGACAGTTAACACTATCTTAAACAGTCTTGACAATTCAAAACTAAAAATTCCTCAACAAAAACAGTCAAAAAGTTAAAGTTCCCGAAACTTGATGAAAAGCTTGTTGATGGATTCGGTGGAATCAAAAGGTATTCTTAATGTTTTTAAATTTTAAGGTGCATTTTTTTAACGATGCATAGACGGAGGATACAAGAACTTCAAATATAGAGTATCTGTGATGTTATATTTGTGCATAAATTAAAGCCTTTTTACTGCCTTTTTACGAGAGCCATAGTATTTATAGCTTCGCATAGGCAGACACTTTATTTAAGTAAAGAACAGTTAATTTTAACTAATCGTAGAACCAAGGAATGATCTTCTTTTTTTCTTTTTCTTGTGTGTGGGTCCTTTCTAGACAATCCAGTTCCGCAGTGAGTATCCAATGATGACGGCGTCACTCGTCAAACCCTTTTAGCATCGTAGATGCGTGGAACCTTCCACCAGGTGAACAGAAGCGAGAATCGAACCCGTAACCTAAGCCACTTTAGCCCGACACCTAACCACTATGCCACCCACTATGACAATTAAAACCTTTATTAATTGGAAAATCTAAAATGCCAAAGTGTTTCAAAAAATATGATTATCGGTGTTCGAGACCGCAAACAGACCTGTTATTGCTCACTTTCAAGTGTTTTAAACACTGATCCCTCTAAGTTGAACGACTAAAAACAATCAGTGGAAAAAAATGATTGTAAGACAGAGGGATTTACGTCCCATAACCTGTATTCCGACATTGTACAAAATTGTCACCAAATTTGTTAATTCTAAACTGTCTGATTTCGTGGACGCATTTGGTTTAATTTCAGATGATCAACTTGGGATGAGGAACAATGTCAGGGTACCAAAGAGCAGGCCCTTATTAATCAATGCTCAAATAAGGAGTACAGAAATAGCCTTTACTCAGCTTGGATCAATGTGAAGAAAGCCTTTGACTCTTTTGATAAAGATTTGTTGTTCCACATATTGTATTGTTCTGGAATCTCACTTTGGATTGCTAACTTTGTGAAGAGCATAGTTAAGAAGTAGACAGTCAATCTTCATATTGATGGTAGAAGAATTGGGTCAGTAAGGCTAAGCCGTGGAATTTGCAGGGAGATTCATTATCTCCGCTACTATTTGTTATGGTAATCGCCCTCGACGTCCATCACATCCAAGAAACGCTCTAATCCAAACGAGAAATAATAAATTCTAAAGACAACCATTTGACGTAACTGAAAGGATATTTAAACTGAATAAAGAAATCATGCGGAACATCACAAAAAACAACAAATATCATTGGGAAGACGTCTCAGAAAAGATACTTCTTCCATTGTATTACCCCAGGATCACTGGGTCAGAGAAAAAATAAAAGTTATCACCTAAATGTTTCCAGTCAAGGGAGAGGACGATTCCAGCGGAGTCGAGAATCCTATACAGCTTTTCTCATTGGACATGACATCAAATTTTTTACATGTTTATAGATATTTCGATGTGAAAAAGTTGGAATTCGGTAGACTGGCCGCTTTTAAGAATTTTGTAGTTTAATAAGATTTTCAATGGATCTTGTGTTCAGGTCCAATCAACTTTACTGCAGTCTCCTGGAAATCACATAGTTTCAATGACGAGGAGTGTGAAATATGCATTACCCATGATGGACCTGCATACGTTATCGTGGGTCGGATAAATTATTCATAAACTGTGTTGCAATGTGTCGAGTCTCCGCTTCGAGAGTCACAGTTCAAGCATTTGTTGGGCGAACTGAGTAACTGATTGAATGCTTCTGTCATTGGAAGCAAGAATAATGTCGTCGGTTCATTAAAGGTTTGTGGCATTTTGTTATGTAGAGGTTGAAGAGTTGTGATAACAGTGGGGAGCTTTGGGAAACTCCATTTGGAAGGCAGCGAGATCTTGATTTTATGTTGCTGTAGAGTACTTGTGCTCGTCTTCCATTTAGGAAATTTCCAAGTTAAAGCTTCAAGTTCATGTGGGTGTTCGTTACAAATATCTTCTTTGTAAGGAGTTTCCTGGAGAATGATTCAAATGCTTTTGTAATGTCCACGATTATAAGTACTGTCCTTTGATGTGATATTATTAAAAAGCACTTTCACAGAACCAAAGAACGTTATATTAACTAAGGTCCCGTTTGTGCTACACGTTTCAAAATCTGCTTCACTAGGCGTCTCCGTCGCCTTCTGCTTTGCGCATCTGTCCTTAGATCTTCTAGGTCTTCTGCAGATTTAAGTTTTCTTCCAATTCCATTAAGATCGTTAAGAGCCACTGGTAGAGTGACTCTAAGCCTTCCTCTGAACGATGGTCTGTTCTCATTGTTAAAGTAATTGTCCATTATTATATTTGCAGAAGCGTTTATGTCCATTCTAAGCACGTGCCCAAACAGTCTCCATCTTGATTAATAATGTCGATGCTTATTGGCCTCGATTGTGCCACAGAGTATAATTTCTTATTTTAAATCTTCTTGGGCTAACCTAAGCCCACTAAATTGAGTAATTGTTTTCGATGAAATATATCCATTTTTTGTGACCCCCCATGTACCCGAGTTGTACATAAGCACCGGCTTTATATATGAGTTGTATAGTCTTTTTCTTTGATTTCATTTTATTAGTTTTCGTAGACTCCATATCTTCTCTATTTTCTGATACATAGCAGAACTTTACATCATGTCCTCACTATCATTAAGTATTTGGCGGGTGAATGACAGGATCTGCGTAATACAGATCCGTCTAAACAACCAATGTTCCCCTAAAAATACAATTATAAATGTATATGCACCACACTGTGGAAGAGTGGCGAAAAACCTGGATGAATTCTACTCAGCATTATCAAAGACGTATAATGAATATGAGTCGTCCTCACTTATATTCATTGCTGGCAATCTAAATGCGAAAATTGAAAAAAAAGAACTCAGAAGATACCTTCATGGGAAGACACGGACGTGGGAAAAGAAACTTGCCTGGGACCATACTTGGCCATTTCTGCACGGCAAACAAACTGTTCTTGTGCAACACCGCATTCTCTCATCGTGCATGCCACATAACCACTTGGATGGCGAACGAAGAAACCCAGAAGGAAGACTAGTCCCTATATACGACCAAATTGATTATATGCCTGATCAATGACAAACGCTCTCTTATAAACGCACGCTCATACGAAGGTTCAACAACTGTCAGCGATCACAGAATGGTTATTGTCACCTTCAGCCTGGCGAAACATGGTATCAAACATAAGTAACATAACAACTTTACAAACATAATATGAGAATACAAGAAATGGATACGGAAAACTGATCTCTCATCCAGATACAATAAAAAATTACAAAAAATACATCTGCTCTTATGTGAAGGACCTAACAGTAGGAATTTCGTAGGATCGCACACAGTATATAATAAACGAAGCAGCGAGCCAGTACCTCGGCACGCGGGAGATGGCCAGTAAAGGTCGGACGATACATACAGAACTAGGAGTTATCAAAGGAGTTAAAAGAAATCATACAAAAACTAAACGAAAAAGACAAGAGAAAAGCCTTCAGGGGCAGAGGGACCAAATCCGTAGAAAAATCAGGAGATTGAACAAGACACTCCACCAAGAAGAACTGCTTTGCAAAATCAATCAATTATCCAAACTAAAGACAATTCACAAATGTATATGACCGCTCATTTACTACGCACACAAACCGGAAGGAACGGATAATCATCAAAGACAAAAATGGCAGGACATTACTGAGTACTGAAGAGCAAGCGGAGGTAATTGCAACACATTTTGAGAAACTTTTCAATGTGACTACAGCAATCCCCCATTCAAAGGAAAGCCTAGACCCTTGAAAGAACCAACTACAGTTTTGGAAGTAAAAACAGCATGTCAAAAACTAAAAAATAACAGAAGCCCTGGACCAGATAGGATAAACCAAGAATTACTAAAATACGGCCTGACCCCTTTTTAAAAAAATCGCTACACTACTAAATGAAATGTTTTCAACTAACTCAACCTTGCCCCTGGGAACAGGATTACTAATACAAAAACCCAATAAACCCAAAGGACCGGTTGAAAACTTACGACCTATTATATTATCAAATTCTCTATGGAAAGTCTCAGCTAACATTGTATTGGAACAAATAAAATGACCCGCCAATGACTATCTACTCGAAAGTCAAAGTGGGTTCAGAGAAGGAAAATCAACAGCTGATGCAGTCTGGAGTCACAGATGGAGATGTGCAACACATTAAAAATATTGCAATGCCACCACATTCTGGGAATAGATCTATCAAAAGGAGTCTAAGAATGATCCAAATCCTTCTATCTAACACAGAACTCCTTGTGAGAGTTGGAAAAATCTACTCTAGAAAATTTGAAACAAACACACTCCCTCTCTCCGCTTCTATTCACAATATACTTGGAGGCCGCTATGAAAGAACTGAGACCATTATACCAAGGAAAAATAGAAGTTTTTTATGCTGATGATGTCGACCTAATCTCTGAAGACAAAGAACTCCTGGAACATGTACTAGAAAAAGCACCAGATATACTTGGGAAATGGTTTTTCACCGTGAACAGAGAAAAAACAGAAGGGACAGAAATAAGACGAATGAATAACTCACTCGAAGAGAAATGGAGACACACAAAGAAACTTACATTCTCCCATGAGGTTGATATTGTGGCATCACCCACAAGTTGAATTCTCGGTTTATGTTCACATCACTGTCAACCGGGCCCTAAGTAGTCTCCCTGCTGAATTACGATTTACACTAAAGCTGACTCCGTACGATAGCTGTACAAGTTGGCCAATTTCTGGCACTCCTATCGAGCAAATCTCTATAATACAGTCACTCTTAACGATTTGAAGGCATTCAATATATCAATCTTCAGAACTAGGCATTTGGTTGTTGTTCCCGCTGAAGTAACTCATCGTTGCGTGCACTGCTACCTCGCATCCACTGCCCACACCCATGCCAAGTTGAGTGAGTTCTTCGCCAATCCTAGGAGATAATTTAGCAGGACTCTTCGGAAGTGTGTACCGATCGCAATTGGGCGCACTCAACCACATCCTTTTCGAAATGCCAATAGACGTCTTCAAAAATTATCTCCAGCAAATGTAGGAGAGAATCCATTAATTATTCTCTTGAAGTGGTTGGTGATAGACATAATCAAAGCTCGGCCCACCTCAGCAGTAGCTTCTGAATTAAATCCCTTACATGGCTTGGTCGCAGTCCATCCAAACCTCCATTCGATAATCAAGCAGGGTTGTTTCTTCTCATTAACTCCAGAACTGCTGGACATGGTTTCACGGGTGTTTGGTCAAAGCACGAATGTCGTTTTCCATCAGTTTTCGGTTTAGGGTGCAAAGCTCAGTAATCATAACTAAGAGATCTGGTCATTGATACTGATGACTTAACGATTAGTGGCATGAGACATTCCGCAGCAGGAATACGAACGATTTTGGATATCCTTAGTTTAATCCGTCTAACTTTCCGACTCTCCGACAAAAGCCCTTTGTCAGTAGAAGATTGCATATGAAAATTATAGAGACAAATCATGGCTAAAAAAGTGAAAAAAGTCAGATAAGGTCAACACATTCCTATCATTTTGAAATGAATAACTACACTAAATTATATAATTGTTCCATAAACCGCAATTCAATTCCAATGTTATGGAAACATGCATACATCCAATCGACAAAGTTCATGATTGTCAAAATCTTGGAAAAGCTTCTTCTGTAAAAACAAATTCTTCCTAATAATCAGTTCCAGCATGAATTTAAAAACGGTCTATCAATCACGAGTCATCTTGGTAATTTCATTTGCTCTGGCTTCCCCCAAATTCCAGACATCAGAAGACCGTGTCATGTTCCATTGAAATTGCAAAGCTCTCTGCTCCGTTCCTAGAAGAATCTTTTTGAAAAATTTTTCGGACGGACATTCCTGGGAATTTAAAACTCTGACTGGCTAACTTTTTTGCAACGGGAGAGGACGAGTCTGCCTTGGGGCTTTCGATCAGTCTCCCGGGTATTTTCTAGTGTAGCCCATAGTTCACTACTATTCCCACTCCTTGCAAGGAAAAGGTTGAACTAATTTTTCCTGAGGTGTTGCTGGATTAGGGAAAAGATGAAAGAGGTAAGAAAAACGATAATCCTACTCAAAACGATAATAAAAATAAAATTAATTAGAAAGCCAGTTATTAATATGATTGATAATGCCTTCTATTTGTTCTCCACTAAATCTATATTCAATCATTTCTATTATGTTGTATAACTCAACTTCACTTCGAGGCATTAAATTGACTATCATCATAATTTCTGCTTTTGTTAACTCAAATTGATTGAGAGATTCAACAAATGACAACAATTTATCAACGTGAATGGTATTGGGAGTTAGTTTCTTGACGTAATCCTTAGTGTTGTGAAGAATAGCTGATATATTCTTTTCTTCTTTAAGTATTTTCTTCTCAATACGGGAGATATTCTCCAAAATGGCCATAACTTCAGCGTTGGTTACAAAATTATCTTGTACTTTAATAATTTTCATAACAACAATCAATCACGTATTTTAAATAATAATTAAAAAATAAATTTATTACTTAGTAACTATAATATGTCTATATTAACAACTGTTCAGCCTGATTTATGGAATGAAATTTTTTATGGTCAATGGTTGTCTTACTTTAGAAATTGAGTCAGAGAAGCCTTGTGGAATAGGTGATATTTCACCAACTAAAATAATCAATTTTGACCAAAGTCGACACAGTCCAGTCTTTTACGGGTATTATTTCTCTCCAATAAACATCGATACACCCCTTTATAAATTCTCTTCTGCTGTCGGTCACCCAGCCATGTTGGGGTATTTTGTGGAAACAATCGAAAAGGAAGTTGAAATTCAACCCCAAAAGCCTCATATAAAAATTGTTTCACTTAGAATTGACTAAAGGCGACCATCTCACTTATTTAAAGTATTACGTCTACCCTACGTTGACAACTGCTTTAGAAGAGCTCCTTACATTAGCTAAAAAAGAAGGTTGTTTCAATGGAACAGTTTTTTGTATAAAAATTTTAGCAAAGCAGACGAAGTAAACGTTTGATGAGGGCCACAGACATACTTGTGACTAACCTGTACAAGTTTATATTATTATTTACGACAGTAACAATAAAATACACAAAGATAGACCTCATTATGACTTTGAGGATATTCCATTTGTAAAATGCTTTCTGACAAAAAAGTAATTAATATTTGTGACAAAGTCCGCGAAAAGCAATACCAATGTCGGAATTATGGAGTGATGAGGAAGCAGCCATTATAATTCAATCACATTGGCGGGATATAAGGTTAACGTAAATAATAATTGCATACTCGTAAAAACCCAGAAATAAATGAATTAATAATATGGCAGAGACAGTGGAGAGAGGAGAAATGCATTAACAAAGAAGTTGCTAATTTATGGAATGATGTTGTTAAAATATAAACTAATAAAATCAAACAAATTTAATTCAAAGGAAAGAGGGAGAGACAAATTAATCACTATTTTTAATAGGAGAACCACCATTAGTTATATCACTGGTCTTGTCTTGTCTCATTGAATCTCTATTAGACCCACTACGAGATCTGCTAATACTTGCCCTTTCCTTCGATGATTTACGACTCACTGAACGAGATGATGAACTACGAGAACGACGACGTTTGTTTCTCGATCTAATTGGTGTCCTACTACGAGAATATGAAGATCCAGAACGATCTCTAGAATCTCTATTGTCATCCTCCTTCACTCTAATATAAGCAGTGTCCCCCTAAAATCACAACACCACAAACCTTATGAGAACGAAACTTTGAGTCATTTAATTTTTTAACAGCATGTGACATATCCTCCTTCCTAATAAAAGAGACGACACCTTTTCCTCCTCCAAATACATCAGCATAGGCAATATCCCCACATTCTCGGAAGTGGTCTTTCAAATCTTGCCAACTTCCAGTCGGTGGTAGTCCTACAAGTGGTAAAACAAAGATACCAGACACAAGAACAGAGTTCTTAGATCTTCTTGGTACAAAACCTGATGACCTCTCAGAATATTTGTTGGTATATGATCCCTTAGGGAACTCCACCCGAATCCTGTAGCCGTCGAAGTAGTATCCATTCCTCCGTCGAACAGCATCATCCGCAGCACTAGAATTGTCTCCGTAAAAGCAAAGTAAATATATTCCTCCAAGTAATCCTCACAGAAATGTCAGAATCCTGAAAGGACGTGAGTTTATAGCATAGCCAACAGCATGACAAAAACGCACTTACTGTCTATGGTCCATCTCTACAAAGGCGAATGGAAGACCACGCCCATTTCGAGGCTGCTTGATATCAACGCTCACCACTCTTCCGTATTTTCTGAAAATATCCTCAATCTCGTATTCCTTAATGCTGGAGGGAAGATTTCCAACGTACAAACGGCAATCATTTCGGTAAGACATAACAACAACGAAAGAGTTTTATATCACGTGATTAATTAAAATTTTATTTAATATATAATTTTTTTATTTATTATATTTTTAATTTACCATGTCTTTTATGAAAATCTAATAGTTGAAGTATTATATAATAGTTACACAATATAATTTATAGATTCAAAGACATGTGGAAGCGTCCATCATTATCTGCTCGAAGCCTGAGGACGGTCCGCCTCTTACAAGGTCGAGAGGTCGGGACTAATAACTAACAATATAATTTAATCGATAGTCATTTATTGATTGAATTAATTTGATAATCTTATAGTTTTATTCTTAGGTTGTCGTCGTTATTCAGATCGTCTCAATGATCCAAAGGGTCACAAGGATCACATGAGACTGGATGGCTTCGAGAGCGTATTTCGATAACTATCGTTAGAAGAAAACAGCATGGCCATTCAAGTTCCCTAACTTTTAATTTTTAAAAAAAAGTTAGCAATGGTCATATAGCGGCCACCTGACTGCGTGGCTATATTCTCTCGTCGCTAATGGACCTGCAAACATCCTTGTCAAGAGGATTCTACACTCTCTTCCTGAATTCTCTATTGACGCCTGGAGCCGTACTTATCAGCTTTCTCTACTTTCCACGTTCTCTCGGCGTGCCTGGACGATGCAGAATTCTTTTGAAAATCTGCTGTGTCATATTGTCAAAATCGTTTTCCTTCCAAGAGCGGTGCCGGGTTCAACACCATTCCCAATGCTGTTTTGAGTACCTTCTGGATGAATGAATGGGTCCGTATTGGGATCTCACTACGACTGGGATTAAAAGTCTGTGTTCCACATCCGTGCCGATGTGGAGACCAGGTCGACTGTTTTGGCCTACAAACAGATCTCTCAGACACATGTGTTTGAACGAAGTCGTTAGGCGAGCTTTGGACGCCGCCGGACACACCTCCATGCTAGAAAACAGTCGGTCTTTCCAGGCATGACAGGAAACGACCAGATGGGATTACCATCTTCCTTTTTTGAAACCTGGAAACTTCTTGTCTGGGACGTCACCTGCACCGACACGTTTGCCCCTTTGCAATTTACTCTAGAGTGCCTCTGGTGCTTGTTCTTCCGCTAGAAAGCCGAGAGGTTGAAACGAGCAAATTATACGGTCCTACCAATGATTTTTTGTTCGTGCCACTTACCGTTAGAACGTTTGGTTCCCTTGCGCATGCAACGCTGAAATTCTTGAGTCATCTAGGGAATCGAATTTCTAAACGATCAGGAGACTCCCGGGAACTCAGGTGATTATTTGAGCGAATCTCGCTCTCCACCCTGAGAGGGAATAGCCACGCAGTCAGGGACGGTATTTATTTTATTAACCCCGGATACACCAAGAAAGAAGTTAAAGTAAACAACTAGTTAAGTGTAGTGGACCGTCTTGAATGTTTCCACAGAGCTCAGCTAAACTCTGATCAACTGGTCTATGAAGATCCCTAATGCAAACCTTTATACTAAATGCGAATCCGGCGTGCTGTCAGATGATATTTTCAAATCAAGATGGAGCTTCTTTGGCCACGTGTTATGTCTAAATGACCAGGTCACCAAATGTCGCAATGGAAAACTACTTCGCATACACAGGAGTCGGATTCCGTGGAAGACCAAAAACAAAACTCCGACTATCTTGAATGAAGACCTATGGGCGGTTGGTGTGAGACTAACTTCGGCGGACGACCTGGATGACCTAAGAGAACTAGCGAGCAACAGAGGATCATGGTCGTGGTTGACGGAGAGGATGATTAGGAATACGGCACAAGGGAGACTTAATTAACTTTATGTTTTCTCGGGAGAGCTTTTAATAATAATCAAGTTATTACATTATTTAAAGCTTACACTTTGACCTAAAAATAGGATTTGGATCAACCTTGAAATTTTCTTAAGAAAACAATTTATGACAAAAAAAGAAAGATTTAGATCAGCGGTTCTTAACCTTTTTAAGCCAACGCCCCTTTTTGATGCAATTTTGGAGGATCAAAATTTCAACGCCCCTTAAGATTTAATTTTTTTCAATTGCGGCAATATTTTGTATGATACTAATAGGCCTTTTTCAAGCATTAATCATAAGACGATTTTCATAATTATATTTCAGATTAGAAAAATAATTAACATCAAGTTTCTCAGGATGAAAAAACTTAAGATGATTTAACATTCCATCCGTAGGACGTGTCCAAACAATCTCCATCGGGCCTCCACCACATCCCAAGTCACAGGTCGCGTTGAGCACTTTCGGTACAGTGCCTCATTGTTGATCCGTGTCGGCCATTGTACCTCGCATAGTATTCGTAATTGCCTTCGGTGGAAGGAGTTAAAATTTTTGGTTTCTGAGACCGAGATCCCCCAGCAGGAAAAGTTATATAGCAAGACCAGCTTCACGAAAGCATTATAGAGGCGCAAACGAAGCGCGATCGTATACCACAAACAGCAAAGGGGAAAGGGAGTCCCCCTGGGGGGTATCCACAGTCGTCGAAAAATTTCTGAACGACGTACTCTCAACTCGTACCGTCAGTTCTGTATTCGACAATAAAACTTCTATCATCCTGACAGAATCCCTATTAAGGAATCCCCGCAAAACATCAAAGAGATTTCCTCGGTGAACTGTGTCGAAGGCTCTCGACATGTCGATATCCAAAATTGTAGTCGCACTCTCAAATCTTTGGTAAGTGGCACAACGCCACTTATGCCCCAGACCACATCAGTAGTAGATCTGCCTGTCCTGAATCCACTGTGGCACGATGACAGGAATTCATTCACAGGCTTTTGCACAAGATCCAGCACCACCAGAGCAAGGACCTTTCTTAGCGTATTTAGTAGGATGACTGAGTGCAGGTTTTCCACAGGGCCCGCCCTTTTATTCGGTTTTTGAATCGGCACCAGAATTCCTTTGCCCAACGGAAGAAAGTCGTTAGTTGCAAACATTTGGTTTAATACTTTGCCCACGATTTACACCTGGGTTTTGGGGTTGTACTTATGTAACTCAGACGAGCGATTACACTTCAGTCTCTCTATTGCTTTCATAACTTCTCCCACCGTGATTTTATTTACAAGATTTCCTGCATTACCAGTGATTAGGTCCACCTTTTCCCCGTCAACTTCAAAGAGTTTTTCAAAATGAGCAGCAATAAGTTCGGCTTGTTCCGTAGCGTCAAAAATCACATTCCCTGTTATCCTGAATTTTTAGTATGCCCTTTTGGTTCCTCCTCTTAAGCAGGCGCATTGCCAAAAACATCTGCCCACAATCCTTTAGATTCTCCACTTCCTTTAGCCTGGCATCCAAAACGTTCACTTTAATTTTCTGATTTTTCTCTGTATTCTAGTACGTTCCAACTGTAAAAAGCATTTCCTGTCTGTGTTCGTCATGTTTTCTAGCGATAGTCGAAGATCCTTCTGTTTTGCAGCTAGTGCGGGAACATCAGGGTGGCCCTGCTTGTACCTCGTACGTTGTGCGGCCGCCTCCCAATGTGTTTGTCTGCAACCATGTGAATTCTTTCCATTGTATGCGTCCAAGTGACTCCCGGTGGAAGGCCTGATCTATTGCTTGTAGATGATGTTCCATAGATGATCAATAAATATTTCGATGAAGTGTGAAAAACATAATCTCTCGACTAGGTATCCTCTCCGTATGACCTGAGATGGCTTTGTTCCTGATGTGCGTGCATAGCGACTTGTAATATCAAACAGGGCCACGACGATCTTGTGGTCGCTTTCCACGACGGCCCCTCCGTATACCTCGAGTCCCGTAATAGTGTTCTATTATTATGTCGGCAAAAAATGTAATCAATCTTATTGTAAATCATCACATGGCCCCCAGATTCATTTCTTCTGCAGCTCGTCCAGGTAGTCTTATGTCGTGCAACATGCGTAAACGCAGTGTTACACAGGAATAGATCACTGCCCGACAGAAATTTATCACCACAGCCCCTGGCAGGTTCCTGATCCTTCTTCCGTGTCTTCCGATAGTCGACTCATGCTCCCGACATACTCATGCTTTAGCATTTAGTCCCGGCAATGAAGACTAGAAAATACGATTCCAATTCGGCATTTGTCCTCGACAGCTGCACGTAGAAAGCATCAAGTTCGTCCGAATCTTTGGCGACTCGTCCACTGTGAGGTGCATAAACATTTATAATTGAGAAGGGACCTCGAAGTGCGTTTGACCCCAACCAGTATTTGCAGTATGCTGATTCTGTCGCTAACACTCCAACAACGACATATTCCACGAACAAGTTTCTTGTGCACGGCAAACCCCTGTCTATAATGTCTTGATGACGATGGTATAACAGGTTTCTTTCCCACTCCCTCTTACATTGAAAGATGTTATTTTAAGCTCCTCCAAGCCCTTTAAGTACGTTTCAGACATTTGTGCAATAGAGATGTCGTCACCACCTCAACCAATACTTTTTTTGTATTTAAATCAATGCAGAGGGAAAGAGTCGTCTCGCGTACCCTGTATCGTGCGGATGGTTCTAAAACCTCGGAACCGGCTGAAATAGCGAGCATCTTTGCAGGTAGCTTTGGAGCAGTCACTGCAGTTCGACCGGACAAATTCGTCGAAAGGTCTGCTCGCCAAAGTATTGAGGACGTCATCTTTACGGAGAGGCGCAAGCGAAGCCACTTTCGGGGGAATCTAATATGATGTATAACTGAGGAGGAGGTCCGGTCCGCAATTAGAAAATTGAAGAACAACGCACTGGGCCAGGACAAGATCCCCATGGCCCTTTTCAAGAAAGGGCCTGCAAGTCTTCTAGCGACCTTTGTAAGGTTGTACAAAGGTAGCTTCAGGTTGGGTTACGTTCCTAGGCATTGGAAGGAAGCAGAACTGGTTTTTGTAAAAAAAAAACCAGGAAATCCTCCTGAAGACCCTAGTAGCTACCGGCCTATAAGCCTGTTGTCTGCCGTTGCTAAAATCTTAGAGAGAGTGATATACCAGAGATTAACCCAGGAATGCATAATAAGAGACACCCTCTCGGACCTTCAGATGGGATTCCGTGAGGGGCGTTCCTGTGGGGACTGCTGTCTATGCGGACGACATAGTACTCTGGGATCACTCGTGGAAACCAGATGTGGCGTGTCGGAGGATTCAACTCGCTGTCGATGAAATCATACGCTGGTGTGGGAGCAGAGGACTCAGGCTGAGGCCCGAGAAATGCAGGTTATTAGTTTTTGGCCCCCCTAAGCGGTCTAATAATTTAATGCCTTGAGTGAACATCTATGGGGTACCTATAGAGGTCACTACCTTGGAGTGACGAGCTACCTTGGAGTGACGTTCAACTCCAAGTGTAGTTTCCAGGAGCACACCGCCCTCGTTAAGAGGCGGGCTGTGCAAAGACTAGGAGCGTTGAGGGCTTTTCAGCTGAGCCGCGATGCCTGGGCCAAAGTGTTCAACGCCATGGTGCTGCCTATGCTCACTTATGGTGCGCACTCCTGGTATCGCAGTGAGGAACGCGAAAAGTGCCTCACGAACCTTAGGAAGGTTCGGCGGCGGGCAATACGGTATTCTCTAGGAATGTCTTATAGAGCGCCGCTGCCGGAAAGAGGATAGCCTGATTTTAAGGACCCGGAGGAAGTTATCAAAAAGATTGAAATTAGACTAAAGAAGGAGGCACGAAGAAGACAACAGAGATGGCACGAAAACGCTAGGGGATGAAAGGGCCCTTAAAAAGTTCTTGCCTAATTACTTACTATTATTTCTTGCCTAATAAAAAGTTTTATCGTATCGTTATTGTCATATAGCGGCTGCCATGACTGCGTGACTAACATTAAATTATTATAAAAAATATTTATCAATATTAAAGTTAGTATTTTTACGTCGATGTTATTAGTCGTAGCAAAAAGTGTAAATTATATAAATTTAATGCCAAAGGGAAGAAGACTGTATTTTTATGATGCACATGGAAAATACAATACCTAAAAGAGGAAATCTTCGTTTTTTATTTCAACAATGTTTTTCCTTTAAATTCAGAATGAAAATCATAAAATCTCAATACAGGATCCTTTTAACACCACCATGGAAACTGCATGAGAATAGCAATGAGCTCATATGTTCAAGAATTCGAAATAATTGCAGAATTACAATGCCAAAAAGCGTATTAAATTTTTTATTACAAATAAAATTTTATTAAGGAAAGAAAAGAGAGTAAACAGTTATATAGCGGCTGCCCTGACTGCATGGCTATTCCCTCTCAGGATGGTGAGCGAGACTCGCTCAAATAACCAGCAGCGCTCACGGGGTCTCCTGTTCGTGCAGAAGGGGGTTCAAGAATTTTGTGACGAGTGGAATAGAATGTCTGGAGGCAATTTTAGCATCTGAAGACAAACCCGACAGCAACTGGTACTCCGCCGCACTTCTTATCGATTTTCTATTATATCGCAAGCGCTGAGTGATCCATCAATGTCAAAAATAATGTATTATATCAAAGTTAACAATTTTACAAAGTGCTAACTATTATTTCCAGTGGTTTTGATTTTTTAGTCGTTGTGAATAAACCACTCCCATCTTCCTATTCTTTCTTTTATATTACAAAGACTGCAAATTTACCATCTCAAAGTTAAACTGGAACTCATAATCTAATAAATAATAAAAAACCTTTTGTATAAATGTCGAGATTTGGTACATCTTCCAATTCTTTTATATTAAAACTTTCTGGATTATCGTAAACATGATTCCACAAAAGTGTTGATTCCAGGAATACCACGATGCTCTTTGGTATCGGTCAGAGACATCTCTCCTATAAATAACATGTAATAAATATTATTTTTCCACACTTCATATAGGTATACGAGATGCGCTGAAGAGAAACAGGACGCAGTCCAATAACTCCTATTATTCTATACGTTCACTGAAAACCAAATTATCTGAACTTAATAACAGACTCAAATGGAGTCGTCTAGTTGGACGACTTTGTCACAAAAACTCTTGTGCCATATTTTGAAAAACGCTAAGAAAGATCAATAGCCTTACCAATGAGGAGGACTGCGGAATACCAGCAATGTTTCGGAACCCGCTCGCAAGCTTGCAAACAATATTATGAAGTACTACGTATCGATCAGCCATAAAGATTTTTTTCGCTCTCCACACGTTGAACGGCGCGGGCCGCAACAAGAACCGTATTCCACCTTGTTCACCCCCGATGATGTTGACAAGGCTATTAAATTGCTACGTCCCACTATTTCTTGTAGTCCCGACAGTATTTGTACTATTCACCTCAAACACCTTGGACCTCAGGCACTGGCCATATTATCAAGACTGTACAACGACTCTATCAACTACCATACGCTACCTAATATATTGAAGAATTCTCTGATTACGCCAATTCTAAAGCCTGGAAAACTAAAAGACGTTCCTTCTTACCGCCCCGTCTCAATAACTTGTGTTTTATAAAAAGTGCTGGACAAGCTTGTATTAATGCGTATCTCTCCTGTTCTACAACTACCAGAATTTCAACATGGTTTCAGACCAGACCGTTCTACAACGACTCATTTGGGTTCTATCTCCCAGTTTATTACTGACGGCTTCAACATGATAATTCACTTACGGACGGCCTTAGTATCCATCGATATACAGAAGGCCTTTGATTCTGTTCCGAGGAAAAGATTTTTAATTCGAACTTACATCCGAACATAAAGCTATGGTTGAAAATTTTCTGGGCGACGCGGAAGGGTCCGGATTGACAAAATAAATTAGCCCACAAGGGTTCCGCGAGCACCTTAAGGTTGGGAACCATTGAATTAGAGAATGAATATGACGGTATTTCCAATGAAATGGAAATAATGATATTGAAAGTATTGATTTAATAAATTCGTAAACATTTTTGTATTCGATTATTTTTTTGCATTACAATTTTGTTATGGGCTTATTTTTGAAAAATTTAACATAAATTTCATTTTCAGGTAGTTTTCCATACGTCATTACTCATTCGAATAAAAATTTTGTACAATTCTAATCTTTTTACTATTTTTTCACAACAACGGTTTACGTAAACATGCTCTTCCGAATAGAAAATTAAGTAATTCCCAATTGTCTTTCTACAGACACGCTTGCCAGTAAAATGTTTTATTCAATTTCTCAAAGTGTCCCAAGAATTTTTAGATTTTTAGATCGCACTAATAAGATTTAATAGAACTTCAATGTCTGTTTTTAAAGCTTTAAAGCTTTATAGGGTGTCCGGAACCAGGAAGTTTATTAGTGGTTCGATGTTTTTTGAATTTTCTAAGAAAATTTCCGATTGTCGATTTGGAATTTTTAAATATTCTGCGATATCTTTTATCGTCCATTTTTACCACGAAAGAGCAAGGATATTAACATCTGCTTATTAAACACAAAAAATAAGAACTAAATATTATTATTATTATAAGCAACTACATAGAATCATATAAACTATAATTCTATTCGTGCCGCGTCTGAACAATCCTCTTAATTAGCCTTTCCCATCCCCTCCTGTCCGATGCCACTACTAAGGTCTTCACCGTCCTTTAGTTGTCTGGTTACTGATCTCAGGTCACCATTAAGGAATTCCGGAAAAGTTATTCTTGGACGACCTCTGAACTTCTCCCCTGACGTATCGAAGTATTCTTCCATGACGACGTTTGCTGGCGTGTCTTGTTCCAATCTGAGAATATGGCCAAACAATCTCCAGCGAGCCTTCATGATCATGGTGCTCAGAGGTCCGGAACCGCATCTTCTATATAA
>RDEW01000008.1:5227-234392 GCA_011109175.1 Dicyema japonicum
AATATAATCAATCTGGTTCCTAGACATTCCATTAGGCGACGTCCAAGTGTATAATCGTCGTTTGTGCTGTTTGAACCATGTGTTAGTTATCTGAAATCCATTTTCCAGAATTAAACCAGTCGATCCCCAGCATCATTTCTTTTCCCGAAAACAAAACTCCCACAATATCCGTATGTGGCATACACCCAACTTTTGAATTGAAATCCCCTCTATGTAGGTTATGTCCTTTTTGCGTATTAGTTTTAGTGCCTCTTAAAATTCATAATAAAATTGGTCAATTTCGTCATCCATGGCAATAGATGTTTGGGAATACACTAAATGACTTCATTAAATATTTGATGACTTTCAATAGCAGGTGCAATTTTCATGAAGCAATGAAGGTCACTCCGTTTCTTTTCGGATTATTGTTACCAGAATAATATATCACGAAATAATCAGATCGAAAAAAACGACTGTCTATCCAATGAAGTTCGCTTACTACAAGCTGGTTCTCATTTCTCTTTTTACGACTTCTAGTTTCCTTCGTTTTAGCCTCTTACGTTCCATGTTGCGAAATTGAGATTCTGTGTGACAAAGGCTAGCGATTTTATGTCTTGCAGTAAAGTTGCTTCCAATAAGATCGTAGGAGAGTTTGCTCATAAGATTTCTTGGCATTCAAATACAGGGTAGGTTGCCAGGTCTTTCCCCATCAACAGCTCTTATTTTGGAATAAGTTTCAGAGAATGTATATACACCACAACAACACGTTTCAAACGAATGTGCCTAGCTTTCAATACGTTTTATCGGCTCAGTGTTTATCCCTATGCATGTTCAAATACAGAAACCCTGTTACTATTTTTACTTTTTTTAAATGAGTAAGCTAGGGCAGCCATTAAAGGGCACCATCCATCAACCTCATCAATTCATTCATCAGTAGTAGCCACGGTCGATGAGTACAATGGAAAGTGGAATTTTGAAAAACGATTTACTCCCAATGTTAACCCGTTCTTAAGTGAATCTGCACGTTGGGAATTAGGGAACTGGGCAGAAAACATACAGCGACAAAACATTCACCAACTATCAGCCTGCTTTTTAGTTATTATACAGTCAGATTCCCCTTCGCAAAGCCTGTCTACTTTTTATGTTTAATGCCATACCACCCAATATTAACCAATAAAATGCTATCATAACAGAATTGGAGAAAAATAGACTCAACCCGTAGAGCCAATCCTTCTACCGAAGATCTATTTTTCCCAAACATACCCTTTACGTCCAGGCACTAAATACACTATACTCGTATGTGCCTAGCTTTAAACAAGCAACACATAATCTTTTTATCGGCACAGTGTTGATCCTTCAGCAGGGTCAACTACAGAAACCTTGTTACGACTTTTACTTGCTTTAAATTCAATCTAGTAGGATGAATTTACTGATAAATGTCTACTAATTGGCTTTGATTTTTATATAAAAAATTTTATTGCGTTGAACCAGAGAAACAATCAAATGGTGTATGTATAATGATGGAAACTTCACTTATCTCTTTTATCATACCGATGTTAGATGGCTGTCAAGAAGTTGGGCGTTCAACACAATATTTTATTCTAGAATAGAAATAGATCAAATTATATATAAATAAAGCTCTGAAGAACTTTATTTTCTGAAGAACTTAAATCTCCTAATATATTTTTTAGGAATTTTTTAGGAGTCATTAATTGTAGAAATCTACAATCTTTGAAATATACGAAAGTTATCTACATCCGTGGAATTCACCTACCGAAGACTTTTTTAGGCTACAAGAGAATAATTTATAAGATTTTTCATTTTCAATAGAAAAATCATACTTTGATTGATGAACGTTGTTTTTCGTTGTCTGTCTATCAGGGTTGTAATTTCAAGCAAATTCTTAAAAGTTGTTCTATCTATGTCTAGTTATATCTTATGACATACCCACAGAGCAAACATTCTTGCTGTTTACGAATCCCCGAATGACTATTTCTATGGATAGACTCCGCAATAGTTCGCATTTCAGACTCGTTATCCATGCAAACAACTAATTTGTGTTTTTCAAATTTTTCGTCTTTGAGGTATAATCTGTCACATGGGCGTAACGCATGGGCAGCCTGTTAAATTTTTTCGATTTTGAAAAGGTCTTTTGATTATCCGACAATTAATTTTGTATATCCAATTTATATCGTGATTTAATCCTGTTAAATTAGTTTTTAACTCATAAATGTAATGATTATGAAGATTTTATTTTTTATAGCGGTAAACATAGATTTCTAGCGTGATTTAAAGCATGAAGATTTTTTTTGTTGCAATGGCTTCTTACAAGGGATTTGTGAAAGATTGAGTTGAATATCAAACTTTAAAAGATGCTTTGCATGATTTATTTCTCGAAAATCTTCCGAGGCACCGAAAATATAGGCTTGTAAAGAAGATAGAGAAATTGTCTATTATTAATGACAGGTATTGTAAATTTGCAATAATTTTAGACTGTATCTTAAATCAACTGATTCCAAGTTAGTCATATCCCTGGATAATGAAACCGAAATGGAGCATGTTGCGAAATTGTTGACGAGTTTTCACACGAAGGAGTCAATAAAATTGAGTAGAATGTCGACAAAGATACTTCACTGTAAAGAATGAGATTATCAGAAAAGTCATTCGAAATTATTGGTCTGCAAATTTTCGCGTCCTTTAAAAGTTCGTGATTTTTTATAATTGTAGATTGGAGACACCATGTATTTGCTTCTTCTCCAAATGAACGTCTTCAGGTAGATCTAATAGACCTGAAAAAATTTTCAACATTAAATGAAAATTTCAAATGGATTTTAACGGTCATTGACATATAAAGTAGGTTGGTTTTTTAAATTTATAGATTCGCTTTTGTACGACCACTCTATAATAAGTCTGGTAAAGAAGTATGTGAAAACTTAAGATCTTTGTTTTGCCTGAATGGGCCATGTAAATTTCTTCAGTTGGACAATGGTTCTGAATTTAAAAATCAAAAAATAACAAAACTTTGCGATGATTTTAACATTAAGCAAATTCACGGAAGGCCTAACAATCCACGAGCACAAGGAATTGTCGAAAGATTTAATCAGACGATCACTAGGAAGTTGTCAAAAATGCTGGATAACAGTGAAAAAAGTGGCTTGATAAATTAGAAAGTGATGTCTACGGTTATAACATATCGGTCCATTCATTTTCTAACGAAAGTCCTTTCGAAGATATCGAGGAATTAAGGGAATAAATTCAATAATTCATGGTTATACTTATATCACATTATGACTTAGATAATTTAAGTAATGAGTGTGCGATTCCAGAACAAATTGACGATTTGGTTAATTTTGAGTCTCAGCATTATCCAGTTGCAGAAATAATTAATGTTTTATCTAATAATCGCGTGGAGGTAGTTTTAAATAGTTTAATTTGATAGATAAAAAATTCGAAAGGAGAAATATCGACTGTATTAATGAGTAGACTAAAAAAAGTTACTTAAATTTATTTTTTTGTGGTTAATAAATCATTTTTTTAAAACAATAACAATTTATTGAAGAATAAAACCAAATAGTTAAAGGCTACTGGCTGCTCTCAGGATTGAGAGCGGATTTCCCTTACGATCTGTAAGGAGATGCGCTCAATGAGCCAGCCCTTCTCTCTGACATCCCTCCTCCTTTTAGCGACTAACGATCCAATTTTGTTGAGCAGGGCTAACGACCTGCTTCCTATGACTCCCGAAGTTTCGACTGCGACTGGTTCAAATGTGTACTGCTCGCCGAGGCATGTGTACTTCTTTGCTTTAAGTATTTCTGCTTTCTCTGCAGCTGAGCCTGGATTTGTCGCACTCATTGTAATATTGGAAGGGGAGAAGCTATCTACGCAGGTGGCATCCCAGGCCAGGTACTTCCCAGCATCCCACGGGAACAGAGTCGCTCCATCCGGCCTTCTGTTTGCCGTGGCAAGTCCTAGGGGCTCCATCTGGACAGGAAATCCGGCAGCTTCTAGTCCCCACGCAATAACCTTGTTGATTGCACTATGTCTCAGGCTCCTTCCAGCGCTCCTTCGGCAGGAAAGTGCGTGGAGTCCTTTCGCGTCAACTATTCCTCCACATCTACAGCGATGGATTGCGCAAACATCGATTCCGAGGCGGACGCAAACCCCAATCCTCGTGGAGTCATCGTCCAGAAAAGTTCTGAGTGAAATGCACGGGAATGCTTTGAGCCATGCACCACTTACGTTTGTTGATGCAGTAGCCAGACGATGCTGGTCGAGTTGTGGTTATAGCTCATCGATGGTCCTCGAACATACAAGTTCGTTCCAGTCTCGTTGTTTGTTGAAGTTAAAGTTCTTCGGGAGTCCCAAATTAAGTCCAATCCAAACATCGTGAGCCATGCATGCCATTGGTTCAGTGTCCAATCCGTTAATGTAGCGTAGGATCTGGTGAACTAGACCACGGGAAGCATATGTCGAAGACAGAAAGGCTGAGAGGGCGAGTTCAAGTGGCGAGCGTATCCCAATTCCTCCATAACGAAGTGGTAACTTGCATTGGGTCCACCCTGCTTTATCCAGAGAGATGTTAAGTGTTTCTTCAACAGAGGTCCTCAGTTTCTCATCGATAACTCTCAAGAAATCCATGTCTGTGAAACATGGGGATGTCCGTAGAAAAAAAAGGAGTAAGGTGAAAATTCTTGAGGATAAAGAGAGAAATGTGGGAGTCCAAAGCCTTTAGATTGTGCGTGAGCAGCTGTACGGATTCACTCTTCTCCTCCAGGACAGTTGACATGTCATACAGAGGAGATCCGAGGAAAATCGCCTTTTCTAGTCGGGTGACTTTGATGTCCTGGAGGCAAGTAGAAATGTTCGTTATTGCGCGTTCAAAGGTGTCCTCTCCACAGGTCACGTTAATAACTATTATATATGTTCGACACGATTAAAAATGATCAAAGCAGTATTAAGTATGACATCTGACATGTGGTTTCACAGTGATTGACAGGTGACATGTAACCAGATATGACGCAACATTAAAAACCTTAGAATTTATCGGAAAACTAACATTGTTAAAAGTAATCAGTAATTTTTTGTCCATAACCATTTTAAATTTTTTAAATTGCGCATGAATATTTTTCTAAAATCATAAAAATCTTTAAGACAATCCGGCAACAAATTAAATATGTTTTTCCCAACTTTATTTATGTTATCAATGGCTGTTCTTATAGTCACATATTCAGCCTCAATTCCATTATAAAAATTTTGCTCTGACTCAGGGTCATTTTCTTCTAAAACATATTCGATCGCTTTTTCAATTTTTTCATTTATGAAATGACCTAAAAAATACTCGGATTGGTGTTCGCTAAACACTTTTTCCCGACAATTAATGATTATTTCCGATGAAACCTTTTTCCATGCATCAGAAATCAATAATAGCACTTCTTTAAGGACTCAAAAAATTTTTGATCGTCAGTGAAACATAAAAAATCTACTAAAAATGTAGAATAATGGTCCTTGAAAAATTTGATAATTCTATAATCCAGTAGCATTCACAAAAAATAGACAGATTTCTTCAAATGCAGAGACTTCAGAGTCAGTCACTTAACTTATGGATTCAAAAGTGTTGGATGTATTAAAACACCTAAGAAAACAAAACGTTCCCATTTCCGGACATTTAATCCAAAAAATCGGTATTATTGTAATTTTTAAAATCATTTTATTAGGACTGAAAGTCGCTTCAAAATTTTAAGGCTAGAAAAATTCAAATTAAGACATGAACTTAAGTTCAAAACTTTGGAGAAAAAGATGCGTTGACTTCTGGTGCTGATCCAGTTTGAGTTTCTTCATTGAATCGTTTGTCAGATGGCAGAACGATCAAGGCAAGTAGGTTTGAGTCTACAGACACAAAGCCAAACAAAATAAAATCTTCATGGTAATTCCTAATTTTTGTCTTTTAACAGTTGATTCCGACATTCTTGCAATCTAAAAAGGTACAGTCTTTAAAAATTGTGCACTAAATATACCGCGGCAAAATAAGTAAGTAAAAGATATTTGAATATGTTCATAAAATATTTAAAATAATTTAATTAAATTAATTAGATATATCCAAACATATAACAACAAATTTTAATTAGATTTAATTGGTAGGCCACCCTTCAAAAAAACGTAGAGGGGTGGAGAAGTTCGAACAATTCTCTTTAGTTCAACATAACTTGCACCGGGCGCCACCACAACAAAAGTGAACTGCATGCCGCCACGCTAAAATTTTATAACAAAACTAACTAATTAGGTGATCCTAGCCTCCAACAACATCCGAACTCTCTTCATTTGGTCTCTTGATTATCCAACCGCACTCCGGAACCGTCTTCTCTTCCTTCTGCAAAGGAATTCAATCGGCGTGCAATTTTTTTATTACCGACTGAAATTCCTCTGCATGGGCTACCTTTTCCTTGAATGGGTTTCCTAGTTCCTTGCAGAAACGTAGGAAACCCTGGCCATTTTTCAACGTTGCCTCATCAGAAACGAGGTTGCCAATGGGGATGTCCGTGTGGTGCATAATTCTACGTTTGAGGGAGTTCAAACGGTCCACTTTCTAAGGGGAATCGCAAACTTCCAGGCGGAGCAGGCTTATTCAATGGTCGGTACGATTACTTGTTGATAGACCTTGCTGATGCAAGCAGCCGGGGAGAAAGGGCTCTTCTTTATCATCGCATTCAGAATGTTTTAATTCCGAATTAAATTTATAATTATTTTAGTTCGTCCGCGGTAAAAAGTTAGGTGACATATAGAGAATAAAATCACTAATTTATAATTATATGAAAAAAATTTGTAATAAATTCATTTAATAAATAATATATTAAATAATAATATTTTTTAAACTAACTTGTTTTTGTATTACCCACGTCGTTATTTAAATAAGCAGAATGAATCATTTTAAATTACAAAGATATCTTTCCAAGATAAGGGACTCTGAAGGATCTACATATATGAATCAATGTCCCTACAATAAACAAGATGGTTTGAATCTTGCTGTATCAAACTCGTTAAGTATAAATCATATAATATATAGAATACTTTCTTTGCAATTCTTGTAATAAAGTTGGTTCATACGAACAGTACAGACAAAATATGTTCAATTCGAAGATGTTATACCCTAATTCTAAATGTTTGGGGGATAAAATAATTGATTCTTTTGATTTCAGAGATTCCGAATATTTAATCGAACCATCAAAGGATATTATTAGTACTAACCCAACACTCAGAGTTTAGACTCTTATATATTTTAGAAACTGACTTTGGATACTCTTATAAAGTTCAGAGTTAAAGTCTCCCATGATGGAAGTACTATTTACTTTCCTCACTATGGATTCCGTAAACAACATGCTTTAGTCGAATTACCCATATATTATTACAAAATGAATACGTTTAGTCATATTAAACAGTATATTTATGTGAATTTGGTAGGAATTCGACTTTATTTGGAATTACTAGTTTATTGGAGAATAATAATTTGAACTTTGATAAGATTTACATTTCCAATAATGAATTTGATGCAATGGCAATTAGTCAATTAACCGGGGAATTGTCAGTAGCATTCAAAGGGAAAGAATTATGTGAGGAAGTATTCAATGATATTATATTTTAGTTATTATTAATATTTGCCTTTACAAAACAGATTATGTTTACCTCTTCATTCTCTAATAGTATTTATAATAATTTAGGGATCAATAGATGTTTCTTTGAAAAGTAATATTGCAATATTAATGATAGTCCTCTTAATGTTAATTCCAAATATTTAGTTACTCCTAAACCGGTTGAAAGAATTGACGATATTGGTGTGTTTGAGTCATTTGGGTGTCTTAAGGATGATATTTTTTATGAGATGAAAGATTATGATAAGTTATGTGGAGTTAAGGTTAATGTGAAGGTTATTGTAGTGGAAGAGGATGAGAGAATTGACCAAACTAATGAAGGGACATCGAAATGGAGAGTTGACTATAGTAACTGGTCCGACAGGTAGTGGAAAGACCACATTTGTCAGTGAATATTCATTAGACCTTTTATGTCAGGGAGTCTGTGATACAATAACTGTAGGTTTCCACTTTATGGGGTAACTTTGAAATAAAAAATACAACTTTACTAAAAACAATGATAACTCAATATGCCAAAATTGAATCTTCTCAAGAACTAATATCTCAATTTTCTAGAATATCCGAAGAATTTGATAAACTACCATTGATGTTAATGTCATCAAAATCATGTTGTGTCCTCAGCAAATTATTAGAGAATATAAAATTTTCTATCCATAAGTTTGGAGTTTCTCATATAATCATCGACAATCTTCAATTTATTGTTGGTTCAGGATATGGATCTATGGGTGACCGTTTGAACCAACAAGACAAAATTTTCCATGCATTTCGAGATATTGCTACAACCATGAATGTCCACGTGACTGTAATAATACATCCTCGAAAGGTATTATTGTCAATTTGTAATAGTCTATTGATTCGGAAGTTCTTACAGTAAATTCAATATCGGGGACATCTGTTTCTGCACAGGAGGCTGATAATGTGATAATCCTTCAGTCTCTTTTGGTTAATGAACACAGACATAGATATATCGAGGTTATAATAATCATATATTTAGGTTGTTAAGAATCGGTTTGATGGTGATTGTGGGAAAATTGAATTTACATTTAATAATAAAACTAAATGTTTTTTTGATAAAATGGATATAAATGAAAATATTGTGGGTAATATGGATAATAATATGAAAATAATGGTTGATGATAATATGGAAGCATTTAATGATTGATTTTCTTTTGATTTTTGTAATTAATAATTTTTTTTGTTTGAATAGTGTCAAAATTATTTGTAATAAATATGTGTATGCAATTTTTAGAGTAAAATTATGGTACTGTACTTCAAATATGTAGGATCTTAAGGCTGTTTAGACAATTCAGGATTCAGATAAAGTTTAACCAGTTAAGCGTCAGCGAAGACATATGTCGTTTCTAAGAAATTTATCAGAAACGTTAGCTACAAAATTTGTCGCATAGTCGAGTTGACGATATCAGCCTACCCAAAATGAGTGTCCTAAGGTTACATGAGCAAGAGATAAGTGATATTTTTGACGAATCAAGTGACTTTAACGACTTTGAGATGAAAGCGATGAATCAGAAATCAGTAACAATTTATCCAGCGACTATACAATGATTACATCTTCCTATTAGTCGTCAAGCGGAAAAGAAATAATATTTTTAATATGGCATCAAAAAACTTAATTCTGGATAAGGACTCGGTTATTCTGATACGGATACTCTTATCAAACACGAGGTTACGAGTGCGTATTGGAAAATGTTTGTCACGGAAAATTATTTCAACAGTGGGCACACCCCAATGAGATTCCCTTTCCCCAGTATTGTTTGCTATATACCTTGAATCGGCTCTGCAAGACCTCCGGAAGTATTACAACAATGATATTATGGAGATCGTGTATGCCGATGATGTTGACTTTATCTCGACTGACAAAGAAGCACTCTTACGTCTCTTGGAGGTTGCATCAGGCTGTTTGGCCAAATGGTGTCTATCACTGAATGTTCAGAAAACGGATATTGTTGAAATTAAGCGGATGGAACTACGCAATAGTGAATGTTGGAGGAAGACCGTAAAGCTTGGCTCTCTTCTCGGAGACTCCGAAGACATTGCAAGAAGAAAATTGTTATCTACGGTTACTATGCAAAAACTTATGAAATGTTGGATAAGAAAATGCTCGGTCGGGCCATCACTCCGACTCAGGTTGTATGAGGCGTTCGTGAGGCCCATACTAACATACAACTCTGGGACGTGGGGAATTTCGAAAACGGACGAACAAAACCTTGACTCCTTTCACAGAAGGCAACTTCGGTCTCTCTTGGGACTAAAGTGGCCAATGCGTGTAGGGAGTGAAAATTTATATAGAAGATGCGGTTCCGGACCTCTGAGCACCATGATCATGAAGGCTCGCTGGAGATTGTTTGGCCATATTCTTAGATTGGAACAAGACACGCCAGCAAACGTCGTCATGGAAGAATACTTCGATACGTCAGGGGAGAAGTTCAGAGGTCGTCCAAGAATAACTCTTCCGGAAGTCCTTAATGGTGACCTGAGATCAGTAACTAGACTACTAAAGGACGGTGAAGACCTTAGTAGTCTGCGGCACTTGGCATCGGACAGGAGGGGATGGGAAAGGCTAATTAAGAGGATTGTTCAGACGCGGCACGAATATAATTATAGTTTATATGATTCTATGTAGTTGCTTATAATAATAATAATGAAAATTCGGAATAGCAGCGCTTAACAGGTTAATGAGAAACCTCAAGTGGTCAACAATATCATTTATATTGTCGGTAGAATTCTTTTTGCAAGTCCTAGAAGTTTTTTTTCAGATGTTAATGAATAAATTTCCTTTTTGTGGCATCACTAGAAGTATCTGACAAGAATTTCTTCACTTTTAATCGAGCCATACAATCTAAAATAAAAAATGCTTTTTAGATGTTTTTCATTTTTAGACGGACCAGTAAAATTATATGAATATGCAATATTTTGTCCTATACCTACTGCTTACAATTCGGAAACGTGTTGACTAACTCATACATGTGTTGATATGCTTTTCACAGAAAATAACTAAAGATTCTACTAAAGTGATCGAGAACCATGACTTATACACCACTTGTAAATAATCAAGGAGTGGCACAAGTGACGAGAAGAATATAACTTACTTATTGCGAATGTTCTTCATAATAATTTTAGATGCTTTAAAAATTTATGATGTACATCAAACTTTTTTTCTTAGAAGGGACCGTGGGTAAATAAATAAGCAAAACAATTAATGCTAGCTGCTGGGAGAGTAGACATTGCCCCGACTATGAACATTTTCAAGAGCTGTGAATACCGTTTGAGAGGGTTTCTGAGTGATGAATCACACTCACATTTCGACTTCTTTACAAAATCTCTTACCACTCAGCCGTCTCAGATGTGCATAGGAAACGATCTATAAGTGCTCAATATTTCTTCTCATGACAATAGATATTACCATTTATTTTAAAAATTCCGATAAATCTCAATATTACATGAGCATGACGTTATTACCGTATTTGCATCATTGGATCCATCTAACTAAGTAGACGCCCATGATTGGAGAGCATCAAAAAAAGATCTGTTTCCCTATTCATTTGGAGGGGTTGGCGGATACCTAGAAAAGATGTGATGCTTCCGCGGGGACTCGATAAAACCTATTTCTGGTATATCCGAGGTTATTTGAAAAAAACCCTAATCACTTTAGAATATCTCAGAGCATTGTCATTGATTACTTAGTAGTCTCATTAATCCCTTTATTGGCTTATGGCTTGCTTTTTACGCTTAAAATGTTGAATGGTAGTATTTCTGGATGAATGAATATTCGGACAATTAGGCGATACCACATTGGTGCTCATAAACCTTAAGATGTCATCGTAATTATAAGAGAAATTCAAATTATGAGTAAAATCAATCATTAGTGTATCCTATGTAACAGGTAGGTCGAAGTTCACTCCAGTGTTCTACCTAATTTCATTAACATGTGAGGTTCATGAAATTCTAACTCAACAGAAACAAAATTGTTTGGATGATATGGTTTGGGCAAAACTGATTCCGTCTGATTACCTGGGTTCATAGATTCTATTATCATGTTGGCTAGCTTCTCTATTCGGAATTAAAATATAATTCCTCAATTGAAAAATTAATCTTTATCTCTCTCCTTTCTCATTCACCAAGCAAAATCCGTCGCAACCATAATTCTTACGTGTATGACATTTCAGCATCGAGGCCAATTTAGAAGTAAGCTTCCATAACATTGTTTTCGATACTGCTTGGTACATGGACCATATAAAGAAAAATAGATTCAATACTACGGCCCTCTGATCTAATTTTGATCGAACCTGGGCGGATTTACATAAGCTGACGAAATACTTAAAAAATGAATACGGGGATATAAATTATTGTCTTTTGAGAGATAATTTTCATGGTTTGTGAGATTTTGATGGCGAAAAGATATGAGAACTTGCGAAAAAAACTGTTTATTATTACCAATAATCACTGGGTTAAAAGAAAAAGAATTTCCCGCAAAACTAAGTGATTCTAGACCGACAATGAAGAGGTTGAAAACGTCAAAAACGGACATCTTAACCACTCTTCGTTATTGGTTCCTCGTCTTCACGTATCCACTATGATTTTTGAAGTATTTGATAAAAGTAAGGTAGAGGGCCTAACGTGGTGCGGTGTAAATGTTCATCCAGTAATTTTAATTTAATTTATTAACCCGGATACATTGAGAAAAAAGTTATAGTAAACATCTAATTAAGTGTATCCAGTTTCCACTTCTACAGAAACAGAGTCCATCCGGAATCAACATAAAGGGTAAAGACGTCTATTCTTGCAGTTTTGGAAACCGCTCTAGTGGAGTGGGGGAGAGCAAATGATCCTTTTTCATGATAGCTAGGCACTAAGCGCCACCTAGACAAGTGGAATCACATGACGCCACTCTAATATGAAGAGAGAGAAGGAACAGACAAACAGAAAATATTTTTAATGAGAAACAATAATTGCATAAGAGATTCCAAAAAATATTCACAAAAGGAAAATTTGATTATAATTTTAAAAAAGAAAATATGATGAACGCTACCTCTCGTATGGGTTTTCTCAAAACGGATCTGATTTACCGCATACAGAAGAATGTGTAATATTATTTCAAGTTCCATAAACCCTGAAACATGTTTATCAATTAATTCAGATGCTTTTTGAATTAATTTCACGAACACATGTTATCTTTTCGTTTATTTTCATCCAACAATTGACAATCGTTGTTGTTGTTACTCGACTCCAAGCTTCACTTACAAATGCAATTATTTGCCTCATATTAATCTTCATTAGGGTTGAATAGTATTCCTTAACATCGTCAAGACATAGCATTTCATAAAGAACGTTGTTATAATATTTCACAGGCGCTACGCGTTACATAATGCTCAAATTTACAATTTCAAGCATTTTTAATAAACTTTACACATGTTTTTCTCATTTATTATATTTAAAATTAAAAAATTCTAATTTAAATATTTTTAGAAGGCGCAACAGTTTTTAAATTTTAAATAGCATAATACAGGCGTGTTTTATAAAGTTAAGATGATGCCTCGGTGTTTCGTTAAAAACAGCCCAGGAATAAATTAATATAATGGAAGAGAAGGGGATCGTCGATCTAATGACAAGACAAAAAATACCGATTAAATCAAAAATCAAATAATTTTTTATTTATCAATGGGAGGTTATACCTTAGAGAAAATTGCAAACCACAAAATTGTCATCTTCTCTAATAATTAGTGACCTTGCAAATTCATCAATTGACCTATTGTGGACACAACACATTGGAATAATATTGCAATGAAAGATATTTTTTCGTGAAAAGAAAATTATTCGGAGTGGTGTCAGAATGTGATATTCCATGTAGGAGAATTATGTGACTGCTTGAACGTCTAACAAATTCATAGTAGGCCTAACAATCCAAGGAGTCAAAGGATTATCGAACGCTTCAATCAGACAATCACAAGATCATTATCTAAGATGATGTCCGAAGATAAGTGTTGGACTAAAAGCATAAAGGAAGCATTTGGAGTGGACATGACGTTAATGGTAATTGATTCAATGCACATACAACGAGCGAAAATTCGACCAAATCGCACATATTGACGGGATCTTCCGTTCGACATCGGAGTGTATCTCCAACTTCCGGCTTGAGGAATACTCACGGAAGCAGGCCAAACTGGCATTCAGATTCGGAAAGCTTGGAATCATAGACATTTCTCCCTGTATATCTCTCGTCGCTAATGGCCTGTAGCACCCTTGTCAAGAGGATTCTACACTCCCTCCCTGAATTCTCTCCATACCAGGACGTCGTTAATGCTCATGAGGACTGGAGCCGTACCTATTAGTTTTCCCAACCTCACATGATCATTACTAAGGCGAATTTTTTTTAACCTAAAAAAATTAACCCAAAAATTTAACTTTATAACTAAACAATAAAAACACTAGAACTTTTTGTTACACATACAAATTACATAATTTTCTAAATTTCCTGGTAGAAAATGTCTGTTGGATCTTAAAAAAATCTTTAACTCAGAAAAACATCGTTCAACCGAGCACTAAATTGGCTAACAATTCAGGAGTAATGAATACTCGGAAGGAGATATGTATGAATTAGTCATTTTAATTATGTTTGAAATATCATTTTTGAAGCCTTTGATTTATGTATTCCTTAATAAATTTGTTGTCATTTCCAAATTCCAACGATTCTAAACCATCATATGCTTATTCAATTGTGAATCGTTTACTTTGGTGATAATATCTGCAATAGCGACATTATTCGGAAACCTGGAATGTTCGAATAGCTTCGGATGAGGTCACATAGACTGCTAACTAACACGTGGTTTTTAAGACTTTCTTTAGCTGTTCGAACTAGATATTCATCATCCGCGAATGATTCGAAAATATTTTGAACTCCGATCAGATTTTCTGAATAGTATATAGTGGCCTTAAGCCAGGTCCACCATCTTGTCAAATGCACACGAGTTGGAATGGCGATGTTTCTGTCTTTGAATATTAGTTTTCTTCTATTGTTCTTGTTAATTTATTTTCTCACAACAATTGTGTAATAGATTAACGCCACATGTGACATGGAATAACTTGGGGTAAAGATTTTTAAGTATTTTGCCAGCTGAAACATAAACATAAAATTTTACCTGATTTCATATAATTTGCAGGAAAATTTTCCTTTTGAACCAAGGTATTTCGAAGTGCATCGTCGACTATCTGAGTAATGATGTTCTTGTTAGGAGCAGATTCTATTGCCTTAAACGATATTAGATATGTTGTTTCAGGAGAATTTAACGATCCAATCATCACAGCAACGTATCTTTGACCCCGGATTTTTGTTTCATCCGTAATAGCAAAAACTTTTTGATTGCTACAGAATAAAGTAAATTTTTATACATAAGTTTTTGTTCAATTTTCGATCCATTATGATTTGATCCACACAGCTTCTAGCTTTTGATAATGAGGGAACTCGTACAGATCATTAGTAAAGCAATTCTCTAAGCCACGGCACAGATAGTTTGTTTAGTGGAATATCAGATTTTATAAATGCTCTGGTTACTTGTAGAGTTCAATCATCATTTTTGGAATATTGGTCAATGTGTGTTTGGTCCGATTCGGTTAGATAATCTACAAAAAATATTGCAAAACTCAATGAATTTTGATGTTTTTGTGAGGCTCCATGGGAATTTACAAAATGCCTTTTCTCGCATTTTATATTGCACAAACAGAGTCGACAATATAGCGCACCATCCTCAAGAAACATACATTTTTTAGGATAATCCTTTACAATGGCCTTAGCTTTAATTCGGTACAATTTTGCTATCTTAGGCATGTCAGCCAAAAATTTTAGTGACAACATATATTATTATTATTATTAAAGCACTTTCACGAAAGCCATAATGATTATAGCCCCGCATGTGCAACACTCAAAGAAACAATATTTATAGTTAGTCTTTTCCATCTTCCTCTGTCGAATGCGAGTGATCTCAATTCGTCCAGGTCGTCTCCCGTCTTTAGATTTTTTGTCACACGATTTAAGTCTTTGTTTAGGGCTGTCGGAAGTGTAGATCTAGGTCGTCCGCGGAAGGGTTTTTCGCATCTGTCAAAGTAATCTTCCATCGTTTTGTTAGCGGGTGCGTCCGGGTTCATTCTTAGTACATGGCCAAATAGCCTCTACCGGGCATCTATCACATCCTTGCTGATGTAAGAACACATACACTTGTTGTAGATACCAGTGGTTGATATTCTACGTGGCCACTCCATTCCGAGTAAGCTTCTTAGTTGCCTTCTATGGAACGAATCCAGTTTCAATAGTTTGTTGAAGAAACTTCCTTATGTCCCAGCGTAGTACAGTAGGATCGGTTTCACAAACGCGTTGTAAAGCCTGCATCTGATGTCAATTCCAAGTCCTTTGGCCCTTAGCCATCCTTTCTTCAGTTTAGCCATTGCCGCATTTGCCAGTGTTTTCCTCCTTAGTACATCTTCAGCGTCTCCTAGTAGAGAGCCGAGCTTATTAGTACGTCTCCATCTTTCTTGAGTAATATCGTCTTCTCTTTTGATTTCCGTAATTTCAGTTTTGTTAACATTTACGCTGAGAAACCATTTCTCAAGCTCCGCAGGTGCATTTTCTAGCAGGTGTTGGAGTGCGGTCACATCCCGTGATACAAAATCCACATCATCCGCATAAGATGTCTCTTCTATGTCTCCTATATAGCATTTACGGAGGTCGCGGAGTGCAGATTCAAGGTATATGGTGAATAGTAAAGGGGAGAGGGAATCACCCTGGGGTGTCCCAATCGTTGTTTTGAAACTGCGGGAAGTTGCTCCTTCTGTCCTCACAGATAGTCTTGTGTTCGCAAGTAGTAGTCTGATTATCCTAACCGACGATTCATCCAATATTTGCTCAAGCACATTCATCAGTTTCTGTCTGTTTATTGAGTCGAAAGCTCTGGAGAGATCTATTCCCAACACGGTTGTTGCGCTCTTGAATCTTTGGTGCGTTGCGCAGCGCCATCTGTGGCTCCATACAATGTCTGCCGTAGACCTCCCTTCTCGGAACCCACTTTGACTTGCTGGTAGGTATAGATTCGCCATACCCTTTATCCGGCTTAGTGCAATGTTTGCCAGCACCTTGCGTATCGAATTCAGAAGTATTATCGGGCGGAGATTTTCTACTGGTCCTTTTGATTTGTTCGGTTTTTGTATGGGTATTAATAATCCATTTCCAAGTCCTAGATCGGTATTAGTTTCAAAGACGGCATTTAGGGTTTTTGCAATTGTGTCGCTAAGTTTTTTTGGCCCATATTTTAAGAGCTCAGGGCTTATATTGTCCGGCCCAGCACTCTTGTTGTTCTTCAGTTTATTTATCGCTAATTCCACCTCTTCCACTGTGATTGGGATTTTTAGTGCCTTTGCCTTTTCCTTGGAAAGGGGGAAAGTCATTATTTTCTTTATTCAACAGTGTTTCGAAGTGTCGTGCAATCAATTCTGCTTTTTCTTTCGGGTTACCTACGAATTTTCCATCTTTGTCTTTGATGTGAAGGATGTTTTGTCCTTTCTTTGTCCGCAGCAGCCGCAAAGCCGCATACATCCTTGAATTGTCTTTTAGACATTCCACATCTTTTAATAGGGATGTAATAATTTCCCGTGAATGTTTTCTGTTCATCTTTTTGATTTTCCACTTTAGTTCCCTTTGTTGGATATTAAGCTCTTTTTTTTACTCTCGTCTGACGTGTTTGATATTATTAATAGTTAATTTATAAAATAAATTAAATCAAAAAATAAATTTTAACTTTTTAACCTAATAATTTTGTTTAATATAGATTTATTTATAATAAAATAGAGTTAAAAATCATTTTAATGATTATTTATTTACTATTATTTAATTTTTACTTTTTTAACTTAGTTCGCCCTAATCATTACAAAAACACATATGAAACGCATCAAAAAAATAATTAAAGATGAATAATTTTTACATGATCTTAATTTTAAATTAATAAAAAAACTTTTTTCTCAATATCTTTTTAAGAAGCGTTTGCAGCTCTTACTTCAAAGTAAACCGCACAATGAAAGTGTTGCTAAAGGAAGTAATGTTGCCAGGAAGATCGGAGACAATAAAGATTTGGTCAAGCCAACTTGAACAGGATGGAATCCATCACTCCTAAGAATACGACCTCGGATATTGGTATGCAGACGGATAGACCACCAGTGTCCTCGTTGACAGTGGATCCCAAACACAGTCACTAAGTCAATCAGCGAATACAAATGATCCGAATGGACTGGAAAAACCCACGGTAAACAGAAATGTTCAGGGAGAGGAACGTTTTCATAATATTGTCGAACAATTATCTAAAAATATTAAAAACATGACAAGAACGAAGAAGGATGCCAAGTTTTTACTTGGTCTGGTGGCGCTTCTAAGAAAAGAGGACAGCCACCAAATAAGTCAGATATAACCAGGATTACCCTGGTTAATGCCCGTTCTCTTAAGAAGCGGGCTGCGGAGCTGGTAGCCTCAGGACAAACTCGCTGGCTTCTCCCTTTTTAATTAGTTTTTAATTAGTAACGAGTTTGTTACGTTAATAAAGTGTCTATCTATCTAGTACTAAATTGATCAAATTATATATATTAATTTGATAAATTAAATCAAAAATAAATTGTCGTAATCATTAAAAAAATCTTCGACTTTATTTCTGTCACATGAGTTCTTTTCACCCAAAATTACTGTGCATATTAATTCATGGCGCTTTTTAAATCGATCCAACTATCTATTTGATGCTTTGAAATCATTGAAGTCAAGATTAGCTGCATTTTTCGCAATAGTTTTGAAGAGAAATCCTGAAACTGAAATACCATTCTCTCTCAAATTTTTAGACTTCGAATACTAATCGATCAATTCGAATAGAAATATCTGATTCGAACTTCTTAGATGAGAGTTCATCAGAGCATATTTGTGTTTTTGAAACCCCTTTTCCGATTTTTTTAATTTGTGAGACAGTTCATTTTCCAATATTGTATAATTGACAAATATTTCTTTCTGACATATTTTCTTTCATTAAAAATCGGAAATCTTTTTCAGGTGGGGACTAAGCTTCGCAGGCATGCTTAAAAATATTTTAAAATTAATTAAATAAAGATAAAAATGAAATAATAAATTTTAATATTATCGATTGAAAAAGTGCCCTAATAAGCGGAGTTTTGTATTTTAAATTTAGGCTTCTTATTGGTCAAAAAATGTAAAAATCATTTAAAATAATATTTATTAAAAAAATCGCCCCCGAAACAGAGGGTAATCCTTTTTTTATTGGGGCGGGGTCGTATTGTACATGCTTTGCCGTTCTGAAAGTATCTTGATGAATCAAAATGATCATTGGACGACACAGTACTTCAGAAAATTAAAGATCATTTGGTAATTTTGGATGATAACATTGCGAAATATTTTCCGGATAAATTTGATGACGATTGGGTTCAAAATCCATCCAAAGTTAAGTATACCAGCATATCTAACATCAATTGAATATGCTTATTGCTTTGACATCAGAATCAACCTCAAATCACATATATAAAATCAATCACTTTTTAATTTTTGGAGAGCATACATTTCAAAATATTTTGATATCTCAGAAAAGGGTACACTATTAGCTTTTCCAACGACTTACTTATGCGAGTCGGGGTTTTCAATATATACATCTACCAAAACAGAATATAAAAATCAACTCATTGCTTCAGTTGTCAACAATATCTCCTAACGTTACACAACTATGCTATGATAAAAAGTTACCCCAATGTTCCTATTAAAATTGTTTTTGGTTATTACGATTATGTTTTAAGTGACAATTTTAATAATTGAATTGGAAGGGTTCCGCAAAAAATAAATGAGTCTAAAAGGGTTCCGCGAGCACTTTAAGGTTGGGAACCACTGGTATAAGGAAACGGTCGCAGAAAGCTCATTTAATAATCGGAATTTGTGGTGAACTTGGATGAAGATTTATTATGTTCGAAATGCTCGATTGTCATAAACTGTGATAAAAAATTTGCAGTTGATGCACATCGTAAAACCGCGAAGCATCGAAAAGGACAAAGAAAAATATCTATTTTAACCGTTAGATGACTGCTCATTAAAAAATGTGCTGACAATTATGTCAGATAATCCCGGTGATCGAATTATTTTGTCTTTGATAGTTACCATAGCTTTCATCAAAGTAAATATTCCTTTTTATAAGATGAGGTGTGCTTCTTTTTTAGATCTTTTTGCATAGGAAATTTTTTCATTACCTTCTGAAACGACAACCAAATCAAGTAAAGTTTATTTCTCGCGAAAAATGAATGAGATTGTATTCTATTTAAGGTTCCTTATTTAAAAATTGTAATAGGGGACAATATGTGTTTTTATCTTGATGAGGCACAGTTAAATGGAAGAAGATACATAATTTTTTTAATATGAAACAATTTATTACGGGAAAAAATGAGCAAATGATCATATAGTGGCCGCTTTGATTGTGTGTATTTCTTCTCATGATGACGATTGAGATTCGCTCTGCTTGCAAATATCTCATGGTTTGTTTGGTCATTATTGTAGATCAAGCCCACAGTCGATGATGACTTGAAGGAAGAATTCCATGAATACGCCTATTCTAAAGCCTGGAAAACCAAAAGACGTTCCTTCTTCCCGCCCCATAACTTGTGTCTTATCAAAAGTGCTGGAAAAGCTTGTATTAATGCGTATCTCTTCTGTTCTACAACTACTAGAATTTCGACATGGTTTCAGGACAGACCGTTCTACAACGATTCATGGGTTCTATCTCCCAGTTTATTACTGACGGCTCTAACATGAGAACACACTTACGGACGACCTTAGTTTCCATCTATATACAGAAGGCCTTTGATTCTGTTCCAAGGAAACTCTTAACGCAAATTTTTAATTCTAACTTACATAAGAACATCAAGCTATGGTTGGAAAATTTCTTAACTGATCGACACGGAAGGGTCCGGATTGACAAAACCACTTCAAAATCGAGACTACTCACCAATAAGGTCCCGCAAGGCTCCCTTTTATTTCCTCTCCTTTTAAACCTATTTCTATATGACCTCCTACTACCAATGACCAGGACACAATGTCTTTATCCTATGCGGACGACCTAATTATCGCTAAAGATAAATCAAATCTTCTACAGTGGCTGTAGCAATTGTCCAGTCACACCTAAATTGGGTATGTGACTGGCTATCTGCAAATATGTTATGAGTGTCAACATCTAAATCCTGGGTCACCATTTTCACTACTGATAGAAGACTTAAGGATGGACTCGAACTGTTTTTTAGAGATACTTCTATCTCTTCTACGCGGACCCAGAAAATCCTTGGGGTAGTCTTCGACTCTCTAGTGACGTTCTCGAGTCACGCGGAGGAAGTGCTTGCTAAGGGCTTTCGGAAATGAAACATTTTAAAAGCGATCATAAAGAAGAGCCCCTTCCCTCCTGCTGCTTACTTCAACAAGGTCTACCAACAAGTCATTGTTCCTACTATTGAATATGCCTGCTCTACCTGGAGATTTGCCATTCCCTCTTAGAGAATAAATCGTTTGAATTTTCTCAGGCGGAAAATTATGCACCACACTGACATCTTCATTGGCGGCCTCGTCTCTGATGAGGCAACATTTGAGAATGGCCAGGGTTTCCAATGTTTGTGCAAGGAACTGGGAAACCCATTCAATGACAAAGTGGCCTATGCAGAGGAATTTCGGTCGGTTATAAAATTAGTGCACGCCAATTGAAATCTTATGCAGAAAGAAGAGAAGGCGCTTCTGGAATGCAGTTGGGTCATTAAAAGACCAGAAGAAGAGAGTTCGGATTAGGCCAATTTAAGTGCTAAAATGCTATTTTTATTGTTTATACTTTTTTTAATATAAAATTGAATTTGGAATAATTATTTTTTAATTTTGTTAAAAAAACATACATTATAATTAAATGCTAATTTAAATTTCATTTAAAAAATCATTTTAATGTCAACCATTAAATGATAATAAAATGATTTAGCACGCTTTATAGTATTTTTAGTGATGCCAAACCCAAGTGTTCGTTGCTTAAGAAGGCTAAGCGTATAGTCTCGGAATTCAAATATAAGTTCTGTATTGCTGACGATGGCCTTTTATTTTGTTCTCTTTGTTTATCCAAAGTCAACTGTTCAAAAAAATTTTCAGTTGATTCTCATCGTTCTTCTTTAAAACATCAGAACAATATGCGTATAAATTTGTTAATACAATTGTAGTTCATTCATGTAATTCAGTTAAACAACATTAACTGAATCAATCAAGGTAGATTCAGTTAATGAAACGATCACGGAAGCTTTTGTACAAGCAAACATCCCGTTATACAAACTAAACATCCGTTAAAAAAAGCACCTGACTGGAAAAAAATACATTGAAAACGCGAAGAAGGCGAGACAAAGGCCCAATATATACTTTCAGATAGAAAAATTGTGGTTAGAGCCCACTTGTAGAGCTAAATATCACGAACAAATCGAGACTCTTATGGACAAAACCGCACCGGAATCATCAGTACGAACTCTGTAGGATCAAACAAAGCAGATAATCTCCAATTCGGCCAATGTATGCCTTGTAGTGCAAAATCATCACGCCCAAAAATTGAATCATCACCCGAACGTGTCAGATGTGGCAGAGAATTGCAGAGAACTACGGCTAAAAACAGCAAACACGTCCGACGAGAGTAAAAAAAAGAGCTTAATTTCAAACAAAGTGAACTAAAATAGAAAATCAAAAAGATGAACAGAAAACACTCACGGGAAACTAATACATCCCTATTAAAAGATTTGGAATGATTAAAAGACAATTCAATGATGTATGCGGCTTTGCGGCTGCTGCGGACAAAGAAAGGACAAAACATCCTTCACATCAAAGACAAAGATGGAAAATTCGTAGGTAACCCGAAAGAAAAAGCAGAATTGATTGCACGACACTTCGAAACACTGTTGAATAAAGAAAATAATGACTTTCCCCCTTTCCAAGGAAAGCAAAGGCGATAAAAATACCAATCACAGTGGAAGAGGTGGAATTAGCGATAAATAAACTGAAGAACAACAAGAGTGCTGGGCCGGACAACATAAGCCCTGAGCTCCTAAAATATGGGCCAAAAAAACTTAGCGACACAATTGCAAAAACCCTAAATGACGTCTTTGAAACTAATACCGATCTAGGACTTGGAAATGGATTATTAATACCCATACAAAAACCGAACAAATCAAAAGGACCAGTAGAAAATCTCCGCCCGATAATACTTCTGAATTCGATACGCAAGGTGCTGGCAAACATTGCACTAAGCCGGATAAAGGGTATGGCGAATCTATACCTACCAGCAAGTCAAAGTGGGTTCCGAGAAGGGAGGTCTACGGCAGACATTGTATGGAGCCACAGATGGCGCTGCGCAACGCACCAAAGATTCAAGAGCGCAACAACCGTGTTGGGAATAGATCTCTCCAGAGCTTTCGACTCAATAAACAGACAGAAACTGATGAATGTGCTTGAGCAAATATTGGATGAATCGTCGGTTAGGATAATCAGACTACTACTTGCGAACACAAGACTATCTGTGAGGACAGAAGGAGCAACTTCCCGCAGTTTCAAAACAACGATTGGGACACCCCAGGGTGATTCCCTCTCCCCTTTACTATTCACCATATACCTTGAATCTGCACTCCGCGACCTCTGTAAATGCTATATAGGAGACATAGAAGAAACATCTTATGCGGATGATGTGGATTTTGTATCACGGGACGTGACCGTACTCCAACACCTACTAGAAAATGCACCTGCGGAGCTTGAGAAATGGTTTCTCAGCGAAAATGTTAACAAAACTAAAATTATAGAAATCAAAAAAGAAGACGATATTACTCATGAAAGATGGAGACGTACTAATAAGCTCTGCTCTCTACTAGGAGACGCTGAAGATGTTCTAAGGAGGAAAACACTGGCAAATGCGGCAATGGCTAAACTGGAGAAAGAATGGCTAAGGGCCAAAGGACTTGGAATTGACATCAGATGCAGGCTTTACAACGCGTTTGTGAAACCGATCCTACTGTATAACGCTGGGACATGGGGAAGTTCCTTCAACGAACTATTGAAACTGGATTCGTTCCATAGAAGGCAACTAAGCAGGAGATTACATGGACGACATAATGGGGAGGAAAAAGAGAGCTTTTTAGTCGCTCCTATGTACACGGAAGTTACACGTTAGCCGTGACACTTACCTGTTTATCTTAAAGGGAGTTATTCTTCCTAGTCTACTTTATGGGTTGAGAGGTGGTTCTTCTCTCCGAAGAGGAAGAAGATCTTATCGCTCCTAGAGAATACTAGGAGAGCTGCAATTAAGCTCTCCTTAAAAAAGAAACTGAATGACTGTCTAAGCGAGGACGAAAATAACCTGTTAGAACCGATTATCATGATTGTGGAGGATCGGAGCAATGGTTTCAGGAGATCAAAGATCCAGGACACATATATAAAGCTGGGAGAAACGTCCTGAAAAAAATTAAAAAAAGGAGGGAGGGTCCAGGTCTGGAGTCCCAGCCTTATGGTAGGACTCAGGTTTAACACCCTCCAGAAAATTCATTAACTCTTTTGTTAATAATAACAAAATTTATGTCATAATTTCTTAATTCGATATTGAGCCATTTATAAGAGCTCGCCTGAGTGGAGAGCCTTTTTACCTGATTAATAAGAGCTACGTTCTAGTCTCTTCTCTATGAGTTCAGCTCATATGAGATATTTCCTTTTATTAAAGCTACTATTCGACATCGAAGGTAAAAATCAGATTTTCAGGATATCCCCAGATCCTTGCCTAGATGAATCAAGGGTCCTGACCGTTAACTCACCACCACAATTGTGCTTTAAGCACGCATCTCAACTTCCCTTGCGAAAATCTCCATAGATATCTCCTATTATAGGGACCACATGATATTGAAAAAAGTTATGGGTTGAAAATGCCTATTATCAGAGTAAATCGACTAATCAACAACAAAAAGAAAATGTTAAAACACCGTTCATTAGAATATATTAATGTCTGAATAATTAGGGAGACACGTATCCACATTTATTACATACCCACTGTCTCATTGAAAATAAATAGTATATTCCACATGGGAAAAGACAAATGGCCAAATATATACTATAATACGAATATTCTGCATGATAAATTCCATTCTAGGATAAATATAAAAATAAACTGGGCAGTTAGTACAATTTCCCCGTGTTTCATTCGTTTGCATTTTTAAGTGATTATAATATTTATTGTTTTATAGGTTCGCCATACTAATTAATATATGATGTCAGTTTTAAAATTAAATTAATGATTCGTTGGTCCTCATGAATAGTACTCTGAAATGTTTCTTTAAAGACTAGACTGAATTGAATTTAAACTCTAAGTTTTTGAATTTAGGTCGAACAGAATCATTTTGGAAAAGATGTACTAGTAAGAGGTACAATGTTCTAAATAATAAAAGTTACTGCTATGATTGATTGGATCTTAGTGTAATATTTTTGCTTTTAGGTTTAGGTGGATCTCCATTGAAGAGTAAATGAAAAAAGACATGAACACTATGAGAGTCAGAGAGCTCATTATGCAATCAGATAAACACTCAGAAATGAGAACTGTCTTGTTAAGATGAAAAAACTAATTTCAAGGTTTCCGCATGCGAGCTTGATGTCTGGCATTGTACCTTCTATTTTTCTTTTGGAGAGAAATTTCTCACTATGAATCCTCCGGATTCAGAGTCACTCTCGGAAAATGTTCCTCTCAAACTATCTTAATAAGGATCCCGAAGGCTTTGAGTCCTTTTCCACCACAATTGAAAATGCTGACGTTTTCAACATGGGGCGAGAATGAAATATGCATGTCAAAAGTCACCCCGAGGAACTTTCGAGATTTTCTGAAAGGAATAGCTTCATTGTTTGCCTTCAGTTCGACCGTCCGTCTTCCCAGTCTCTTGTCTGAAGTAAATAGGGTTGTGACAGAGTTTTCACTGCTGGCAGTTAGGCGATTCTTCGATAGCTATTGGTCAAGACGGTTCAGATTTTCTTGCAATCTAGAAGTGGCAATCTGGATGTCCTGATCACGTAACGCAATTACGATGTCGTCTGCATAAGTCAGAATAATATCATTTTCTGCGTCTGGTGTGGGGAGGTCCGCCATGAATAGGATGAATAAAACTAGAGACAAAGGGGATCATTGGGAACACTATTAGAAATGAGCCGTGAAATAGACATTGAATGGCCATGCATACGCGTTTTTATCGGAAGTTAGCTAGCCAGAGATTAAGCTTTCCAGGGATCTTTGATAGATTTTCCAAGAATCCTCCTTAACACAGAGTCAAAAGCTTTGTGGATGTCTATGAAGCAAAGTACAGTCTTCATGTGTCCCGTCTTGTGCGAGAAACCATATTGTATGAAGTTAGTCAATGCAGATAAGTGGGTCGAAGTAGACCTCCCCTCTTTAAAACCATGTTGAAATGACAAAGAAAATTTTTGATTTTCGCAAGAACCAGCCTTTCCAGAATTTTCGACACCGAACACAATAACGCGACCGGTCATTATGAAGCCGGGTCATTCTTCACTTTTCTGGGTTTCAAAATTGGAAGTAAGTGGACAAGCTTCCATTAGGCTAAAATAGAATTTTTGATAATAAAGTGGTTGAATATCCTCGTTATCATAGTTTTCAAAATTCTTTAGGATGATCATTGGGATCTTATCCGGTCCGTTATAATAGGTTGTTTTAATGGCTTTCAATACATATTTCACGTCGTTTTCAGTGAAGTGAATCATATCCGGGTTTTTTCGGTTCACTGAGATATTTCGGGGATACATCCGACTTTTTAGGTCCTTATGAGATATTTTCACATAATATTTTGTTAGGTTATTTAAGTCCTTTTGGCTGTGATTTACCTCGGACGATCTTTCATTTTTGTGTACTTTAATAATAATATCTGCAATAGCGACATTATTCGGAAACCTGGAATGTTCGAATAGCTTTAGATAAGGTCACATATCTAACGGTGAGGGAACTCGTACAGAGCCTCCGTAAAATAATTCTCTAAGCCACGGCATAGATAGTTTGTTTAGTGGAATATCAAATTTTATAAGTGCTCTAGTTACTTGTAGAGCCCAATCATCATTTTTGAATATTGGTCAATGTGTGTTTGGTGCTATTCGGTCAGATTATCTAGAAAAAATAATTGTTGTATCGCAAAACTCAATGAATTTTTATCAAAATGAATTTTGATGGGAATTTACAAATTGCTTTTTCTCGCATTTTATATTACACAAACAGAGTCGACAATATAGCGCACCATCCTCAAGAATCATAAATTCTTTAGGATAATACTTTACAATGGCCTTAGCTTTAATTTGGTACGATTTTGCTATCTTAGAAAATTAATAAATTAAATCAAAAATTATAAGGTTAAAATAATTTTAACTTTATAATTTTAAATTTTAACTTTTTAAACAAATAATTTTGTTTACTATACATTTATTTATTATAAAATATAGTTAAAAACCATTTTAATGATTATTTATTGTCGTATAGCATCACGTCCGGGTAAAGTATCACGTCCGGGCTGATAAGTCTTACTTATCATTCTAAAACAAATGGTTACCGGCTTCTTTTCGGAGGAAAAACGAAATTTTTAATTTCGTCCAAAAACATGTTCGACGTAGTATGGGAAAAAAGGGAGACCTTGACATCGGTTCCCGATTTTCAGATTAATTAGGGTGAATTAAAGAATGGATTAGGGTCTATTTGAGAAGGAGTTAAGGAATATTAGAGAGTGGATTAGGGTGTATTAGAGAATGTGTTAGGGTAAATAAAAGAATGAATTATGGTGTATTAGAGAATGGATTTGGATGTATTAGAGAATGGATTAGGGTGAATTATAAGAATGAATTATGGTGTGTTAGAGAATAGATTTGGATGTATTATAGAATGGATTAGGGTGAATTATAAGAATGAATTATGGTGTATTAGAGAATGGATTTGGATGTATTAGAGAATGGATTAGGGTGAATTATAAGAATGAATTATGGTGTGTTAGAGAATGGATTTGGATGTATTATAGAATGGATTAGGGTGAATTATAAGAATGAATTATGGTGTATTAGAGAATGGATTTGGATGTATTAGAGAATGGATTAGGGTGAATTAAAGATGTTATGGTGTGTTAGAGAATGGATTTGGATGTATTATAGAATGGATTAGGGTGAATTATAAGAATGAATTATGGTGTGTTAGAGAATGGATTTGGATGTATTATAGAATGGATTAGGGTGAATTAAAAGATGTGTTAGGGTAAATTAGAGAATGAGTTATGTTGTATTAGAGAATGGATTAGGGTAATTACGAGTTAGTTTGAATTAGAAAATGAGTTAGGGTGAATAAGAGAATGGGTTAGGGCAATAAAATCAAAAAGATTAACTCTGGAGAGGTCTTAAAGGAGAATTATATTGAAAACGATGAGACTACCTCTGGAGGGTTTTAAAGAATAGCTGTATTGAAAATGTTTAGGATCTGTCTCTGAAGCTCCTTTTGAATACTCTGGGAATGCTTTTATACAAATCACTGTTATGTCAAATATGGGAGCCATCAAAATCTCCAACTTACTGTACTCGTTCGACCGACAGGGTCTATCAGATTGAGTCACAAAGGCTCCGGCATCTTCCACCTCGAATTCACGAAGGAGGAGGACAAAAGGAACTTTTGTGAACATGTGAATGCCACTTCACCTTTTGGTCTTGGAAACCATTGTTTCAGTGAAATCCGAGTGAAACCGTCCGAAATTGTGTTGAAGAACTTGCCATTTTGGGTTGATGATAACGACCTTCATGAATTTGTCAAGGAAATAGTTCCTCTACTACAAGCATATGCCGTTTTACAAGGGAGATAAGAGATTCCCTCTTGCAAAAGTTTTAGTTGGATCAAGGGCGGAGGCTACATCGCTTGTCCGTCTTGGTTTCAACATTGCGCACGTGCAATTACATGTGAATGGTACAGAAGAGGCCCACCTATATGTTTCAAATGCCAACGCTATGGACACATATCCTCCTTCTGTAGGGAGAAGACAAGATGTCTCCGTTGTGCAGGGGAACACGACTTGACTGCTTGTGGAGAGACTCCTGGAACACTATGAATTGTATAAATTGTGGCTCGTCCTCACATTAGCCAGATATGGTGGATGCCCAGCCGCCAAGAAATCTGATCAGAGGAAAGCAACTAAAGGCGATAATTGGCGATATTGGAGAATGTGGACAGCAAAGACAGTTATGTCAAAGTCGGCACCTAAAATTTGTCGAAAACCGAACGATGTCTCACCCAATCTATCAGAGAAAATACACGCTAAAATATCGGAGATTATGTCGCGGTTAAACTATTTGTGCTCGATTGCACATGTGGATTTAATGGAAACGGAGACCTTGGCTTTGAAGAAACAAGGTCACCTAAATGTTTGAAGCAAGGACTAAAAATAGTGCTAGTGAATGCCCGATCCCTAGGGAAAAGCATAATGAACTAGCACTACTTGCGAGGGCCTCCAAGATCGACATCTTGGTGGTCAATGAGACGAAATTAAAAAAAGCGAAAGAGTAATATAATGACTGGATACAATTCTGTGGACATTTTATGGAAGGCTGGAGCAGTTGCTGGTACGGGAACGTCTATTTTCTGGAGTGCGGAAAAAAAGTCAAGTCCGTAAGGGAAAAAAAGTCAAGCGGAAAAAAGTCAAGTATTGAAAAAATTATTAAAAATTAAAAGATGCTAGTAGTATCACAAAAATGCGATATAAACTAAAAAAAGACAACTTGACTTTTTTCCGCTTGACTTTTTTTAATTTCGTCCGTAATTTCGTTAACGGACTTGACTTTTTTTCCGTTTATAAATTAAGATTTTTATTCATGATCGTTTCATTTTAAAGTAAGCGAGTTTAGAATTACAAATTATTTAAATAGTTAATTTTAGCTAATGTTAATGCTTTAGCTTGTAATTGCATTAAAATGTCCCCACAACTAAAACTACACGTGGTGGAAATAAATTCTAAAAATAAAACAGATTTTTTTCTAAAAAATGTTATAAACATATGATTTTTATTTAACGTGAATCAAGGGATTATTTAATGTAAATCAAAAGAATGTTTAATACTCCATGCAATTGCTTTTAGGGCTTCTCCTACTGTTTTTTCCCGTCCTGGCGATCCAGACATATATTTAAAAGCCTTTTTTGTCTATCAATCGTTTTTTTATTTGTTCTTGTTGAAATTCTTTTTCCAAAGGAATCCTGGTCAATAATAGTTTTCGTCATTTTTTCTTCTTTTTGGAATGACGATATAATATTACATATCGATGGATGACGATATCCCGTCAAATTGTATAATTTATTGTTCCACCCTTTACAATAGTTATTTGTTCTTTGTTTATTATTGAGTGTAGCTTCATACACATTCCATAAATTTGGAGGAAACAATGGAGCAATGTGCTGTATTCTAACAGCTAAGGGGTTTTCTCGATCATTTAAGCAACGATAATATGTCACATGGGCGGCGCGTAACGCATGGGGCAGCCTGTTACATTTTTTTCGACCTTGAAAAGGTCTTTTGATTATCCGACATTATTATTATTAATGTCACTGGGTCAAAAGAAAGAAATAAAAGTTCTCATCTAACTAAGTGATCCCAGACCGACAAAGATGAGGATGAGTCCCTCATTGGATTATCCGACATTTAATTTTATATATCCGATTTATATCTTGATTTAATCCTGTTAAATTAGTTTTTTATTTATAAATGTTATGATTATAAAGATTTTATTTTTTATAGCGGTAAACCTAGATTTCTAGCGTGATGTATAGCATGGAAGATTATTTTTGCAATGGCTTCTTACAAGGGTTTTGTGAAAGATTGTGTTGAATATCAAACTTTAAAAGATGCTTTGCATTATAAATTTCCCGAAAATCTTCCGAGACACCGAAAATATAGGCTTGTAAAGAAGATAGAGAATTTTTCTATTATCAATGACAGGTATTGTAAATTTGCAATAATTTTAGAGTGTATCTTAAATCAACTGATCCCAAGTTAGTCATATCCCTGGATAATGAAACCGAAATGGAGCATGTTGCGAAATCGTTGCACAAGTTTTCACACGGAGGAGTCAATAAAATTGAGTATGAATCTCGACACACATACTTCACTGTAAAGAATGAGATTATCAGAAAAGTCATTCGAAATTGTGAAGTCTTCAAATTTTCGCTGGTAAAGAAGTATGTGAAAATTTAAGATCTTTGTTCCGCCTGAATGGGCCATGTAAATTTCTTCAATGGTTCTGAATTTAAAAATCAAGAAATAACAAAACTTTGCGGAGATTTTAACATTAAGCAAATTCACGGAAGGCCTAACAATCCACGAGCACAAGAAATTGTCGAAAGATTTAATCAGACGATCACGAGGAAGTTGTCAAAAATGCTGGATAACAGTGAAAAAAAGTGGCTTGATAAATTAGAAAGTGCTGTCTACAGTTACAACATATCGGTCCATTCATTTTCTAACGAAAGTCCTTTCGAAAGATATCCAGGAATTAAGGGAATAAATTCAATAATTAATGGTTATACTTATATCACATTATGACTTAGATAATTTAAGTGATGAGTGTGCGATTCCAGAACAAATTGACGATTTGGTTAATTGTTCGACTCCAGAATCTATTGAAAATTCACGTAGTTTGATTTAAAAAATTTATATCTAGATAATTCCCAGTCAGATAATTTGTGTCCGAATGCAAAGAGATTCAATTTCGAAATTAAATCGATTGAAGAAAATTCAAATTATTACAAAGCTATGAACAGGAAAATGAATGTTCATAATAGTAAATATACTTTTAACATGGGAGATAAAGTATGAATCAAAAACATTAATAAATAGGTTCGGGCTAAAAAGGACTTTGGAACAAATCCCTCATTGCGACTGGATAAGTTTGAGTCTCAGTATTATCCAGTTGCAGAAATAATTAATATTTTATCGAATAATCGCGTGGAGGTAGTTTTAAATAGTTTAATTTGATAGATAAAAAATTCGAAAGGAGAAATATCGACTGTATTAATGAGTAGACTAAAAAAAGTTACTTAAATTTAATTTTTTGTGGTTAATAAATCATTTATAAAATAATTGAAGTTAATCTTGGTTCAAGGTTATAAAATTAATTGAAGTTAATCTTGGTTCAAGGTTAATGTAACAGGCTGCCCATAGGTAACGCTTGGCCCATGTGACATAATAACCGCGAACATATGTTCTATCAAAATAATCTAATATATTTTGAATCTGGAACATTTTCTGGCATTTATGTCGCGAGCGTTACTTGCAACTATCCGCTACCTGCAATATCGATTTTTTGAATTTTTTGAATTTACCTTTTAGTAATGATACGATTCGTCACCGAATTGACGAAATGGCTGAAAGCGTCTGAAATTCCTTAAAAAATATACTTAGAAAAACTGTTTTTTTCTTGCAGATTGACGAATGTTTGGTATGTGATAATAAATCTATATTAATGGCCTATGTTAGGTAGGTATTTTAAATAATATTTTGTTTAGATTTTTTGACAAAAAAGTAGTTTTTTGTGAAGAGGTTTTTGTTTATCAGACCTTTGATAACAGATTCTATCGAGAGTCAATTTTTTAATGTATTGAAAACGTATTTTGAAGAAAAATTAATTCCATTTTCTAATTTAATCACATGTGCTACAGACGGTGCAATGGCCATGGTTGGGAAATGTTTAAAAAATGCTGAACCAAATCTGGCACTTGGCTTGCACTCAAGACCCTGCATTACTCTATCCCGTCAACAGACTGATCTATCTGAACAATATAGCGAAATACGAGGCAATCCTTATTGACAGATTTCTATTAATTTTACTGTTTCACTTATTCGTTATAAGTAAATTTAATGACTTGTTCAATATACCGGCATCCCTTCTATACCGAACAAATCTGTTCGGTCCCGAGAGTAATCGGTTTAGAGGGGTTTGACTGTACTGAGGACCCGGGGTCAATCTACGTATCCGAGCTGATGAGTCAAACTTATCAGTCCAAAACATATGGTTACAGGGGTCTTAATAAAACCAAAGGAATCACAATATATTTCCATGATAGACACAAGTATTGAACAATTGCACATCATCAAAAGGATTGAAAACGTAGCAAAGCCAAAAGTTCTAAAATCTATTAATAATAAAAAAAAATCTATTATTATTGCAGATAGATAGATACTTTATTAACGTAACAAACTCGTTACTAATTAAAAAACTAATTAAAAAGGGAAGATGTGAAAAGAAAGCAGGTATTCCAACCTCCAAATATTTACCTTTAGTATAGAATCCGATTGGAGCTCCAACAATTGCATTTGTAAACTTCTATCTGCATCGGAAGCATTAAAAGCGAATGATAATGTAAATAATGAAAATTCTCGTTCAAATAGAAAATGAGTTAGGTAACTAAGAGAATGGGTTAGGGTGAGTTAGAGCATCGTTGTTTCTGGATTTGGTTGGATTTGGTCGGCACGAGCAGATGTTCTTCCTTTGGTTCCTTCCTTGATTAGTTAGTTATGACTGTTTGTGCTGGGTTTAAAATGGTAAGCCTGGGTTAATAATAATAACTAATAAAGTTCTCCCCTCGTTGAGACACACTGCTATAGAGTACAGGCCACTAACGGTTTTCTACTCCCTTACAATGTTTTGACGACCAAAGACATGAGCAAGCAACCATACGCTTCGGGTCTCTCTTCCCTGAGCTCCTGTCAAGTCCTAGTCAAGGTGATTCTTCAACTCATTACAGAATCACCAGAGATCAAAAATACAGAGTATCATGAAATTAGGCCACGGAGCAGTGAAACATTTACAAAATCTTGCGCGAAAATAAATTCGAGAAACTGTATAGTAACTCAAATCAACACCTGCGCTACTGTCTGGTTGTTGCGAGATTCAAGATGATTAGTGCTTGGACCTCGACGACGATACAGTCCGCATCGGGATCTATGTCCTACTAAGGAAGAAAATATGTTAAACACACAAGTGCTTAAAAATGAAAGATGAATTCGAGATCTATTGCCATATAGAACTAGGAATCGAAGTGGATGATCTCTGGAAGTGACCTGACTCAGCAGGATGCTTCCTATTAATTGTAGTATCCAGCAAAACTGTGGTTACTAACTTAAAAAGCTTGCTCCCACATTTTTATTCAGTCTACCTACTTCCCACTGTTTATGAAAGTCTTCACAAGAAGTTGATTTCTCTCGATTCAAGCGTTCTTTGTCAGGAATGTAACTGCGAGGTTATTTGGGAGATTAAGTAGATCTTCTAGATTTCTAGATTAAGAAAATCTCGGTTTACTTTTGATTTTACCAATTTTCCAATCAGAGCAGAATTGCTGTAGATTTTCGTTAAATTGTCAATTTTGAAAATGCGCTTTACCCCCTGAATAGGCTAAGAAAAAGGGAGGTATTAATTCAGCCAATTAAGTGTTTCCAGTCACCTTGGTCTACAAGTATGAAATTCATAAAGAACAAGCACAAACAAATTTTCATAAAATATGGATAATCCTAATTTATCTTTACTAATCTCAAATGACTCATCAAAGTTAGGACGTTATATTTGTAGCAATGGTCCTGACTTCAAACCAATCAAATGTTTCTTTCTTATGCTTTTTTTCTTTCATCTTTCGTTCAATTAGCGTGAGGTCATGGGATTACAATAGTTGGAAGTGAATACACATAAGTGAACACTTGAGATTCCCTGTAACATGATAAGGAATGCCGGAGTCAGAGTTGCAAACATGATTACAGTGGACATCCTTTAGTGAAAGAAAAATTAGAAACCTCTTAGCTTGACATGAACCACCATAAAGTAAAAGATCTCTGAGAGAACCTTATTTGGTTATCCGCCTTCTAATGTTGGGCAGGGTCCTGTTAGCTTGGCTGGGGTTAGAGCATTTACCTTACAACTAACAACAAGCTAACAGCCCTAAAAAATATTTGCGACTGTAATTGCTGAAATAAGACTACAAAGCCTACTCATAGACAAAGTTGAAAGAAAAGATAATTCGTATAAAATATTAGTTATAGACTCAAGGGTACAATCTGACAAGTTCGCAAGACAGCCTTATACAAATTCAGATGGCAAAATCTACAAATTACACATTTTATACTTTGATGAACAAACTGAGAGTGATTAACGTTATTTCCGCTGAAATCGGAAAGTAACGACTCAATAGTGAAGTCTTTCAGACGTATGTTCGTTCTTGGAGTCCCAGAGAAATAATACTAGAGTAAAGACACGTGACACTAACTATGTAGGGGTTTGTGACGCAGAATCCATGGAAGTAGCAAAAAGGGAGAAAAGTTGGGAAGTATTCAAAGTATGTATAAATCTAGGATTGACCAAGTGTCACTTACTGGAAAATATGGACAATAGCAGGAATCGGGGAAATGAAGTTGCTTTGAAAGGAAGCGATGCTGCGAGAATGGAGGATAATTTGATTTCTTGGTTGCTGTACGCCGCTTCTGTGGGAGAGTCATGTGATTGTATACACCGGACATCACCCGCCGACTAAGATTCCATCTATAAGGATAAGAACGGAAGGGTACGATTGAGAAACGGACGGGAGATATGTTGAATACTTAAAGAATTGATGATTGAGTGCCATTAAAGGACAGATTCGACCAACTGGATCGATCGTTAAGACAGAGCCCAATAAGTTCATATAATTGTCAAAATCAGTGATCTGTTCGTTAATCTCTGAGTCAGGGATCCCCCAAGCTTTCATATTCCGAAAAATCACAGCAGTAGTCTATAATAAGTCAAAATTACAAGTAAACCGGTTTTGTTATTTCCACATCCTCGGGGACCGCCTCCAAATTGGGATAATAATCAAATTTGGACTAAATTTATAAATTCAGAGTACCTTTAACTTGCAGGTCGAGCAATGAAAGTAATCCTTGACCCTACTACCTGTCTTAAGCATATCTCCCGTAGGCATTCCTTGCAACTGGATGATGTATTGAAGCTGCCTAAAATGGAAGATGAGGAACCTGTTGGAATTCGTTCCCCCCGGGGAATAAGGGCTTCATCAAAAGAAGCTCAGCCACGACACATCCGACAGACCAGATGTCCACAGATTCGTTGAAATCACAACCGACGAGGATCTCTGGGGCCCTGGAGGGTCGATAAGGATGACTTTTACCTGTAAAACCGGGACTGAATGTAGGCGTAGTCATTTTTGCCGTTAATTTTCATAGCAGATCCAAAATCGATCAGTTTTATCAGAAACGGAAATCGCACGTGGTCTACCAGCATTATATTCTCTGGTTTTATGTCGGAATGTACGATTCCGTGGTGTTTCAGTTTCTGCAAGGCGTTCAGTAACAAACAAGTGATCAATAAATCCAACCTGGAAAAAAATAGCTCGAATTCCGTAAATTGGAATTGGCCGTTGATACTCCCTGTACAGAAAATGGAAGAGACTCGTTGAGAGTAACTGGGAGACGAAGCAAGGATGGCCGTTGTGCTCAAAAAAGTCAATATTCACGTTCATGAAGAATTTTTCTGCGTTATTTTGCTTCAGATATTCCATCAGATTATTCTTCAAAATAATCTCACTCATTACCTCAAAAATAGCACGTGTGCGACAGATCCGTTTGTTTTGGAGTACCTTGATGGCCACAGGGGTTCCCGAGTCGAGCATAAATGCTTTGGCCACCTGTCCAAATGTCCCACGGTTGACATAGTTCGTTATCAAATATGAGGATTTTGCGGAAACAAAAATCTACGTAATGAGGAACTAAGTTACCTCATTTCTGTAAAGTTGGTAGTCATTTCTGAAAGGATTCCCTATTTTCCACGATGCTTCCATGTTGGAGTGATAAAAAACGGCACGGATGCATTATAAAGAAATAACGGTAGTTTATTCCTAAAATTATGTTAAATCCTGTTTGAAAGGTTGCGTGACTAAAATTTGTGGAAAATTATCATTAATATGAATAAATACACGTGATTTCAAAGGAAAGATTAGCAATGTAAAATTTTGTCGGTTAATTATTACAAATGTAAAGAATTTCGCATTGAATGCAGAATGGTAGGCTAAACTGTCAAAAAACGCATATGTCGATTAATCGATCAAGTTGTCTGTCCACTTGCTTGGGCACTGTTCGATAAGAGGATTTGTCTCCCGTGATCTCCCAGTCCCCAGAATTTTCTAAACGTGGGATAATCGAACAGCATATTAATGGCTCAATACTAACCCCTTGTAAAATCATTAATGAAGGTCAATAATTCAGCCTGTTGTAAATTCCTTTGATTTCACAGCCTGTTATAATTAAAATCGACCTCAATTCTCATAATCTCCTGTTAATTACCCACGACTCAAACCTAAGAAGGAAATAACTTTCATTAGAGAAAGCAAATAAATTTTATCAGTTGCCATGGTTACGGATAGTCACCTCACATTTTTTGTTTGATTTTGGAGATAAAATCATTTTTTTCTTGTTCTGCCAAAATTCTTTTTGTTCTACTTATATAATAATTTGGAGGTGATCTTGATTGTATTTGCATCCACGTCGTTATTAGACTTAATAAGGGGCTTCATTTTCGACTCCCTTAGTCTGGACTTATTCAAATTACAAGTTCGAAATCTTAATGTCCTCCATTGAGATTATTCAAATTACAAGTTCGAAATTTTAATGTCCTCCATTGAGATTATTCAAATTACAAGTTCGAAATTTTAATGTCCTCCGAAATCTCAATTTCCTCCATTGAGACTTCTAAAAAGTCCATTAATCTGTGGAGGGGGATTAAGGTCCTCGGTATAAATTCAATAATTCTCAGTGAAAGTCTACGAAAGTGATGATTCTAAAACTAGGAATTGTATTATGACATTTTAAAGCGCCAAGTAAAGGTTACATAAGGTAACCCGTAGAAATCACACATTTTGGCTGATAAAACTATCTTAGCTCAGCTTTTGAGATCGAGTTTCCGTTTAAAACGATCAGAATCTTGATAGTAATTATTATCAACATGCATTTTATTTATTTAACTCCAAGACCACCAAAAAAGATTGGTCAAAATTAACTAATTAAGTGACAACATCCAAACTCTTTTCGCCTGGTCTTCTGATGACTCAACCGCATTCCGGAAGCGCCATTTTTTCCATCTGCATAGGTATTTCAATTGGTGTGCACTATTTTTATAACCAAACAAAATTCCTCTGCATGGGCCACCTTGTCATTGAATGGGTTTCCCAGTTCCTCGCACAAACATAGGAAAACCTGGCCATTCTTAAATGTCGCCTTATCAGAGACGAGGCCGCCAATGGAGATGTCAGTGTGGTGCATAATTTTCCGCCTGAGAGAGTTCAAACGATCAATTCTCGAAGAAGGAATTGTAAATCTCCAGGTGGAGCAGGCATATTCAATAGTAGGAACAATGACTTGTTGGTAGACTTTGTTGACGTAAGCAACAGGGGGAAGGGATTCTTCTTTATGATCGCTTTTAAAATGTTCCATTTCCGAAGGCCCTTGGCAAGCACCTCCTCCACGTGACTCGAGAACGTCATTAGAGAGTCGAAGACTACCCGAAGGATCTTCTGAGTCCGCGTAGAAGGGATAGAAGTATCTCCAAAAAACAGTTCGAGTCTATATTTAAATCTTCTATCAGTGGTGAAAATTGTGACCCGGGATTTAGATGTTGACACTCATAACATATTTGCAGATAGCCAGTCACATATCCGGTTTAGGTGTGACTGGACAATTGCTTCAGCCACTGTAGGAGATTTGATTTATCTTTAGCGATAATTAGGTCGTCCGCATAAGATAAAAACATTGTGTCCTGGTCATTGGTAGTAGGTAGGTCATATAGAAATAGGTTAAAAAGGAGAGGAAATAAAAGGGAGCCTTGCGGGACCTTATTGGTGAGTAGTCTTGATTTTGAAGTGGTTTTGTCAATCCGGATCCTTCCGTGTCGATCAGTTAAGAAATTTTCCGACCATAGCTTGATGTTAGGATGTAAGTTAGAATTAAAAAATTTGCGTTAAGAGTTTCCTCGGAACAGAATCAAAGGCCTTCTGTATATCGATGGATACTAAGGCCGTCCGTAAGTGTGTTCTCATTTCGAAACCGTCAGTAATAAACTGGGAGATAGAACCCAAATCATTCGTTGTAGAACTGTATTAGGTAGCGTATGGTAGTTGATAGAGTCGTTGTACAGTCTTGATAGTATGACCCGTGCCTGTGGTCCTAGGTGTTTGAGATGAATAGTGAAATACCATCGGGAGCGCAAGCACAAGTGGGACTTAGCGATTTAATAGCCTTGTAAACATCATGGGGGGTGAAGAAGGTTGAATACGGTTCTTGTTGCGACCGCGCCGTTCACATGTGTAGAGGAAAAAATCTTTATGGCTGATCGATACGTAGTACTTCATAATCTTGTTTGCAGTTTGTGAGCGGGTTCCGAAGCATTGCGGTAACGGCTTCAGTACCGCAGTCCTCCTCATTGATAAGGCTATTGATCCTTCTTAGCGTTTTCCAAAATGTGGCACAAGAGTTTTTGTGACATCGTCGTCCAACTAGGCGGCTCCATTTGAGTCTGTTGTTAGTTCGGATAAGTTCAGATAATTTGGTATTCAGTGAATGTATGAGTAGAAGGAGTTATTGGTCTGTGTTTTTCCTCTTCAGCGCATCTCGTTTTTTGATGAGTGACACAATTTGTGATGATAATTTTGGATTGAACTTCTTCTAAGAGGCGACAGGTATAAATAGTTTATCAGCTTTCAGAATGATAGCGGACAGAATCTTGGCCGTCTTATCTCTACTGTACAATTAACCATAGTAAGGTCAAGCAGACTATTGTCCACATATGCTCTGAAACCTTGCCAGTCAGCCTTCAAATAATTTTTGAACTTTGTAGAACAACACAGTAACAAATAGGCCTTCTAAGTCTCAACACAATGGGTTATGGTCGCTTGAGAAACCATAACGAACATTCCATGAAATACATCTAGCCATAGAAGGATAGCAAAGAGACATGTCCGGGGATGTTGGACTGTCTCTTCTGCGGGTCGGGGTCCTTGTGTGAGCGTCCGGGTCATTGAGGATAGTCAAATCATTATGTAAGGAAAGGATGTCGGCTGATTTTGTCTAGAGCCAGAGTGGATGATTCGCATTTAGGTCGCCGCATAATACCAGATCTTTCAGTTCAAAAAGTTTCGATAAGTTTGGAATATGGGAAGTCGACGAACTCTGAAGTGGAATATAAATATTACATAGTGTAAAACGTCTTGAGGGTGAGAAAGAACTTCGATGAGATTTGTTCCAGAATAGGGTCTCCGCAAAGAGAAGATATAAACGGGGTGACATCAGTGAACAAAAGACCCTCCCTAACAAACGTCAATAACCCTCGACCGAGACTTCTTGTCCGGTCTGTCTCGGAGTATGTTGTAGCCAGGGAAGCGTGGGGTGACGGCTGACGTGGAGAGTTTAGACTCCTGAATAATGGCAATGTCCACTTTCAAACGAGCCAAGACGGAACGTAGCTCCAGCACTTTATTACGGATTCCATTGACATTGAGTTGGAGAATGGGTTAGGTTTAATATCGCCAGTCTGGAGTAGCAAATTGAAGTTGGTAGGACACCCTTCCTAAAAACGTAGGAAGTGGAGAAGTTCAAACGGTTTTTTTATTGCATAACTTGCACCGAGCGCCATCACAACAACAAGTGAACCGCATGCCGCCACGCTAAATCAACATGCATGAAATCTTTCTTTGGGCCGAAGAGGTTAGTTCACTTCGTGGATTTTACGTTTCTTTTGTTAGTCAGAAATTTAAATTTTTGAGTCTTCTGAGTCCGTCACCTCGTCGATCCACACAAGAATGAAGACAAGGACTTCCATCTATTATGAAAGTAAGTGGACATCTCGTGTAATTAATATTGGTAATATTGAGATAACTTATAAATAGGGCAAACATTTTTAACCTTAAAATTCGAAAAAATTTAACTTTATTCTCAATTTAAACCTGTAAAATATAGATACGAAACAATAAAAAACAAATTTTATTTTAAAAACTATTTATTGAAAATGGACATTACGTAATTTTTCAGATTTCGTGTATAAAAGTTTCTGTTTGTCCTTAAAAAACTCATGAATTGCAAAAAACATCTTTCGACAGATGCCAAAGATGGCTGAAAATTCAGAAGGAACGAATAATCTTCAGGAGAGACATTGTTACATTCCATAATAATAATTTTAGTTAGGTCGCTTTCCAAAATTCTCTTTTCCAAATATTGTTTGACCCTTGTTTTATCTTTCCCAAAATCTATTGCACTAAGCGTCAAATATAATAATAATAGCCTTTTCACGAAAGCCATAATATTTATCGCTCCGCATAGGCAGGACACACACTTTATTTAAGTAAAGAACAGTTAATTTTAACTAATCGTAGAACCAGTCATATACCTTGCAGCATCAGAAATAAAAGATCAATGAACAAAGATCTATCTATATCATCGAAAAATCTTTACCAAAAGAAATTTTATGTTTTGTGACGACCTGTGAAAATTGACAAAGTGCTTTTTAGAGCACTTCACTGTCGTTAAACATAGTTTATAAAATAACTCATGATTATTATGTAATTGAAATTCTCTTAAAAATTCGTTGACAATTAGTCGAAGTAAACTTATATATACGTGGCATATAAAATAACGTGTAAACTACATGCTGTTTATTATTTATTTAATAGTAAAATAATAATTTGTTGAAATGATTTAAAAAAGTAAAGTTAAAAAATTTAACCTTACGATTTATTTTTTAACATTTAAGAAACACTAGGTTAGGCGTTTCAACATTTTATACAACTAAGCGACTGCCAGTAAGAACGAACTACACTTATGAAATCAGTCATATTCACGCTTGAATTTGCCTCAAAAGAGGATATGGACGCTTGTGTCGATGATTTATGTCTGAACATTCCATTTTGAATTGGTTGACATGTTTTTTTCCACATCCATCCTATATTAGCTGAAAAACAGCACTTTTATGGTTGAAAGTGTATTTTTCGGGAAAAAATCGCTCAAATGCAATAGAATCGAATAATAAAGTAAATTTGAATATTTTTTAGTATTTCAAATATTATAAAATAAATTATTTTATAAGGAATGATAGAATTGACCTTTGGTCTTTGTTAAGCATTGAATGCACTATCGATCTGCAAGAATGTTACACTAAGAGAATCCTCTGTAAATCAGAGATCCGATAATAAGATCCTTGTTACCCATTAATGGCCAAAATGGATGATGAGGTGACCACGTGGTCATAATACTTTCTCGGCAGTTAAAAAATCCTACATAAAGCCGGGATTTATTCGTACATTCACGGAATTGTCATTGTTAACGATAAATGTGTCGTTTGATTATAATGAGTAAACACTTCATATGTGAATCATAATTAGAACAGCATTTAACTTGCAAATCATAGTCAAACGTCTTTATGTCAATCAAGAATACTACTGACTTTTGATTCCTCATTTTGAATTTTAGTTCATCAAAAATAGATTTTGATAGCACGTGAAATAACCTGGATGGAGAAACCAATTTTAAATCCTAGCTGGAAAGGTGTCGTCAATAAATACAATCGAATTAATCGAGTTTTTCAAAGAATTTCGTTGAGTATAAGAGTGATATTTTCCTGTATAATGAAAAAGATCCCTGGGTCTTCCAGGCTTTAGGACCGGTTCTATATCCGCCAGATTCCAGAAGGTTGGAATAGAGTTCTGATTACAGTAAACCCTCATTAATCAGAACAAAAAAAATTTGAGTGCCTTTCGGATTATGAAATATACTAATTTAATTGTATTTAATTGTTAACTTAAAATTAAATTAAAAAATTTTCCATATTAATGAAGAGCGGATTCGAGAATTGTCCATAGGAAATTCTAAATCTTCTTTATATTTCCAAAAAGTAAGGCAAACTGGATTTTAGTACAATTTCAATAAACAGAGTATAAATTATTAAAATAAAAGATGTAAAAAATATTTAAAATCAAAAAATTATGTTTTATTTAATGAAGTCATAACTCGTTGTCTCTTTTATTACTATGAATTAACACTTTTTAATTCTTTATAATATTTAAATTTTTCAATGTTCCAGATTCTATCATTTCTGAATTTTGTACTTTCCTCTATAATGTTAATGCATTTAATAATTTTTAATTTTTAAATATTTTTTTAACAATTAAACAAATGTCAGTTGAAGAAGCCTGCTGCGTGGATTGTGAACAAGTTCCCTCGGAGTATGGCTATTCCTATCTTTTGTCTTAGCCATAACCCTTCTCGTTGATCCCTTTTCTTTCTGGCAAGCAATCCTCCGAGTTCTTGCAAGAATTCAGCCGTCATTGGACCATCGGCTCGATGATTCGTCGCAACAGGAGTAAATCGGTAGCGATCCCCGAGGCAAGAATATTTCTTGATTTTTAGGTTTTCCGCAGTCGAAGCAGCTGCTCCAGGTGTCTGAACCGATTTAAAAATGTTCGTGTTTGAGAACGTGTCTATGCAAGTTGCGTCCCATTAATTAATTTATTAATTATTATTTGAAGGAAAGAAGAGAGCTCAATATACTGGAAGGTTCTCGTGAAAATATCTAGTTCTTATAAATTTTTAGAAACAGGGAATGTACATTAATGATTGACGTTAATCTTCTAAATCTACTAGGCAAGCTTATTCGATCAACGGAATACTCGAGAAAGTAAGTCCCTATGCACAATCATGTTCACAAAGTCTGCAATCAAAAGGAAACAGGATTAGCCTGTAATATTCATGATATTCACCAAGGTCTTTTACTATAGTCTCTTGAAAATAGCAGATTGAACCTCGGTATTTGACAATGTTATAGTAAATGCTTTATGGACCACTCATTTAGCCCTCTGGAATCACTTTCTGATGTTTCAGGGGAACTTGTTCGAAGAAAGCGTGTAGCTGAGGACGTCGTACCTTTTGGTAGGAGGATATGCAAGTTGCATGAGAAGGAACGATAGGGGAATGTCTAGTGATGTTGGGGAATCATCACAACAAGATGGAGGAGGTGTAGATGTTCGTAATTGTCATCCGAAGTGACGGGAGACACATTGTTGATTCAAGCATTAGTGGAAACCCAGTCAAAGATCATTTTCAGTGCGACTGAGTGAGCTCCGTAATGGTTCGAAAATAGACACTTTGAGGGTACGTAATATTATTATAAGCACTTATCGCTATGTCATAGGACTTGACAATGCATGTGCAACACGAGTTAGCAAATCACTGGTTAGTTTCATCCACTTCCTCCTATTCGAAGCCGCAGTGCGTGATCGCAACCAGTCAAGATCCTCTCCACTTTTAAGATGCCGTCCATTTCTTTGAGGTCCTCGTCGAGAACGACTGCCAGTGTCGTCCTTGGGCGACCACGGAAACGGGGGGCCTCCAACATGAAGTAATCCTCCATGGCTACGTTCGCGGGGGCATCTAAGTCCAGTCGCAGAATATGGCCGAAAAGCCTCCATCGTGTATCCAGAATCTCATTAGAAATTTCTGAGGTCTTCGTCCTCTTATAAGAAAGATTAGATGATATCCTCGTATCACTTCTTTCGAACATCAGATGCCGTAGTTGGTCTCTATGAAACTCATTAAGCCTCTTCAGTTTATGTCTTGAGCAAGCCCAGGTACCAGCGTTATATAGTAGTATGGGTTTCACTAGCGAGTTTTTGTTATAATGTCAAGGCCCTTTTTGTGGAGCCAGGTGTTCTTTAATCTGGAAAGGGCAGTTTGTGCTAGGGTTTTCCTTCTCGTAATTTCTTCATGGTCTCCTAGAAGGGAGCCAAGCTTTTTGCATTTGCGCCAGTACTCCTCCGTCCTTGTTTCTTTCCTCTTGAGTTCAGTTACCTCAGTCTTGTCCGGATTTACTGTTAGGAACCATTCGGCTAGTCTTCCAGACACTTCTTCCATCAAGCAAGTGAGCGGTATTTTGTCGTTTGAAATAAAGTCTACGTCGTCAGCATACGCAATAATGTTTGTCTTTTCATCCATTATCGGTTTTGACTCCCGTAAAGCAGCTTCAAGGTATATGACAAAAAGTATAGGTGATAATGGGTCTCCCTGTGGAGTGCCAACAGTCGTCTCAAATCGGCGAGACAAGGCTCCCCGACTCTTACAGTAAGCCAAGTATCAGCTAGGAGAGTGGTGGCCATTCTGACAGTAGAAGCGCCTAGAAAACTTTCCAAAACCAATGTTAGCCTCCGTCTGTCGATTCTTTTTTTTTATTTGGTAATTTTTTTTTTATTTGTAGCAAAGTCCATATCCAAATTTAAATAACTTTATTTTATTTGTTTTATAATAATTAATAATATAAATAAATAATATAAGTAAACATTTCTATCACTGTGAGATGCCAGTAAAGAAGGAAAAGCTCTCCAAGAATGCCCAAGTGGAAGTATATCGCAAAGACTATATCAGTGCTATGCGACAGATGGACTCAGCCTCTTGATAAGAACGATTACGTATATCTGGGGGACAAATGGAAGTCAGAGTACGACAAAGGAGTCCAGGTTCCAAACGATCCTAACCCGACACCCTCAAATTTCGTTCATAAACCCCTTAACCTACCTCCATCAACCCTTCAAGCTCCGCCAAACTTACAACTAATGGAGTATTTCCTCACCCCTACCTATGACATTGACAGCCTTGACCAACTTTCCTCACCGAGTACAACCGCAGCAAAAGTATTTTTAAATTTAAACAGAAAGTGGGAAAATTGAGCCGAATTTATTTGAAGAGGTGATGGAAGCCTTGGAGGAGCAGTGTAGGGACCTGATGGAGCATAAAAATCTAACAGAACGAGTCAATGAAGAGCTCCCTGAGGAGGTCGTCTGTGCTGTGTGTCGTGATGTAGTGTTTTTATCATTCTAGCCGACCAGTTTGGAGGGAAATGAGATCGTTTTCTGTGATGGCTGTAACGTGGCCATCCATCAGGCATGCTATGGACTCCAAGTCATCCCCGAGGACCGCTTTTTTTGCGCTCCTTGTGCCGCCAATGTCACCGAACCCACGTGCTTTTTATGTGGCGGCAAATCAGGGGCCTTCAAGTCCGACGGAAAGGAGAATTGGTTCCACCTGAGCTGTGTTCTATGGATCCCCGAAGTCTCAGTCGCTGACCACGTGCTCATGGAACCGGTGGTTGGGATGCGGATATCCCATCCAAGCGGTATGGCTTCAGATGCTCCCTCTGTCGACAACGGTCGGGGGTTTGTCTACAATGTGCTGTGGAGAGTTGTGAGACTGCCTTCCACGTGTCTTGTGCTTTCAGCCACAGCCTGGATGTTGACTATGGGGAGGGAGTGATGTGAGCCTAAGAGTATGCTATTTTCTTATTGTAGGCGTACTGTAAAGTGCATACGGGGGAATTTAGATCCCTCACTGGAAATAGGGGGATGTCACTGGATGGTAAGATATTTTCCAGCAGCTCTATCGCCAATAGAACTGTGAGGAGGTCGATAACAGTCAGTCTATGATGGAGTTCCACAAATTTGTGCACGTGGAGGACATAGCTGAAAAATTATTTGTTCCATTGAAGGTGGTGGGAGACATTTGTGACTATTGGAAGCTGAAGCGAACTGTTTGGGTTGGATTAATTTTAGGCGAACTTCTTTTGTCCTTTACTCTCCCAGGAACGTGACCCGATGAGGGAGTACTACAGAAGGCAGTTCAGAGTGATTAAGCGGTCAATAAAGTTCAGACAGCAGTTGGAGTCGGTGAGGGTCTCCATTATTATAGGTCCGCAACCTGGCTTACTTGGTGGAGAAAAGGGAAAGGAAGAAGGCGGGGCTTGTGGAGACTGACTGGAACCTGTTTATGTACAGGGTCACCAATCCAGTCAGTCACAACCACTATGAGAGAGTGAGTGCTCGTTATGTGACTCCTTATGATGGTCTGGAAGTAGAGACTGGAGAGAGAACCTACATGGAGTTGTCCTCAGATCTTTCTGACTCGGAACCTACCAAACTTGCTTCCGTCAGCCAACTTCCTTCCACCATTGCCAAACAGTTTAAAAGGCGACAAAAACGGGTCAGTAATCGAACGGAAATGCCCACCATTTCTTCTGTATTGTCTCCCGATGCTACTGAGTTTTCTGTTCAGCCTGGTGACCCACGTGATCGTGAAGATGTGAAGACCTTGTTAGAACAAAGTACATGATCAAACGGATATGCCCACCATTCCTTCTGTAAAGTCACTCAGTATTACTGAGCCGACTGTCCTGCCTAGTGAGCCACATAACTGGAAGGATAAGAATACCGTGTTGGAGTCCGAAGTAGATGAATCGACGGTTTTTTCCGCCAAAAGAGTATCCCCTGTGGGAGATGAGGAATGTGTTGGAGAGACGATACGTGGGCTGATTTTCACAAAGGAATTGACGGAGGATGACAGTCATACGACATTGTTTGGGTACTCGTCTCCTAGTTATGCAACAATACCGATTGACAGTAGTTTGGTGGTTAATCCATCAATTGTGGAGTTTAGCAACCGGAATATGGGTTACATAAGGAAGACAAAGTCATATGAGAAGAGGATGCTTGTTGAACAGGGACTGAATAGATTTTGATTGTAAATATTTCACTCTTTACTTCTGTTAGGCATGATTTTTTGTACAGATAACTCGTAGTGGTTATGGTATTTACTCCTGGGATACTTCCATTGGGGTGATTGATCTAATACTTCCTTTGATGGTCCCTATGTGGTGGTTTCCTATCCTTCCTCGCAGAATGGATGATTCGTCGTGAATAATTTAGGAGAAGGGTTCGCTAAAGGATGCGAGCAATATAAGAAACTGGGATCACTCCAATATCTTCCTTCATTGTGGTTCCGAATAGTCTATTCGAATAGTCTATTGTCACTATAAATCACAATTTTTTGGTTTTAATGATTTTATAAAAATTAAACACTTTAAGCTATAAATATTGATTTTTACTAACAAAATGACTGGACGCCATGGAAATGGAGGAAAATTAAATCATATAATCCAGTTTTCATGGCGAGGTGGAGACTTGTCTCGCTTCTTAATTGGACAACAATTAAGAGAATTGTCTGGGTGTAAAATACAATGGATGTCTTGAAATTGTTGTTTGTTATTATTATTATTAAGCCAAAGAAACACCGTCTTAACCAATAACTAATATTCAGGTGATCCCGGCATCTCTCAATAATCGTGTTCAACGTTAGAGAAATTTTGATGTCACCAAAATATAGTATTTTATTTATTAACCCCGAATACACCGAGAAAGAAGTCAAAGTAAACAACTAATTAAGTGTATCCAGTTTCCACTTTTGCAGAAACAGAGTCCATCCGGAATCAGGATAAAAGGTAAGACGTCCATTACATGCAGTTGTGAAAACCCCTCCAATGGAGTGGGGGAGAGCAAATGATCCTTTTTCATGCTGGCCTGGCACTGGGCGACACCTAGACAAGTGGATCACATGACGCCACTCTATTAGAAAGAGAGAGGAGGAACAGACAAGCAAGCAGAAAAATTAAACCAATTAACCACGTGCACCACATGGCGCCACGCGGCAAATACGAGGCCTTTATTGTATAGTTATTTAATTTAAATTATTATTATTACCCCCAGGATCACTGGGTCAAAGAGAAAGAAATACAAGTTCTCATCTAACTAAGTGATCCCAGACCGACAAAGGTGAGGACGAGTCTGGCGGGGTCGAGAATCCTGAACAGCTCTTCTCATTGGATTTAATTTAAATTAATTTCACGGTCAATTGAATTTATCTTATTTGAATTCTTTAATATTATTTTTATATTTAAAAACTTGGATTGCATGTTAATTGCGTTTTTTATTCGGAGTGCGGAAAAAAAGTCAAGTGGAAAAAAGTCAAGCGGAAAAAAAAAGTCAAGTTGTCTTTTTTTAGTTATATATCGCATTTTTGTGATACTACTAGCATCTTTTAATTTTTAAAATTTTTTCAATACTTGACTTTTTTTCCGCTTGACTTTTTTCCACTTGACTTTTTTTCCTACAACCTTTTATTTCATGGGCCCCAATTTTTTGAATAAGTGAAAGTTTTATGGCCAACTGACCACTGATCTAATTGGGTAATTTTACCTCCTAGCATAAATCTTTTTTATATAAGGGTAACCACTTTACAACATAAAAATCAATATATTGTAGTTTTTCTAGTTAAAAAGTAAAAAAAGTTAAAAATTTTTACTTTAAAAATAAAAAGAAAAATTCAATATTAAAAATTAAAATATTTGAATTTATATTTAGTAATAACGTTTTGGTGGGGCAGAAAATTCACTAATAGTTCGCCGAATTCATGTGTTTATGTTTCTGCCTCCACATAAACTCGGTGAATAGTTGTTTAGATGTTGACGTGCTGTTCCCCATTACCCTCTTGTTCCGCCGTTTAGAACTACTACATTCGTAATAATTTTAATGAGATCAGGACCTTTCTATGTGCTGTGTATTGTCAGACATACGACTTGAAGTCACATTATTGCAAGTTCACGCGTATTCCAAGATACTCGACCCAAAGAGTCAAACCATTAAAGGTCAGGACTTGTAATTAAGTCCCCGTAACTTTTATCCATGACTCTATCGAAATGTGAACAACTCTACTGCTATGGCCTACATCCATTTGAAACACATTGGACTTAACAGATCGCATTTTGTGCGATTTAAATATCATCAGTACACAAAATTACTCAAAAATTAATAATTGGAGTGTACCATTTTTAACAGAAATAAATCAATTGAAGCAATTACTTAGTAATGTCCGACATTGAGAATAAACCATGAATTACCCGACCATTAACGTCACTCCCAATCAATAGCGTCACTAAATTATTTAAGGGTAAAAACAATTTTTGTAATTTTCTTATTTTCAGCACCTCATCTGGAATCATATATTTTTCTATGTGCTGAATAAATTCTCAATTGGATTGAGAAATAGCGAGTAACGAGTAATGGAGATTGTCAGGCATTACTAAAGATATGGTTTTCAATTCCCTCTTCATAACAAAGATTTTTAAGGATTTCAAAAAATAGTCATTGATACAATTTCTGATTCTGATTTCCACAACAAAAATATGAGTAGAAGACCCTGAAACAGCTCTTTCTCGTCTTGGTCTTTAGGATGATGAAAATCAGACCTCATTATGAGTTTTCAGACGTTCTTTTATCCAAAAATATATTCCCAATGTTAATGAGTAGAAAGTTACGCTAATGGTGGGGGGAAGTGACGTTAATGGTCGGAAAGTGACATTAATGGTCTGGAAACCCAATACTCTCTGCAATTGGCAAATATAGTGCATTTAAAAAAATCAGTTAGAACTCAGAGTAGCTCTTAAAAAGAATCCCAAATATAGAGTCTCTGCTTAACCTCCATCAAAGTTATTGGTCCTTTAATAAAAATGCTAATTAGAACACTGGGGTGATAAATTATCGATGGGGGCAAAATTTTTTTAATATGAGCGATAAAAAAGGTTGAAAATTACTGAGATAGAGCATCAGATCAGCACGAAAAATCCAAAAAATGTCCATGGCGTATCATGCTTGCAATAAAAATTATTACAAAAATATTATCCACAAAACGTATTTTAAATGTAAACTAAACTGTTATAAAGAAACATGCTATTTGTTGTAAAAAAAGTTATTAAAACATGCTAATTCAATCGCATACTGCAAAAAACTAAATATGGTTTTTTAGTTATTCCCAGCCAACAAATAAATGAATATATTTTTAATAATCTAATTCTCTGACAAGGATACAAACAAGAATATTTCATTCGGACTAAATGATCTTGCTAAAGGATGATGGCCAATTTTTGGGAATAGACAAAGACGTCGTTCATTTTATGAACAAAAAACAAAATTTAAGCAAAAAACCGAGTTTTATTTTTTTACGGAAAACACAATTGAATCAAAATTACTAATCGCTTCTAGACATTTCTTTTCTTAGAATAGAGTCACTGACTTGAAACTCATCCGTTTCCTCCTCAACAGGGTTTTCTGGAACGTCATCGAACTGATTTGCTAATTCTACCAAGTGATTGGTTGCTGTAGAAAATCTTTCTCGATTGTGCTCCCCATAATTACACTCAACCAACAGGCTCTCCAAAGTCTTCTTGAGAACGACGTATTGAATGTAGTTCTAGCTGTTACATCGGCACCCAAATAAGATTAATAAGCCTTCGAAACGACACCGTCCCACATTAGAACAATATGTATGACTTTAAAGAAAAAGATCAAGCTCTCCAACCAAAAATCTTACTTACAACTTTTCTACTTCAATGTGCTTCAATAATCTTTGAGAAGTAATTCCAACTTCAATAAGGTACGATGCCACAATTGGAGATCGTTCAAAGAAACATACAATTCATTACGTAAAGCGTTACCCGCTTTAAAACATTTGGGCTTGGACATCAATGTTAACAAATCAGAGCTAATAAATGTCTCATATCCATACACCGACTTCCTCTCTATCAAGGAGTCTTTTGACGAACTGCTTCCTGGGATCCCGACTGTGCCAGTTGATAAATTATATTTCCTCGGATGCCCACTCAGCGAAGAAGAACTCAAGAACCATCTACTTTCCAAAAATGAAGAATTAACACGCCTTGCGAAAAGATTGTCATGTCTCGACTCTCACACATCTTTCTTCCTGATGAGAAACAACATCGGACTACCCAAGCTTTTATATCTACTCCGATGTTCACCCTGCTACGAACAATATGACATTCTACTTTCAATAGACAAATCTCTCAAGCAAACTGTTGAGTCACTAATTAACGTCCGCTTCGACGAACTTGGTTGGAAACAATGTAAGCTTCCCTCTGGATTTGGGGGTGTCGGAATAAGATCGGCGCTGGAGGTTGCGTACCCGGCATATCTATCGTCTCTCTCAAGCTGCAGCCATTTGACACGGCAAGTCCTTCATAACACATTGGACTTCGCTGGAATGAGTCATTTGACGAAGCTTGTCGGAAATGGAACGGGTCCGGACTCAAAATCCCGAAGACACAACGAAGCAAAGTAATTGGGATGACATTGTCTGCTCCAAAATTTTGGAAGACCTTAAAAAGAAGCAAATCAACATCGTCTGGCTTGTTTGGTGTCAGCTTCAAGTAGAGGGAGTGGAGCATGGCTTGGTGCAATACCTTGCCCAAACCTCGGGACCTTTTTGGACGACGATTCTTTGAGGATTGGAATCGGACAAAGGCTGGGACTAGACGTTTGCCAGGAGCACCGATGCCGATGCGGGAAAACAGTCGATGCGAAAGGATTGCACCCGCTGTCCTGCAGAAGAAGCGCCGGAAGGGGACCACGTCATGCTGCTCTGAATGATGTGATCGTCAGAGCTCTGAAGGCTTCAGGCTTCCCAGCACAGCTTGAACCAGTGGGTCTTGATCGAGGAGATGGGAAGAGACCTGACGGGATGACCCTTTTCCCCTTCACGTCTGGAAGATCTTTGGTCTGGGACGCAACTTGCATAGACACGTTCTCAAGCACGAACATTTTTAAATCGTTCAGACACCTGGAGCAGCTGCTTCGACTGCGGAAAACCTAAAAATCAAGAAATATTCTTGCCTCGGGGATCGCTACCGATTTACTCCTGTTGCGACCGAATCATCGGGAGCCGTTGGTCCAATGACGGCTGAATTCTTGCAAGAACTAGGAGGATTGCTTGCCAGAAAGAAAAGGGATCAACGAGAAGGGTTATGGCTAAGACAAAAGATTGGAATAGCCATACTCCGAGGGAACTCGTTCGCAATCCACGCAGCAGGCTTCCTCAACTGATATTTGTTTAATTGTTAAAAAAATTTTTAAAAAAAAAAAAAAAAAACATAACTTAAAAAAAAAAAAATAAGTACAATTTCATTCTACGCCTCATCGTGGACAACAATATCAGGTTTATTGAACGTCACACGAATATACGGAAATTTAAGTAACAATCATACTCTTTAAATTTATGACTTACTTTTTATCGCATTTAAATGATATGTTTATTTTATTCTGTTCAAAAAATGATTTACGTGAAATTTTCTCTGCTAATAATTTTTACCAATAAAATGATATATTTATGAAATTGACCAAATGGGATAGGATGTTAGACTGCATAAGTTACTTTCCGCAGGCTGTGGAGGAACTGTGCTGTTAATTGATGATTATTTATTTATTTAATAACCCCGAAAAGGGAACACCAAGAAAGAATTGATGATAATTCTTCAATTTAATCTTTGATGTTAATTGTATGTCGTGCAGTGGAGGGGTGAAGTGTGAGAGAGGTTCAATGCTCTTTCACAATCAATGGGGTCATTCTTTGAATGGGTACCTGGAGCTACATTGACTGGACTTTTTCTTCCCCTCCTCTGGTTATGATGGACATGCCCACTTAAAAGTGTTTGTCTCCCATTTTCTACAAACATGTGAACTGAATATTCTTAATACAACCGAATATGCTCAAGTTCGGTCGTATTTCATCCATGATGACTAAGGATGGATTTACATTAGATTATAAGCTAAGTATAGATTATAAAGGTAATACGTTCTATTTCGAAAATTCATAACTTCTGATGTCTCCCAATATCAGCTGTACGATTATCACAACAACTGGAGTTATATTCGTAAATAGAAAAAACTGATCAGTTCTGTAACGCCGATTTGAATGCCGCGGCCATGACGTCATCAGTTTCTTCCATTTTTCTCTGTCGTTTCCAATGAGCTAGTTCATCCCATTGAGACCCTTCCAAATTTTTCATGAATTAGGACGACTGGGAGAGTAAGTCATGGTCGTTTCCGGAAGAAAAAGGCTTCGGACGTTAAGTGTCATCCAAGCTCTTGTAATCACGTGTATGTTGCTTCTATACATTCCAGAATGTCCTCATGAGGACATTCCTCTATCATTTGACATCTGCGAAATGAGTTTAACCTCCAAGTCCAAGACCGACTTAGCTAACGTACTTGAACTGTACTGCATCACTGATTTCTCTAATGAATCATAAGGGAGGACTTATTCTACTATCATCAAAACCGCAAAACTAATAAAGTTTATTCGAATTCCTTTACTGACCTCCCTAAATCTCTCATCCATAGAGCCGCATATACACAGTAACCACGTGGTTAGGCATTTATTACTTAACCCAGTAATAACCAAAATTTATTAAGAAAAGGACACAGCCATTAATCCCTGTTTCTCCCAACTGCCTACTCATCAAGAACTAAAGAAGACCGTGACCCAGACAAAAAAAGTTAAAAAAAGTAAGCAATGTAATGAAACAAATCAAGGAGTCCAAACAACATTATATAATAGTAGGAGGAATATCAATCGCCACGCGGGAATATCATGCTTTGGGTTTGTCTCATCATCAAAGTAGTCCTCCCTCAAATCATCTATATTGTAACTCTACTGTCATTACATACATCACCTTCAAACTATCATCTCCCTTTTCAATCACTGACGATTCTGGGTTCTCAATGATAACGGATTCCATAAGTTTAGAATCTTCGGTATTTTCAGAAATTACGGAATCCGTTAACATAGAATTTACTTCTTTTCTCATGACTAGAGATTCCGTGGGCTTAAGATCTTCTATGTGTACCACGGGCCTAGTATCTTCTCTATCCCTCACAGCAGAGGACTGGTCCACCTTGGAGTCCCATCGTTTTTCCGTTATTGCGAATTTTGTGGGTTTGCGGTATTCTCGGATTGATATGTTTTTACAAAATTGTTGAGTCGATTTTGAGACATGGCTAATCTAACCGTTCAGCCCTCTTTTGTCGTCTTTCATGACTTCTAAGAATAAAATCAATCAAGACAGTCTCATTCTCTCCATAATTAATTCCTCCCGTCTTCTCTCACTCTTCTTAGCCTTCTCTAATAAATTCTTTGCCAGAGTGTTCGTTCTCTAATTCTCCCATTTTCCCCTTAGCCGCCTTCAATAACCTTGATCTCCTCAGTATCGTCTTTACAGTACTTCTAACAGTCGAACCAACAACACGTTGTTTACTCAATAATATAAACGACACAAACATTAACAAACAAATCAGGAGAGTTTAGTGACTATATATTAATAGAATAATTATTTCTCTGAGTATCCCCCAATAGTTGGTCCTCCTTTGGCAATATTAAGAGAATCCACGTAAGTTACGCTGATATTTAGTCCTTTTGTGGAGATATCAGGCACCCCCACATGGTCTGTGTATTCAGAGTTGGTATTAGGAAGTAACACATTGGGTTGTGTTGACATTCTGGCCTTCTTGGAGGATATTGGGAAGATCCACGTGGTCTGTAGTGATTGTTGGTCTCTCTTTAATAATATTGGAGGAATCCAAGTGGGTCGTATCACTGGGTGACTTAGGATAATATAATCTACTGTTTACTGTGGGGATATTGGTTTTCTCGTCTAACAAATCATTAATACACCTCAAACCTACTGTTTGGGAGGGCAGTTAATTATTGGTGGATTCAGAGAAGGGTTGTTCTATAGCCTTCTAGAATATCCCATACCTTCCAATTCCATAGGTTAAATTTCCCCATTGGAAAACTAAGAAACTACTTCTTTGGTAATGTTTGTATGAGATGATGGGTAAGGTTTGATTTTTGAAGGAATTCTGCTATTTTTATTCAACAGACCTGTTTTGGTGGAAAATTTTAAAACCGCATCCTTTACTAACTGAACTGGAAATTAATGAATATATTACTGGTGGAAATTTATTCTGTTATTCCGGAATTGAGAATATTGTTTCTTTCTGATCTATTCCTTGATTTTATTAGTCTAAATAGAGAATGTGCTTTACAAGTTTTTTGTGTTTTCGGTGATTTCATTACTTTTGCGAAACATGTGAAATATTGTATTTATTTTTTAGATAACTGCACAGAATCAGAATGTATTTGCTTAATTTCTCTATGAAAGAATGTATTTCTTTCAACTTCATTCTAATGTTATTATACCACACACCATTGGAAATTCCGCCATTATTTAAATTTTATTATTAAATTATTATTTTTATATTAGTTTTATATTAAAAAGAGATTTTTTGAAGGGAATATTAAATTATAACCAAAAAACAATGATTCGTATACTAAAATTTCTCAATTCCATACACTATCGAAATATCTACAATCATACAGAAATTTTGAGCCGATGCCATGTCCAATGAGAAGAGCTGTTCAGGATTCTCGACCCCGCCGGACTCGTCCTCTCTTTGTCGGTCTGGGATCACTTTGTTAGATGAGAACTTTTATTTCTTTCTCTTTGACCCAGTGATCCGGGAATAATAATGATAATAATTTCTCGTTGAATAATAAGTGAATTCTCGCTTTTTTTGACAAGTCCCACAAGCTCATTAGCATATCATTAATATCAAAAGGATCATTTTTATTATTATCTCATTTTTTGTCTACGTGAAGAACAAAATGGGAGCGGAGCGTGGCTGGTTCCTCCCTTGGGACCCATTTTGGACGATGACTGTATTCGGGTTGGGATCGCACAGCGCCTGAGAGCTGATGTTTGCTTCGAATACCAATGTCGTTGTGGAGGGAAAGTCGATGACAAAGGGCTGCATTTGCTTTCGTGAAAATGCAGTGCGGGCAGAGCACCCCGCCAAGCTGCTATGAACAACATTGTCATGCGTGCTCTTGTAGCTGCAGGCTTCCCGGCCGTGCTGGAGCCCGTAAGATTAAACCGCGGAGACGAGAAAAGATCGGATGGGCTAACTGTTTTTCAGCTCACTGAGGAAAATCGCATGTACGGGACTGCACTGTTTTGGATTCTTTCTCGAACTCGATGATACTCAGCTCGGCGCAGTCTGCTGGATCGGCAGCCGATCTGGCCGAGAAAATCAAATTAAAAAATATGGCGAAATTAGAAACCGTTTTCGTTTTGTACCGGTGGCAATCAAGATGTCTGGTGCTGCGTGAAGTATCACAGCCTCTTTCCTGAAGGAAATCTGGGGGAACTTGACCAACCGTAAAAAAGACGTGCGGGAAGCGGTCAGGCTAAGGCAACGAATTGGGATTGCAGTTGTCCGCGGAAAATCTTACTCCTTAATGTCAGCAGCCGCTCTTTCCTATTAATAAATAAAAAATTAGTTATTTAAAAAACACGCAAAATATACAATTCGATTTATAAACCCCAGACAACCAGGATCGGTGTCTGCGCCTAGCTTTCTCTTGGAATATTTATAATTATTTATCATTGGTGGGTGGTCACAGTCGGTTATTATTTATTTACTCCCGGTCCTTTCGAATGAAAAACCCGTGGCTAACAAAACCGTCACACCCAAGAGCGGACGCTCCCAGAGATCCGACACGTGCGTTTGATTTACGAATTAAGTAAATGACACAACCAACAACGAATACAAGAGAAAGTATTTGTGACAGCATTAAACTCCAGAGTGATTGGGATAATTAACTGACTTTGTGTTCACCGTCCGAAAGTAAAAAACGGCCAAGGATAAAGTCAAAACAGTGTTGACTAGCTGGAGAATCTAAAAAATAAAAAATCGACTCACCCAGTAGAAAAACAGTATGGTGTGTATCGCGTACACCAGAATCACAAGGGTAATGATCAGTACGGCCGTATCAAACCCGAAGAATACGAAAAATATAGTTGTTTTCTAGATTTATACTATGAGAACTGTGATTGCTAGTATCCGCTCCTTCCTTCTATCAAATTCAAACTCCTGGGTGATCACAAGGACGGTCATTGTCACAAACCGGAGTGATGTGAAGGCAAAAATAAATAGATTGGTAGCTGATATTTTGTAAAAAATAATGATGATTAATGACTCGAGAATTATGTTGATAATCTTAAAGTTAGTAATGCAATACGAGAGATATGAATTGGAAGATGTTCGAAAATGATTTCTGATTATTTTCGTTTGTTCTCATTTAAATATCTGGAACAATATTTATTCGAAATATTTTATTGTATGTTTTATAAAAATAATTTAATTTAAATATTAATTATAATTTATTTAAAAATTTAAAAGACTCGACTGTTGACATTGCATCATCTTCGGGATGGCTTGCAAGACGGAATAATAGTCCAAGAGCCGAAGCTTTGTATTGCTTTTTACAAGTCCGAAATTTGTTTTTGTAGAAAAAGGATCGAATTGCAACCATTGTAAATCTGCCAAAAAACAGTCGATCATTTGGCAACGAGATGCAATAGGATGTTAAATATTGATTACATGAGGTGGTGAGGTGTCCTCGTTTAAACCTGTGTCGTAAATATGGAATTACATATTCAAAGAAACTGAAGACTCGCTCAGTCCAATCAATAGTCTCAACTGAGAATGTCGAGATCCGAGTTCATACGACGCTAATGACGGATGTCAAAGTACAGCATAACAAGCCGGACATATTTGTTTTTGATAAAAGGACAAGTGAGATTACTTTAGTAGAGGTTGGAGTCACTTCTCAGGGATGCTGAAAATGGTTGAGGTAGAAAAACTTCACGAATACGACCTCCACGCTGGAGAGTTGTCTCAACTATACAATGCGAAAGTTAAAATTATTCCTATCGTTTTGATTTGGGAGGGAATTGTAAGTTCTACAAGTCATATATGGATGTTTTGGATGTGGATATAATTCCGAGGGCATATACTCAATCTATTGTGTTAAAGAAAACTCTTGAAAGCATGTTAGTGGAGTATCGACATGAGATGAACTTTCAAGAGAGTGATGTTAGTGAGGTCATTCATTTCCTACAACAAAAGTCTCAAGAACAAGTTGAGGATGACGGAATCGTGTCTATAGAACAACAATGCTGGAGTGAAGATGAGTAATCGAAGTGGGCATTACCTCACAAGACCGACTAAAGCAAGTTGAGAATCTTCACAAATATGACTTTCTTGCAAATGAACTTTCGCTGACTATGAATGCCAAGTGAAGATTATTCCAATGGTTCTGACATGGAATGGAGTTGTCTCAATATGCTTCAAGAATCATTGGATAAATTTCTATTGAAGAATCAACGAGGACTTACATCCAATCGGTTGTGCTGAAGAGAACGCTCGAATGTATGCTCATTGAACATAAGCATAGGATGAAGGTATACGATGAAGAGTACGCCTCTGCTATCTCCTGGCATGAAGAGTGAGGACATCCCACTGGAGTTTAACGAAGATATTTCGACTGAATCTGATGGGGAGTAACAGGGAGTTTATGGCACACTCTTCCTCTATTTATTCTGATTTGTTGGCAGGTCGAATCACTACCTGGGCGGAGGATTCTGTTCTGTGCCTTCACCTAATCATAAGAGGCGACAGTTGATCCACCTGTCTAAGGAGACGCCAGTGCCTGACTATCAACCAAAAAGGATCCCTTTCTTCCCTACTCCATTGGAGAGGTACCTAGAAGGGGGATATGGCTGGATGTGATGTTCGGAAAGGATGCGTCTCTGTTGGATTTGGATATACCTTAATTAGCTCTTACTTCTTTTCGGCATATCGGGGGGTTATTAGTCCGAGACCAGTGATATCACTGGGAACATGGGTTGGACAAGGTTAACCTAAATACTGCGTTCATCCGGCAGTTTTTTTTGTTCAGAAATCACCTGAGTTTGTCGCTTTGTCCATGCTTTCGAAAAAACATGAACCACCATAAAGCTAAGGATCTTCCGCCAACTTGTGGAACATCCACGTGGTAGATCACATCCTATTAAATCGAGATATAAAATATTAGCATTTAAATTACCAAATCGATAAACTCTCGTGAAAGATTCATTTCACGTGGGACTTTGCCCTCATCAGTCCTTCTTTACGTATTACTGACTTTTCCACGTAACCCAACGGGACACCATGCACATCACTCACACGTATTTTGTCATTAATTTTTGAAGGCTTGATGGAATCGTTACCTTTTTTATATTATACCAGGATCAAGGAAAAGGAAAAAATTCTAAGTTATGCCAGATCGGCAAAAAAGTCCTCGGCGGACCCATAGTCGTAGCTTAGACTCTTCTTCAGTGTTCTATTCTTCGTGATACTTTGCAATGTAGGAGTCGAGGGTTATACTTTCCTTCAGGGAGTTCTACGTCCTTTTCTCCACGAGTTCTTCAATCGGCATTGGTAGTTGGCAGATGCGGCAGATTCCAGAGGGTTACTCTACTTAAATGTTCATCAATGGGGTCAGTGTAAATGAACAGATCTATGACATCTCCCGCACAGTGTTATAGACCGTGAAGACAAATGGAATCTATGGAAGAAATCCCCCATTGAAGCAAAGCGAATCAATAACTCCTCTCTAGCCACATACGTCTCCCACAACTGACCCTCAAAAGATCTTTTTTTAGTCTCAGCGGATATCGAAAAGCATTAAACTCAGTTTCACAGATGATCCTAACAGTATTCATCCCAATCTCAAGTCATTGGTGACAAATTTTATCATGATACGTGACATTAAATATTCGAAAGTCAAAATAGCACATTACCTGGAGATAAAGCGGAGATTGGGGATATTTGAATTCAAAGTAACGAATCAACTTTGTTGCAAAAATTGTAACTCCACAGCCTTTCCGTAAATTCTATTTAGAATTAGAAGCGGGCACGTGGGTCGGAGGATAAAAAATATCAGTTGAATAAGGGAGATCAAAATATTATTTTCCGAATCACAACAAACACGTCACTATTTTAACACTGAACGACTGATAAACCACGCTTCCATTGGAGGTCTTCGTCACAACGACCGGGAGAAAGATTCCTGGCAACCTACAGAATGGAGGAACTCCAGAAGTGAAGCAGTTCTTCATGGCCACGTTAGCTGAGGTTTCGAATTCAAAGACCCTTCGAATTTTGGTACCCCAATTCAATGGTTGATTCTCCAATAGCGAGATCAGTGTTTTAGAAGCGTTGTTTCCAAGGCCGTTGGAGTGGGACTTATCACCTATTGTGTGGAAAAACTCCATTTCAGGGTAGAAAAGAAGAGACCTCTTTCCTTCTCCTTAGCACCAAGTCCGCCTATCTTAGTCATCCCCCAATCGTATTTCTGTTAACCTCTCATTTTTAGGGGTTTCGAATACGATGGGTGAAGCTGAAACGACCTCCAAGGACATACCAAGATTTTCGTCACTTTCTACTGAGCAGTTGTCCCTATACTGTTCCTTACAGAAAATTTCCAAATCTCCGCGAATCTCCGTTTTATGGAATAATTAACCCTACTTTATTTAACTAACAATAAAAAGTTAATATTTAATAATCAACAACCTTCCTCGTCTGCCTGTTCGCCGTCTCCTCTGACAGGCTAGATTCTGTTGCTGAAACAACTCCGAAAGCGCCTTGTCCAATTGAAACCTCTGCCCATATGGCATCTCCAAGCTCTGTCTCCTATACTCCAGTGTTAGGCTTTAGGGTCCGCTTTAATATAGTGGACTGTAGATAAACCTGGAGCTTCATATCTACCCCCAACTGCTTCAGATAACTCATGTAATACTTTGTTACAATTCCTTTCCACGTCATTACTATTGGAATAACGAGGACCTTGCAACTAAGCATGTGACCCATCTTGTTTGCAAGCATGTCATACTTCCTTTTTTCCTCCACCTCCACAGTCTGCAAACGGTCTTGAGACGTAATGCCAACCTCTATGGTAAGGACTTGGCCAGACTTCTTATCGTGTACCACAATGTCCGTTTTATTGTGCTTGACTAGCACCGAGGTACGGATAACACGGTCACCTTAATTTGTACCCTGGTGTTTTCTACTACAGATTGCACCTTATGAGTCCGCAACTTTCTGGTGTGGCGAATACCATACTTATTGCATAGTAGAAGATGAATACTCCTTACTACCTCGTTATGTTTCCACACATAGTCGTCGCAGAGCATGGATCCGCACCGAGTGGCTAAATGATTCAAAAAATATATTTATCTTTTAATGATTAGAAAGTGACGTTAATGGTCGGGAAACCATATAATAGTGTGGAGGTAGAGATTTAGGGGTGTTTCGGAAATGCTTATTTGTCAATATAATTTAATGTCATGGCTTATTTGTTTACTGTATATATCCACAAGATTGAGGAAGCCTTCGTTTTCCTTCTTATCGGACACGGGAGACATGGACACGGAAATAAAGAAGGTTCGAATCCACAATTACGAAGAGTTTTAGGTGTGCCTAAAAAGATTCAGTCTTACTGCTTGGGTTTTACCAGCCCTGAAGGAGGTAAAGCGAAAATACTGTCACTTTGTGGGAGATAGTGTAAACTTGCTATAAGATTGATATAGAGGGTTCATCGATTGGTGGAAATAAAATATGTTTAGTCTGTTGAACATCTTGTTGCCATGGGCATAAAGGGAGGACCTCGAAGGACGAATAAAAGTTCCTAAATCTAACCATCTGATTGAGGGTACTCAGTTCGAAGAAGATATGAAGATTAAATGAGGAAAATGGAGGTGTTGAACATTGAAATATTTTAAATTTTTTATTAAATAAAAAATTAATTAATAAATAATAATTTAGTAAAAAAAGAATTTTTAAATGGTGGAACCAGAACAGCTTGAAAAACGTTTTGCCAGACTTCTTTACCTTAAGACATTCAAATGTTTACAAAACCTTTCAGTATTCGAGCAACCCAAGTATATTTTCTAAGAATATATATTAACAGGTAAGAAGTGCTGGGAAAAGGGCTCAAATCTTGTTGTTCACATACCGACTGAAGGTTCCACGCATCTACGATGCTTTGGCTGACGTGTGACGCCATCATCAGTGAACACCTAACAATAATGGGGAGGATGAATTTTACTCCAAGCACCATGGTGAGTTTCATCAGATAGTCGATTGAGAGGTTGAATTAATCCTTTAAATGTGTAGAAAAAATTAAAAAGCACTCCCGAGAAAACATAAAATTAGTTAAGTTTCCCTTGTGCCGTATTCCGAATCATCCTCTCCGTCAGCTCCGACCATGATCTTCCGTTGCTCATTTGTTTTCTAGGTAGTCCATGTGTCCGCCATTTCCATAATAATGTCAGATGCTGCCCACACTATTGCAACACAGCGAATCAGATCCTGATGGACTGAAAATCCGAAACCATAATGTCGACAGACCAGTGGAGGGTAGATAGGTGGAATCTGCCAAACAGTTCTGTTGATTGTACGGTCGTTTTTGTCTCTTGCAACAGCAGATAAAGATGTCATATTTTATTATATCGCATGCCAGTTGGTGTTTCTGTAAGGTAGTTTAAGTCCTCTGCAATTACAAGATCCCAGAGTGAACGAAGTCGGTAAGGAATACGATTAAGACATAATGCAATAGAGGCGTCGTCACCACTTCAACCAAAAATAAATGTGTAGAGAAAATAAAGCATATAATTCGTTAGTAAATAAGACTCACGGATGTCGGTTATTTCTTTAGTGATGTCTCAAATCTCCAATATTACAAAATTTCTTAATTTGACGATTAAATAATGAAATACTAATTTAGTAAAATAAATGTACGTTTTAAAGTTGTTAATAATTACTATTTCGTGAATTTTAACAAAATGCCTGAAAGTAAAACAGTTCTTTCTAGAAAAGAAAAGACTTTAATGAAAAAGCAAGAAACTCTAAGGAGAAAACAGAGACATTGGAGAACAAGGAGAACGAGAAACTAGAAAAACTCCGACTAAGTCTGGCTCAGCAGGAATATGAAGAAATAGCTACTTTGAAGAAGAAATATTTGGAATCTGAATTGGAAAAGATTAGAGACTCCATGATGTTCAGGAGCCCTTACGTCCCCATCAATACCGAACCATACGTCCCCAAATATAAAAGGCTGGAGGATGTTGATATCGAAAAGGAACTCATAGACTCGAATACCATTCGTAAGAGCAATTCGAAGACCATAAAGAAACTATACGACACTATAAAGAGAAAGGTGAAACCAGGCAAGCCATCGAGTTTTGACGCCATGACGATGATTGCTACTCTTAAAAAAAACAAGAAGAAAAAAGACGAAACTGAAATTGAAAATCAAAAAGAAATGCCCATTGAAGAGCCCCTTGAATTCCTCTTGAAGAGATTATTGATCTGCCTTATGAAGAGTCTCATGATGAGCTTCGTGAAGTGTTTCTAACCACTGAGAAGGCTCCGTCGGAAGAAATTGACTTTGAGGGAGTGGAAGACAAAATTTACTTTTGGAAGTACTTTGGAGCCATTTCAAAATACTCCGGCTAGTACCCCTTTCATTCTACCCTTGGATGGCAAACATTTAGAACAGGGAGTATTTCAGGTACATTCCATGTTAATAGGAGACCGTTGGATATACGCAGAGTAGATTCTCAAACTTCGATTCACTGACGACAACTTTCGTTAGAACTACACGGAAAGTGGAAAATCTTAGAAAAACGAATATTCCTAATATGGCTATTTTCTTGGCCATTATTGGTATGCTGAATATTGACATTTTAGGATTGCTCGGAATCATCCTATTCCCACTCGCATACTACGAGTGGACAGGCACCAAAGGGGCTGCTAAGGAGGTTCTGATAAAATTCCAGGACAAACAAGTCCACGCGAAATACACGACTAGTCCAGCTGCCGGGTGGTACGAATACCAGGACAAACAGAATCAAAGTAAATACATTATTGGGGAAGACATCCGAGGACTTGGAAAGTACGGCCCATCAAGATATCTCATCAAAACTAAGGAAGCGGGGGACATTATGTACGAACTATACGAACAGTCCCATGGAAAGGATCACTACATATTCGATCAATACGTGGAAATCAGATTTATCCGTTAAATTAGTCGACATTACTTTTTACCGATAAATTGGTTATTTTACTTCCACGTGGTCATAAATCTAAGACATAACAAGGTACCCTATGGGTGTCATGTCACTGACAATACTTAGTGGGTTCGACTCCCCTAATGGCTAATTGATCGAAGATTTCTCCTTGTTTTCTACAACCCTCTTCCTCCATTCTATTATGGTAGTGTAAGATGGCGAGCTTTGTTTTTTGGTCGTAAACCGATGCTTGACTCTCCACCCCCGTCTATGAAGCCATCATAAGCTACTCTTGGAATGGAACTGCATCGTTCCCCCTTTAGGTGTGTCGAAATGCAATCAAATACGGACTCTTGGATCACTCACCTTGAACACTCTTGCTTTGGCCCCGCTCACTCTGAAGAGTTATGGGAGTGGTCAGGATGCGCAACTAGGAGATTGAAGGTCGCTGGCTTCCTAAAGGTCTGTGAAGCTTATCTAAGTAACTACTCCATGGGGACTACTCCATAGTGTACATAGTCATCGAGCAAGTTATATCCCCGATGATAATCCTCCCCCTCTGGTTCAAGAGAATTTGTCTTCTAATAATGGCTATGTTAGGCATCGAGTACACACATTCCTGACTCGATCGAGTTCCACGTGGTGAATTGAGGATGTCAAGATTATGAGAACTTTAATGTCTACATTATGTCATGGGGATGAAACTCATCTTATTCTCCTTTTTCCATGGGGGTGAAACTCATCTGTCGATTGTTTCTCCTTATCTCACAATCAAGAGGATGTCTCCAGAACTAGCAAATGTCATTTCCACAGACTTTCTACACTCTTTGCAATAGCTGTCACCTACCACCTCAATTTTCGATAATTAACCACTCGCTAACTGGTTTCTCCCCATTAATGATCTACTTAACTAAATGAAAGAGTTTGTTGAGTAACCTCAGCCTCACTAAATTTTAGAAGACCACGGCTATTAGTAGGCTGAAGCATATGCCGGTCACTCCAGTAGATCGGCAAACTTTGGCATGGTAGACGGACAGTGTACTAGTTCAAGACATTCCAGAACTCGTGCGGGGAGATGAGGCCGATTCCAGAAGTCGTTGCTGGGTAAAGAAATTGTCTCTATGTAGAATGAATAGTTAAATCCTTTCGAATTCCAGCCATGCATTGAGCGTCTCCTGAGTAGAGTGGATCCAATGACGCCATCAAAGAGAAGGAAAAGAAATTTTCAAACAATTATCCACATAGCACCGCATGACGCCACAGCGTCTGGAATGGCTATGAATGATTTGTTGCTAATGTCTTCGCCATGTCTCAGGTATCCAGCACCCAATCAAAGACGTCAGACATGTCTTTACTGAAGTGACAACCACTCACAAAACTCAAGTCTCTCGTGATTCTTAACTAGATTATTCAAAAAATCATTTTCAATGAATCTAAAATTATTGATTTGTTGATTTTTGATCGGGGACAACCGTAGGTACTCTTGGTCTGGCTAGATCTCCACCAGTTTGTTCTATCAACATCAAGCCACTTTTGTCAACAAAGATTTCTGTATGGAATGGTCACAGGCGATGACAACCAAGAAACATAGCAAATGAAGAGATGCATCTCTGAAGGGCTATCAACTGCGTTTAACGGGACTGTAACTCCATGATCCACCTCGAAGTACTTGAGATCCAAACAGTAACCCCAGACCTCTACAACTGACAAATTTGGCGGGTCAAAGATTCAATTTAAAAAAGCCGTTAAACCTAAGCATCATGGTGTTCTTTGAACATACACGTTTTTACCACGCGAGTAAGGCCACGTGGGTAATCTTCTTAGCGTTAAAGCTTTTTAGCTTAGATATGTGTTTAAATTCAGTTATTAAGTAAATGTCTCCACCACGTGAATAAAATTTTCTCGGTGTTCCCGAATAGTAAAATGCTAGAAGATTTTTGCAGGGTCACTCATTGGACGTCTGGTTGAGCGCAGACCGTTGGAATTAAGAACTATCCTACTGGACTGTTATTTGGCATCACAATTAGGTATCCCCTACTTTCAGTTGAGGTAGGTTTACATGGAAAACAAAAATAGAGTTAGCAGCTCTGATTGCATAGTCAAGATAGTACGAGGAAGCAAATAGCCAGCAACATTGCAGAGGTCAATTGATCGAGCTGAGATAAGATTTCCTAGTTGTTTGAGAGATTTCCCGAGAGCTCCATGGTTTCCATGGCAATAGGAACAAACGTCATTGGTGAGATCAGCATATTTCCGGTACTTAAATATTTCGGCCTTTTCAGGGCTGAATACGACTCTGAAGATAGTTGAGCCAACTGAACACTCATACGATGAATGGTTGAACATCCTGGTCGCCAGTGGACGAACAGATCCCTACTTGCTCTAGAGAATTACCTAGTCTGATTATTTCTGAGGGGGACGTGAAAGATGCGATCCTCTCATTCGCCCCAAGCAGCAGTGGGGACTTGACGGACTCCGTCCAGGACACCTAAAAGACTTAATTGATCAGAATACGGGGAACTCTGGTGTTCGGCTATTATCGGCTATAACGAGGTTAATCAACAGAATGCTTTCCGGAAGATTACCAGAAGCAATCCGTCATATTATGTTTTCCGCCAAGTTAATTGCCTTTGATAAATGTGGAGGAGGAATTCGTCCTATTGCTGTTGGGTTTGTTTTTCGTCGATTGGCTTCTAAACTTGCTAGCAGAGCAATCCTTCCGATGCTTGTCAAACAACTGCGACCAACCCAAGTAGGGGTCGGTACTCCTGGTGGATGTGAGGCGGCGGTTCATGCCGTTCGGATGTTTACTGGAAACAGAACGAACATGCCTTGTGTGGTCCTCAAGATTGACATAAAAAACGCCTTCAATACCATACGGCGCGATGTAATTTTGGAAGATTGTCTTACCCATTACCCGTCTATATATAATTATGTTCATTGTTCGTATGGAAAACCGTCCAGTCTTGTACATGGGAAATACTTCATTCCCTCGTCGTGTGGGTTCAACAAGGAGACCCACTAGGACCGGCATTGTTCTGCCTCGGTGTCGACCGTGTCATGAGATGCCTTACTACTCCGCTGAACGTGTGGTATTTGGATGATTGCACCCTGGGAGGTCATCCTAACAATGTATATGACTGTCTACAGAGATTACTAACCAATTGGATACGCTTGGTTTAAAGCTAAACGCATCCAAATGCGAAATTGTTAATTATGGATTCTCCCGATATGAATGGAATCGGATCCTATTAATGTTTCGGGGGATTATTCCTAAAATATCGGAAATCGAGCCGGATCATTTGGAAATACTTGGATGCCCTCTGGCTGAAACTGGAATTAACGACACTCTGTTGGCTAAAGAACAGCAACTAAGAAAAACTTTTTTACGCCTTGGGATGCTGGATGCACATACCTCTCTTTTTCTCATGAAAAACGCTTTATCCACGCAGAAATTAAATTACGTCCTTCGAGGAGCTCCATGTTACCTGAAAATGCAACAACTCGGGACGATTGACTCCCTATTCCGGTCTACGACCGAACGTATTACTAATGTCGAATTCGACGAACAAGGATGGGAACAAGCAACCTTGCCCGTTCGCTTTGGTGGACTCGGAATTCTCTCACCATCTGATTTAGCACACCCGGCATATCAATCCTCATTGGACTCCAATCAGAATTTGATCATGATGATTCTCCAGCTCCAATCAGAGTCGTCAAAGATCGAAAATTTGGTACACCCTAAAGTCAAACAACCCGGGCAAAGACACCTTTATGAGTAGGATAAATACGAGAGGCTTTTGAAAATATCTGACCAACACCGACGAGCCTGTCTTTTAACTGCAAGATGCGAGTGGAGCGGGGCTTGGATCAATGCCCTACCATTGGAAACGTGGGAACTCACCTAGACGATGAAACGGTCCGCACCGGAGTCTCCATCAGACTTGGATTGAAAGTTTGTCAACCCCATGAGTGCCGATGCGGCCGGAAGGTCGACTGCTATGGACATCATGCCCTTTCTTGTCGAAAAAGCGCAGGTCGATTCGCTAGACACAAGGCTATAAATGAAGTGGTGAAGCGCGCCCTCGAGTTGGCGGGATACCCATCCATTCTAGAGCCAACGGGCTTGAGTAGGGATGATGGGAAGCGACCCGATGGAATTACTGTCTTCCCCTTCTCTCGGGGCAAATGCTTAATTTGGGATGCTGCCTGTACTGACAGCTTTTCCCAGTCGAAACTTTTGAGGTCGGCAATGAAAGCGGGAGAGGCCGCCCGTTTATATGAAAACTCAAAAATAAAAAAATACAGCAGCCTCCTAAACCGTTTCCATGTACAGCCAGTGGTCATCTAGACAAGCGGAGTCTTTGGCCCCAAGACGGTCTCTTTCCTTAGAGCACTTGGATGTCTATTGACCAAATCCTAGAGGGAGCGTCGGGAAACCGAGTGGCTTTTCCAAGGGATATCCTGGCAGTAGTCAGAGGTAACAGCCACTCGATCATATCCGCTGGACTCAGTAAATGTTCCCTAATAATAAAATGAATACCCAAAAAAAGGACTAATCCTTGTTAAGAGATCACCAACGTTGTTTGATCCCTAACCTTTATTTGATCCAATAATCTCATTTTTGTTTACTCAGAGATCAGTCCATCGTGATTTCTAGCACCGTTTTATGCATTGGCTTCTGGCGTCATCTGATCAATCTTATTTTAGAGACGCTTAATGCATGGCATGCATTCAAAAGATCCATCTCTTCATTTCACCGACTATTTTGCCCCCGCCTATGAGTTCTGGCTTCGACCCCAGCTTATCCTTTGGATCACTCTGTTTAGATGGAGGCTCTATTGGAACACATCAGGATCACTAGATTAGTTAGTTCGGCTTTACCCCGGTCTTTGGAATTTTTTCATGTTATTTAAAATTATAGAGTTTAGATCTCTTCTGACAAGTGGACGAGGACAAAGTCTCTCTAGAGAACAGATAATAATCGTCTCTAATACGAATATTTTTAGATGTCCTTCTCGTTTTTAAATTTTTCATGTGTTTTTTTAACTCAGAAACCAGAATAATGTAAAAATAATCTTTGCGGATCACTCAGAAATTAGAGACCACGAAGGCAGGTCCCCACTTCAGAATAAGGTATAAATAATATTGGTTGATCCTAATCACGGACCTCACCAATTTTTAAGAGACCAGAAACTAGAATGCGGTAAATGCTGGTAGCTCGCATAGACCGGTCACTCTCGACGTGGTGGATTGACAAGTTCTGGACATTTAAGGTGTACTTGATGTCGACTAGGAGAGGTTCAAAAAAACAGAGGACATCTTTCACATCGTCTAGTAGAAAAACCAGGTTTACCAGCATACTTCCTGGAAGAGAAGATTCAGAATGGCAGATTGGGGCACTAAAAATTAATCTGTTATTGAATTGGGAGTGACGCTATTGGTCGGTAAACCCTATATCTTAACCTCGTGGAGGTGCTTCTCTATCAACAGGAGGAGTTGATAAATTGGGTTTCCGTAAGTCATACCTTCTATGTGTGACGGGGAAGTCTGCTTTTTTATGAAAGCTTAATCCCTTCCTGTCGACCGTTCTACCACATCGACAAGGACGTTCTGGACAAACATCTCGCCTAAGTCGCTACAAACAATTCCTTCTGAGACACTTCTATTCTAAAGATGGGTCACTAAACAGTGTACGGGAATACCGCTCGACCTCGACTCAGAGTTAATGTTGAGAAACTTCTCGAGTCATTCCAGAACGCTCTCCCGCTAAAATCGTCTCACATAACCATCTTATTTCTTTGTGCCCATCTCTAATCATATTAAATCTAATAATCCACAACAAGCTTACAAACTCCTTAACTAATAATCCACAAATTAAAACATTAAAATAACTAAGAATCATCAAACTCCACTTCTCCGTGAACCCTGATTCTATACAAACAGGTATATCTGTCATTCCCATAATTACTAGTAAACTCAAACTTGAGAATACTCGTCGTTATTGGTTTCTTACAATAATGCAACAGGTACCTCCACCTCGAAGAACTGAATAGTCGGGAACTTATCGTCCACCAAATACTCGTACTCACCAACCAAATCAGGAAGACTGTCTACCTCCGATATCATAGAAAACACGGAAAACGTCCTCGGGGCTGATTTCTGGTCCATGGAAGAAACCAGGCGACTGTGCGCGTGCTCATAGCTTAATCCAGTCACTGTGATCGACCCCCTGAGTCTGATTATCACAAAGCCAGAGGTCCCATTCATGGCCCAACAACTCCAGGCCAATTGCCAGGCTAAAATCAATAACCAGTCAAACTGTGATGATGCCACGTGGGTCAGAATATCTCTTATTTGATAGAAACCCCATAAACGAATATGCCTCATAGTAACCCTCGAACGACGGGGAGTTCGATAAAATCACTCCACCACCCGTTACTACTGCGAAATCGGCTCTCCCTGTTTTGTCTCCGTCATATTTGGCTATGGCAGCCTCAATTTTATCGTCGATGTACTGAAGTGGAGTGAAAATATTACTTTTGAGTATATTTTGTTCGACGGGAGAGGCCAAACTGACCACATCTGCGTTCTTTTCGACCTTTTTTAGTCTGTCCTCGAACATTTGGCTGGTTGATCGACAGACCTGGTTCTGTCTGTTTAATTCCGCAATCTGACGTTTCAGGTCGTAGATTTCACCGAAGAGTTCCATAATCCGACTCTCATTACTGATCTTAACTTTGGAGACCACATAATGATCCACCAACTGACTGAATGAGTTAAATTTGATGAAGTTTTCCCCAAAGTAGACTTGAGATGAGTATACGACTCCGGCAATGGCCAGGATGACAAATGCCAGAAGCCAGAAAGTCGAGGACTTAAATTTATTCCTGATTTGAACATTAAAGAGTACAAGAAATTGAGGAAGGACAGTCTACTTAGTGAGCCGTCGAGTTCTCGGACATAGTAGGAGTCGGAAACTGAGTACCTTGACATGTTTGGCTTAGGACAGTTCGGTTTGTATCTGTTCACATACGAAAGACTGACATTAATAAACAAACTACCTTTCAGAGTATGTATAATTTGTTTTGTTAGGATCATTAACAACTTTTTGCATTAATTAGCTTTTATTTATTTATTTTTTTTAAAATATTTTTACTTTTTAGTAAATTAATATTTTAATTAAATTAATCATGACCTTCATATATTCGATAATAAAATATTAAAACTCTACATTTATTAAAATGAAATAATTTACGGTAGTATAGCGATAACGGCTAATTACGTTGATAAACCGTCGTCACGTGGTATGATAATTTGTCTATGTTGTTTATGAAATCATGATCAATAAATCTACTATCTTTGCGATGATTACTGTAATTGATTTAATAATTGTATGGCATGTCTGATTGGCTTGTTATCTTGGTTGATAATTCTTTTAGCTGACCAGACTTGTCTCCAAAAAGAAGTATTTATTCTCTACTTTACTTAAGCTTCCCCACGACACTAATTTTTTAATTTTTTCCACCATATGAGTGAATCAAGCAAAAGAGGTAGAATTGCTTCTTACAAGAATTCGTGAAGAGTACAAGTTAATACAGCAGGTCCCCGATTTAGTACGCCAAATTTTCAAATACACAAAAAACCGAGGGATGCTCCAATGAACTGATCTCTGAATCAACTCTATTTACCCCCAAACTCCCTTCAAGTGAAAGAAACCGGTACCTTGAGAAACCGAAAGCTAACTCGTCCAGCGCAGAAACTCGTCTTATGACCGTCTTGAAAAAAGTAGCGGCAAGAGTTCTATTAAGATGGCTGATATGTGCATTCACTGTTTATAATTATTGAAATCCTTCCCACGTCATAACCACCGGGATGATTTTCTATTTGGAAGTCATAAAGGATCGAGACTCTCCCCAAGATGGTCGTATATTCTGAATCTGTCTACCTCAACTCGTCTGACGCGATCCAACTCCAACAAGGCAATTTCATCCTTCATTTTTTCGTGTATAAAAATATCTAGTTATTGGCTTGAATTTCGTTTTCAACGATTTTGGGTGGATATTGTGGACTCACTGATATGACTTTAGTCTCTTGACTTCCTGAGTCCATACTTCAAAATGGACATATCTTACGACCTCATCATATCTTCTAAAGTAATCACTGTCTAACATTTACCACATCTAGCGGTCAAGTGGTCAACAGAGAAGCTCAGAACCGAAGAAAACGGGCAGATAAAGCCGCAAAAAACGGTGATACGGGGCAGAATGACTATAGCAAAGACCCACTTAAAAGTTGAAGACTTCCAATTTTCAGGAATTAGAAATCTTAATGAGTTTTCGTCGTTATTGGTTGACCATACCCCCTTCAATACCCTACTCAGAAGAATAACGCATTCTCACGTAACCTCCCTCAATACCGCGGGATTTAATCCTGACCTGTTTTTTTTCATTCACGTATTAAGTCCACCTGGTAGCTTCCATCTTTTTGAGGAACTCCTATACAAACAAGTCGTTTTTTCTGAGCCTAGAATACGCTTGCGGATTCTCCCGCTCTCAATCAGCGCAGAGTGAGTGGAAGTGATACAGACTCGATACCTCACAGTCTTATTGAGATTTCTGAAACGAAGACTCAGTTCACTGTTACAGAAAACACTAACGTCATTTGACTTATCAGCCTTGTGTGTTCTGGTGGCACCTTGACCTCAGCTAATGCATCTCAAAAGAATTATTCACCGGGGTAATCTCCCTTCTTAGGAAATGTTCAGTGCGGAAAAAGGAACATTTAGATGTTGCAACCCGACTTTAAAAAATCGAGGGAGACCGAGTAAGGTCAAATTGTTGATCCAGAAATCTGGAGATTCTTCGAAAAAAAGCGGATAACTGGGTGAGTGGGAAAAGCATAACTGGCGTAATCAGAGGAACAATTGTAACGTGGATATCTACTCCCAATTCAAATTGTCTATCTACCTGTTATGTAGCATACCCACAGTGTCCTCCCACGCCATCACATAAAGAATAGCTTTTCGTCGATCCTACTCTGTTGATTCTATGCAGAGAATTTCCAGGTTTTCGGGAGTTAGCATATAAGCTGTAATGGTTATGACCCCCAATAAAAATAAGAATGAATAATTCTCGACCATTGGAGTGATGTCACTCATCAGTGTTTCACACATATCACTGACTACACTAACAATCCAACAAGTTCATGTACATCACTCATATAGATTTCTAAGATTATATCTTTTATCCCCTTGTACTTGGCCTCCAGCAATGACCACGTGATAATAAGGGTCCCGAAGTCTTTTTAACTAGTGATTGAGCACATTGAACATACTTCCACTGATGATCACCCATCCACATGTGTAAAGTAATGTTGCCACCACAGATGAGTATCCCCAGATATACAGGTAGAGGTTGAGTTAATTAGCAAATAATTAAAGGACGTGGAGTTCCCAGCATCACGTCCATGCATGTTCTGAGAACCCCCCCCCCCCCACTGAAGTAGTAAAGAAAGGGATTTTTAGATGCCGGCAAGAGATTGTAGGTCCCCTGAGATAGGTGGATTCCACGAAACCTCCAAGGAGCTGAAGAGGACAGAAACCAAACAAGCGAAGAGAGGATTCGAGCGACACCACTAAGCTATCCTAGTGGACACAACAACCCGAATTTTGTACTAAAAGAACGACAAAATGTCACAAATAGCGTAAAAACAAAAAGTTTAGTAAAAATCACTTTCCAGTCAATTCCCTTTCCTTCAATTTGAACACCTCCAATCCAATTTCTTCGTATTTTTTATTAAGGGAGTGAATCTATAATAATCAAGTCACAAACGCTTTCTCTCGCCTGCTTCAGTAGATCCTCACTCTCCCCTTTACTAGACCGATCTTTTCCATGCCTTCATTCCTTACCTGCCTCATTTCCACCTTGGATTTCTCATAGAGGGCCTTTGCCGACTTTACTAATTGCAGACGTCTCTCAGTGGTAATCTTTGGGATAGGTATATAAATCCGTTCGTCCTCTTCCTGGGGATTAATGCAGAAGCCAGAGTTTGTTAGGGCCTTCAAGGCTGATTTTAAATACAACGATAATTCAAATTACAACTTCTTTGGCGGAGAAATCGATGACCAACAGATTTGCTGATTTTCCGTAAATTCTGGCGACTTCCCCCAATTTGATGGGCTGACCTTCCTCCTCGGACACAACAAGGTCCACGAAATTTGCTTAAATGAGGACCAAATGTAACCAGGGATGTATCCCAGGCTTAGTTGTCGGGTGTATTTGAGTTTCAGTGAGGAAATACAGTTAGAAAAACTGTCTTCTAGTTCCTCGTAGTCCACAATGTGCGAGGTCTCCATAGAAAATGTGACTTTTCCTGAAATTATTAAAGTTTAAACCAATTTTGGGTTTTTTACCCTTTTTGCTAAGGTAGAGACGATTATTCAGCAAGAATGAATATTTTAGAAAATTTGGCCCACCAAAAGCAAATCTAGAAAGCATCACAAGACTAAATTTAAAAAATTTTAATATTTGAAAATAATATTATAATATTTTCAATTTTAAATACTTTTGTCTCCCTTATGACTTTTTGAAGTGTTGTCCCATGTGTCCTAATTAGTTGGGAGTTCGATACCGCTGTTTACCTGGTCGAAGGATTCCTTACTGGTAAAATGCTTTCTCCAAATCTTACAGGGGTCATGTTATCAACCTGTATCAGGAGACGCCGGTGTCTGGCCTCAACCAAAAAGGATCTATATCTTTCTACCCCATTGGAGGAGTTCTCATACTGCCGGAGATGGACTGACTTGTTCCTTGGAAGGAACATGACTTATTCCGACCCTGTGAACTGGATATAGTGGCGGATCAAGTCATCTTCGAGTTCCTTGTTAGGAGCATGGCAGCGTGGGTTATCCTACTCTAGTATCTACCTGTGATGTGAGAATACAGAGAGTGCGTGCGTGGGACCACAGGAGGGACACTAAACAAAGATGAAAAGCTTATTTAGAGAGGCTAGGATTTTCTAATGGTACTGGTTTTTTAATAATTCAATGGTCTTTTGGTCCTTAAGACCGTAGCAGATTTGTTCAGACACCCACATCGAATCTCCCCAGCTCATGATCTCAGGGGACCAAAAGCTATCTATTATCACACACCGATTTATTTATTTACACCACCACGATGATATCAGCTCGTAGAATCATGTCGCTTTGATCGATCTCCCTCTAGAGCTACCCTAGGAAAAAAAGTACATCCCCCTTTTCTAGCTCTGCTTTGACCAATTTCAAGTCATCCCGGGTTGCAGGATCTCCTATTTTAACGAATTTATTCTTTTACCCCAGTTTTTTCTTGTGAAGGAAACCGGTGGTTAACGAAAGAGTAACAATCAAAACAAACACTCCCATAGAGCAGTCACATGTATCTGATGTGGTGTAGAAATTGAAGAAGACCATGAAATGAAGAGTAGAAGAATCTAGAAGGCAGGAGGTAGTCAGCGATGGAACTTATTGTTAGATTGGTTTTCATATTGGTCACTCGCTAGTGAAGAAAACTGTCTCCGTGTTGGGGGTTCGTCAAATTTACAGGCAAATTCTATTCGACTCAGTAATGACTTGTCTCTGATTTTCTAGAAACATGCCATTGAGAGGTTTGGGCTGAATAGGGAGTTGTGCCTCTAGCTGACCTCACCAAAAATCCGCACAGAGAAAAACCTTCACAAATGTAGGGGATTGTTCATTAAATCCGTGTTATTACCGAAAACTGTCTCTAAATGATGTGGAATTTCATAAAACTGAAGAAGAAAGAATATTTGAAGCATTGGGTCTTTGGGGAGGACTGTGTTTTAATATCCAAGTTGCTTCCCTAATGGACCACGTGGATGTCGTAGATGAGTTGTTCAGGCTTATTGAACTAACAAACTTTTTAACGGCCTGAAAAATTTGTCTGTAAACTTGCCAAATTTGCTGCTTCATTAAAAAATTCGTTGTTTCTAGTAGTCACAAGGGTAGATCAGATGAGAGACTCAACGGAAGGCAACAATGTCCTCTACTTTGGTCTGATTGATTCTCTTATTCGACTAGTTGTCTCCAATTATGTCTTTATTTGTCAGTTCTCACTGTATTTTTAGGTTCAATTTTCTAACCTAAAAAAGTGGCCCGGAAAAAAGTACGACTGTGACCCCCAAATTAGAAGAAGTTCATTCCAGCTTGTAAAATATGAGGATGGTGGTCACTGCTATAGAGTATTTCTGCATAAAGTCCTACCTCAGACAGCTCTCCTCAACGTAAGGACATGCTCTACAGTTTTGATACGTAAACGTTGAATCAGATAACTCCCCCATTGTGAACTTTGAGCATTTGCTGAACGATACTGAGAATAATCCGTTATTTATGCTGTTATTCTCGGTAATAATGGAATCCGCCAAGATTTGGGAGAGATTTTTTCGGAATTTGAGGAATTAGTCTCTGAAGTGAATTGCATGAACTGTGATCGAATGTACCACCGTTTTTGGTTTCTCCCATCTTTCGTCGGCGGAATTTTCACTGAAAGGCCCAACTGAGAGTTGACCTCCAAAAGGGAGTCGAATTCAGTTTGGGCTGAGGAGGGGAGTTTATATGTTATGAAATCTTTCGACTTTCTGGCATTTCCCTACAACAGTCACCAAGGATGTTCTCCGTCAAATCGAGTACCCTTCTAGTGTTAAGTGAATGAAGGTTTCTATACCTGAAATATTCAACTCTCTTCCCAAACCCACGTGGGATAAGGGAAAGCAATCTTTTAAAGAATTTGTTGAGTCGTAAAAATAAAATTTATACTTCTTTCAACGAAACACGTTTTGTCTACAAAAACCAAAATAATGCTGAGTCTCTCTCCTTTAAAGCAGAATGCAGACCAAGGGATGAAGGGAACCTGCTTATGTGATGGGGCGGGGGAGAGAATGATTCTATTTCTTGCCCATTTGCACTGAGGGTTGCCCATAGGTGGACCACGTGACGCCATGCTAACAACATTTATCATCTGAATATGACAAGGGTGATAAGAAGAACCGGGATCCAATTAGCTGACATTCCAGGTCAGTGACCTTTTTTGACATTCCACTAAAAATCAAGCAAAACTTATATTACCGATTTGGGGAGTTCTTTGGCGAATCGGAAGGAAGGGATCACTTGTTCCCGGAAGCTATGTTCTGGCAATCACCCAAGAGCGATTCAAATTCTGGCTCAATGACATGAAGGGAGATATTGATCCCTTATCCATCCTTGTTGACACTAACACTGCACGGACGTCGAGCTGACACTTCACTTGTGAGACTGATAATTTGATCTTAGATTTGACAGCATCAGATGCACCACTGTCTGGGTTAGAATCCCGTCTGCTTCATATTAGTTAGTTACCCCCGATTTCGCCAATATGTAGAGGGTCGGCTTTTCTGATAGGATTCTTCTGGAATCTCCATCAACGGTCGCTTTCGAGTCGTCTATTGGGGGTTTGTGGGGAAGTTGGTTACTATCTTTTTATAGCAACTAATAGACTCTTCTTCATACAAGGACCTGCCTTTCGAGAATCCCTTTCCTCCCAAACTCTATTCTTTTGTCTTACACCGATGACCTCTTTATTGCAGCGAGGCATGTAAGACCTGAGGAAACGATACGAAAGGACATTGTTTCATGACAAACTGTAGTGGGAGCTAGGCATGGACGCCGTAATTAGACAATAACCACCATATTCTCTTTCTTGTGACTACACGGGATGTCCACTTGTCTTAATGTGGGTAAAAGACTTTGGCTTTCTTTTTTTCCCATGAACATGGGCGTGATAACTGGCTCAGGAGACGTCAGAAACCCGAGGTACTGAACAAAATATGTGTTGGATGCACTTAGGGTCCGGATTCGAATCTCCCCCAGCCCAGAATAAAAAGATCCCATAGGATCATGCCAGAAGCTGCAGAATAATAGTTATTATTGATCCCACATCGACAAAGGGAGGTCGAAACCGGCGGGGACGGGCATCTTGAACGGAGTCTGGCGATAGTTACTAAGCCTCTATGCATGCTACTAATATTTGGTCCTCGATTACGTCACAATAATTTATTTTTGTAATAAATAGCACATGTGTTCCTTCCACTTATCCTTCCTGTAAAATCTTTTGCTGCATCTTTCGCAATAAAAGGGATAGTAGGAGCTGTGGCTCATTAAATGTCTCTTGAATGCTTTTATTGTCAGTATTTTGTCGCAGATTGGACAGATCTTGTACCTCCGTGAGCTTGACGACACTGTTCTCTGTCCTAAATTGAATAGGAGACCTTACTATTACTTTTTAGGGGACAGAAAGCTTCCACGATGCAGTTTTGCGACAAAGTCCGTGTCCACTCGAGCATCTTTTGGATTTCACTGTGAATTCTCAAATGTTGGGTCCTCATAAAGTTTAGAAAGTCATCCTTGTCTTTATTTTGGATTATTTGAAAATATATTCTTTGCAGCAAATCCATATACTCTCTGAATTTTGACAAAACCAAAACGTGAGATTTGTTGAACTTTACGAATAAATCTATTTTACACAACCCCCTACCAAATACTAAATCCGAGTCTTTCTCAGGCCTCATTCGCCTTATTTCTAAAAACGCTGTATTTTATATTTGACAAATGTGTCAGAATTGATAACGATGACATACTAAGTAAAAATTTATCAGCAATCTAATTAAAATAGTGCATTCTAAATGTGGCCAGTTAGTTTTTTGTGGAGTGTGTGGTAACCCTGGGTGAGGCGCTATTGTAGGACTCCACTGAGGGAATGGCCAAAGGGTATCAAATTGGGGTCGTAGTTATTCTTAAGGATTGTCATTCTGGGGACGATTGGTCGTTCAGCTCCAATTCGCGTTACTTGGAAGTTACTTGGTAGGGGTTTGAAGTGGGGACTAACTTCTATTGCACAGAAGTTTCTTCATTCCTCCCCTGAGCATAGATGGTGAAAAACTCGGGGGACATTAGTGACCTGAAGATCTTTACTTGATATAACACTGGTTTGACTGGAGCAAATGCAAAACACCTGATGTCCTCGATACAAGAGGTCACAAGAGAAACCAAAGAGCTGTTCAATGTATTAAGGCCGCGCATGTCATTGACACATCTCATAGACTTGTTCCCATACGAAGAGATAACTATAATGGATTTTGGCGGGCAAACAGGAATTAAGTCTGCATAGCATAACAGGTGGAAGTTATGGCGACTATGAAGTGGTGGAATGTACGCACTTGGTTATGGCAGTACAAAATTAAGGATTGAATCTTTTCACTATTTATAAAACACAAATATTCGTCTTATTTTTTGCTTGTTGAGTTGGAAAGGACAAATCCTTGACACACATATATTTTTCAGAGTGGAGTGATGCGGTGGTATAGTGAGACGTTCGGTATTAATAATTGGCCTTTCACGAGAGCCACAATGCTTAAAGGTCCACATGGGCAGGACGCACACTTTAATTTAGACCAGTGTTTCTCAACGTGGGACGATTTTGAATTAAAGATTTTTAAACCATAAAATGAAAAATTTCAAAGACCATGGTAACACAAAATAACTACTAACATGAACCATGCGAACGCCAATAGAGACCTCAATTTGGCACTATGTTCTTCCCAGAGCCCACAAAAGTACGTTTTGGGCGTAGGACTTGATGTTCGTAGTCGCACAGGGCCTCTTGGACTATGCGGATTAGGAAATCCACTGGCATTGATAAGTGTCCATGATATATTTATAATTAAAATTAATTTAATAATTTAAATTTTAAATTTATTAAGGAAAAAAATGAGCAAATGGTCATATAGTGGTCGCCCTAGTTGCGTTGCTATTATTTCTCCTGATTGAAGATTTCTTTTCCTAGAAACAGAACGGATACTCTATAATTTCTTAGATCATGGGAGAGGTGAGATTATGTGACGCATTCAAAAAAATTACGTATGCTGTTAAAGATCATTTCAAAGTCTTAGAAACTACAATAAAGGGGAGTAGGGACTGTTTGGACACACCCTCAGAATAGGTTCGAGGGTACCTGCCAACGATGTAAAGGGTGCATACTTTGAGTGTACTCGAAAATCTAGGATGCCCTAGATACAGCTGGAATTCAAAAATAAAGCTACATGAAGCAGTAGACTAGAAGCTCTACACGAAATCACATCCTGGGGTAACTCACTGTTGAACCATTAATAAAACCACTGTTCAGAGGACAAAAAATCCTATAATCCTTTTCCCTTGCTTATGGTCCCTGCTCAAATTACTACAATACTGAGCAGGTCCTCGATAAGCGGACTCTCCTCATTCTCCATAAACTGGTCGAAAGTCGGGTGATCTTTGTAATAACGGTTGTATCAACACAGAAAAGAAGATCAACGTGCATCAAAACCTTCATTCTGGTCTTCAAGGAGCATCAACGATTCTTACAGAGGGAGTTCAGGTTCAGACATGGATTTCGCTGAAATTCACGGAAAAGTATATCCATGAGGACGGAAAAAGAGTTTGGGAACTTCAATAGATCGATTAGTACCCTTATTCCATAATTTACAAAGCAGGGATTCCATGTCCTGAGCTAATCTGCATAAAGAGCACGTGATTGTGATGTCATTTATTGGAGAGGACGGTTTGTCTGTCCATTTGTTGAAGCAAATTCAACTTGGTGGTTCCTTGGGATGCGACTATACGTGAAGTGTGTTCTCATAATGAGGAAGTTATACCACGTGTATCATTTGGTACATGCGGATTTGATTGAATTGCCTTGAATTTTTTCAGAGTGGACTGTAGGAATGTAATAGGTACCCCATGTTGTGATTTTTGTCTTCTATAGGAGGAATAATGCTGTGACCTTACTTATTTGGAAGTTGTTCGACTTTGTGGTAAATCCAATATTTGTGAAAGAGAGGATCAGTTGGAGATGATTATGAATCTTTAAGGCCTCCCAGATTATGACTTGGATAAAGTGTCTTGAATACTGATATCCCCCGAAATCTGGATGATCTAAAGCAGGCATGTCAGATACGAGGCCCTTTTCAAGCAGGCGTGCGGCTATGGTAAGGGTTACACAAAGGATTTTTATTTAGTCGACGACATTGGACTCTTATCCCCCCATCATCAAAATGAGACCACCAAAGAAAAGCAATGGATTTCTGTTATGACCTTTCTACGTGGTCAGAAGATGTTCATACGGTCCCCCTTACATACGAACGTTTCCAGAACAACGGTACTGTCCTTCAAGGTGCGTGCTTCCACGTGTTTGGCAGAACACTGGGCGCTTACGTCCATAACATGGTACTGAAATTGTGACCCCATTTAGAATGCATCTTCAGTTAAGGAGAAAAGAAAACATTAAGAAAGACGGGTATTTCAATAAAAATGGGAACTACAGTGCTTTCTGGTTAATTTCAGAGATAAATACTTAGTTTGTAATAACAGCATTGCCACACCAAAATACTACAACTTACCATCGATCTTTCGACAAATTCGTGGGCCTAATGCGTGTTTCAGACTCGAAGAATTGAAGGCTGTTGACACAGAAACAAGCATGTTTTACAGAAATAGAGCAAGCCAATGTCGCTTCTGTTACTGCAAGCTATGAACTCAACCGAATGATCCACATGAGTGGCAGATCGTAAGGAGAGTGAAATCAACAAAACCTTCTCAGAGAAAAGGTGTTGTGGTGAACTTTGGATCTTTTTTGAGTTTGGTATGCCTGATCTAAATGATGCTGAGAAGGAGTTTGATTTGGTTCAGAATGGAGATATGGACGCTGTATTGGGTTTTCTGATTTTAGATTAACTACGTGAGTGTTGTTGGCCTTAACGTCTCTGCCCCTTAGGTCGATGGGAGTGATTCTCTGAGACTTCTTTATGTGAAGAGGTTGTGGGTGGTGAGAATGAGAGTGCGAAGCTATTTGTAACTCCCTGTATAGCGGGATTTTATTGTGGAAGTGATCTTTGATACATATATGTGTTTCTCGCGGAATGTCTGAAATTTGTTAACAAATGTAAGAAAAAATCAACCTGAAAAGCCCAACTGGGGTGTGGATAATCGGGAACCTTTCCGTGCTGAAAAACGATGCTGACACTCTTGGAGTTCCTAATCTGAAAGAATAACAGAGGAAGTCTGACCTAACGTGATCAGGAGATAATCCGAAAGAGACATTCCCTAACGGATCAAGGAGGCGAAGTTTTTGTTTGTTTTGTCTGTTTCTCCTCTTTCCCTTCCTATTGGAGCGACCTCATATGATCCGCCTGTATAGGTGGCGCCCAGTGTCAGGCTGGCACAAAAAAAGGACCATTTGCTCACCCTCACTCCACTGGAGGGGTTTCCTCAACTCCAACTAATTGACGTCTTTTTTCCTTTGCTGATTCCGTTGGACTCTTTCTGTAAAAGTGGAAACTGCATACACTCAACTAGTTGTTTACTATAACTTCTTTCTCGGTGTATTTTGGATTAATAGCACTTTGATCCAATCAAACCTTTTCTGTGTTACAAAAATCAGTGAGGTCCTTAAATTGGCCCAAATTGTCCCTGAACTATTTGTGAATTTGTGAATTTAAACATCTGGGTACTTCATATTTGCAAAATATTCAATAAGATTACGATTTTTCAGAGAGTTCCGGATCCTAATCCCCCTCTACACTAGAGTTTTTCGGACGTCTTGGAAAACCGGATCACCTCATGCACTGGAGATCTCCGCGAACGTCGCTGGCTGTTTGAGCGAATTTCGCTCGCAATTCTGAGAGGGAACAGCCACGCAGTGAGGGCGGGAGCTAACTAAAACTTTCGTCTACTTTATAATATTTGGATATTTCTTCAAAGTGATCTACAAATCCTTCTAGGTCAGGTTGTTCGTCAGTTATCATTTCCCCGTGTAATTTATGCATTCGAAAACCAAGCGTAGTATCAAGTTAAGGAAATTTTAACGATTGCATGTCTTTGTTGAAGGAATATAATTTTAAGATGTCTTTGATGTGGACTCTAGGGAATTAATAATATTATTCACTGTTTTTTTGAAATTCGAATATTAAATAAATCAGAAAATATGTGAACGATTTTTGGCTCGATATTCGCTTCTTTGTATCTCAAAATTTCGAGTTTTTGGAAACAATTAAGCCTTTTTCTAACACATGGTAAAATTTTTAGTTTGAAATTTTGATTTTTAATGAAATAATTGAAAACTATATTTTGTGCTATTAAAAATATATTTTATGCTTTTTTAAAATGTGTGGCCAATTGAGATTTCTTAGGAAAATTGGCTTTTTTGAACCTTTGACGTGAACTTTCAGCCATAAATTGGCCAATTTGAGGATTGGACAATTAGAGGGACTTCACTGTCCTACGTTTAATGTTCGAAATATTTATATTCAAATCAATTTGAAATGTTTTGTGAATTATTTTATGAGTAATCTACCATACGAAATAACAATCAATAAATTAATAAAAGAATCACTCAAATAAACTTAATGGTCATTAATGTAGTTCTGGGATTATAAAAATGACAACTTTGTAATTTCTTCGAAAAATCTCGGCATAGTGATGAATCTCTTTCATATTGGATAGTAAGCATACATTCTCAATTTTTATGATATTGTCATGTGAAATTAACTTGCCCATAAATACACGTGCTAATGTAAAAATAAAAAATAACGTTCTAATGTTGTTAAATTAGCACATTTCCAGACAGCCTAAAGCCAAATTCGCTCATCTAAGTTATCATTGAATAAATTTATCGTTGACATTAGTGATCTACCATAAAAATAGAAAATAATCTTTTATTGAATTCACATTGGGCTTCATAAGGATATTGTCTTATAAAGCGAACAAGTTTATTCAGAATGAGTTCTTGTGGATTCAGATCACTGAAGTCAGAATTAATAAATATTGGCAAAACATCATTAGGATCACTCAACAACAGGCAGAGAGAACTCAAAATTAAATAGCGATGATGAAAATTGAGCAAAACGGAATCCATGTCTCTTTTAAGTAAAGCAACAAAATTACAATAAATAATTTATTAGACCGCTCCTTCTTATTAATTTTCTAGCCTTTGCAAATTTAGTCAGATTATCCAAAAATAAGTCAAGTGGATAAAAAATATAATCGCATAAAAAATATAATTCGAGAAAATAATAAAGATGTTCAATACCGCCAAGATCAACAAACAGATTAACATTCTTTTCATTTTCGTCTGAGTAAAATATTTCAATTACCTAAAAGATATTCCAACGTGTTGAGAGAAGCGTATAAAGGAGTTTTGAATATTTTAAGAGGCTCAAGAAAAAACTAAAATTATTCTGTTTTAAACCTTGACAAGGCCGGAATAGCCAAGATAGGCAAGAAATTCAATGCTCATACTTTTCATGATAGAGCGACAACAACCAAACAAATCATTTTCGAAGTCATACCAAGAATCCATTTGTGTTAACATGAATGACAGTGCAGGAAACTAAAATGAGTAATAACTAACGAATATAGATATCTCCCAGGGTTTTAAACATAACAACAACTGAATGCATTCCACAGAAAACTAAAAATTTAAATTATTGATACATTACGTGCATCATGAGTACCATCAATAAACTCAAGAAAAATGTCATAAATAATACTAAGGATAATTTCCACTCATACCAGCTATTAGCATAGGAAATTGCCTGGTTATTGATTATGTTAATTAAAATTATTCTAAAATAGAAATATTAAATTACATAATGAAGAGGAGACATTTTTTATAATTTTCACTCTTACGAATAAACTAAACCTAAGTCTTCAAAATACTTTCAAAAATTTATTTAATAAGTTATTTTGAATTCTGAAATTCATTCGAGAAATCTCTGCAAAAGTTTCACTTGCTAATTTTTTCTTATTTACGAAATGTAAAACAGACCTGACAAGGTTATTTAAAATTGATTCCGGATTATTCTATGTTATTTTATCAAATGTACCGAATTGGTTATATTTTTATTAAAATTTAAAATTGTATAAAAATGAAATTTTTTCAATCCCTTTTTTGCAAAATGGCTAAAATTGTTCAAATAAATAACTCAGATATGTTGCTTAATATTTCCTCGTCGATAAAATATCCTGATAAATCTACAAAAGTAAGATTTTCGGTCTTTTTAAATAATGAGATGAAATTACAGTCACATCCCTCCAAGTATCCATCACTTGTATGCACAAAATGACTAGATTTGAGGGAAAATCAACTTTAAAGACTCCGGACTGTTAATGCTTGCAGCAAATTCCGTAAAATCAGTAATTAAGACATTGTGAAAATTTACACGTTCCAGTTTATCAATTATTTTTAGTGTACTATTATACATAGTCGTCGTTCTGTTTACTCCAAGGAGTTTGAGAAATTTTATATTTTTAAATCCAGTCATGAATAGCTGATGTAGCAAATCTGGGTCATCATAATGCAAGAGTGTGAATGATTTGACCTCATTCGGGGAAAATGCCAATATAGGATTCTTTGTTGTTGAAATAATCCTTCTTATTGTAATATTGGATAAATTTGGATAAACTTGAATCATCTTAACAACGTCGTTAACGTCAACATCTTCACCAGTCAATTCAATGTAAAAAATTGACCTGTTTACTACATCTGAAATTTTATATAAACTTGAATCTTGAAAAGATAGGTTTTTCTTAGGACGTGAATTCAAATATTTCAGTTCATTAAGGATTCTTTTGGAAAACATTTTTTTAGACTTGTCGTTTAATTTTATATATTTTTTATCTTCAAAGTTTGTTCGAATATTATTAATGCATAATGCATATAATGAAGGTGTTTCCATTTTATAATAAAAATTAAATATATTTTTTGATCTTATATTTTTTATCTTCAAAGTTTGTTCGAATATTATTAATGCATAATGCATATAATGAAGGTGTTTCCATTCTATAATAAAAATTAAATATATTTTTTGATCTTTATATATTTTTTAATTATATTTATTATTTTAGTTTCATGAATATTTATTATAACCTTTTTATGATTAACTTGACCCGCGTTCGTTGTGTTCACCAAATGGATTTAAATTCGTCTCAGTACAGATTGGGTAGTGGTCCTCTCAACTTTACTCATCATTCATGGAAAGCTTATCTCAGTATTGAGAGATATGAGTAATATAGTCAAGGCTGACAAGATAACTGAAGTTGCATATGCTGAGAAGTGAACTTTATCCCCCATCAAAAGTTGGCACTCGAAGAATTACTCAGTGGAAGGTCATAATACGTAACCTAAAGTCGGAAGGGTCACAATACTTTCGTTAAACCGATCATTTTGTACAATGGAAGGACCTGGGGTGCATCAGAATCTGAACTGAGGACCCTTGAAGCATTCCTTTTGACAACTCCACCGCTCTGTAACTCTGAAGGTAAAGTGAAATCAATATCGTCTGCAAAGTAAGAAGAGCATTATTTTCGGAGATCGGACATAAAAAGGTTGAATAGCGAGGAAGATAATGCAGATCCTAGTGGGACTCCATTAGTAATGAGACGGATTTTAGATCTCATGTATACACGTGCCCTCCATCCTTTAGGAGGTTTGTGATCAAATGTTTAAGTTTCTTTGAGATCTCCGATTGAAAGATTTTCCTGGACAGTACCTGTCTCAAAACGGAGTCGAAAGCCTTGCAGATATCAAGCAAGCAGAGTTTTAGAATGCCTCGGCTTATTTTAAAATCCGTCCATAATGACGTTGGTCAATGATTTATGACATCCGAAAGGAGAGACACAACTCTGAATGACGGTGGATCATCTATTGGTCTTCCATGTTTCATTATGGCCGAATATGTGCATTTTTCCAAAGTGATGGTATCACATTTTGATTAATCGAAAAGTTGAAGATCGACGTTAGGAAGGTATCTCCAAGATTCTTTAATAGAATGACTTGAATGTCATTAGGGAAGCGAGAGTATGTGGTTCTTGTGGAAAGTAGTGTATCCCCCATATCCATCGTAGATTAGCAGGATCTGACACACTTTTCAGTTTTCTGCGTGAAAGAGAGGTCATCCGACATCCTGTGTTCTTTGGATGAGATTTTCCTGTAGAAGTTTATCAGGACGTTCACACCTCTTAGAACGTAATCCTCTCTAAGCAAAATCTCTCTCCCTTTTCCACGTTTCGAATAGCTTCACCACTTCTCCACAGTGCAATATCGATTAACTGTTGTAAGTACATGATTCCACTTACCCATTGGGTCCTGAGATCTTTGGCCTTTATTTATTCAAGCTCTGAGCCGGAATTTCATCGCAGGGTGCTCCGATTTAATTTTTTAGATGATTTTTTTATTTAATCAGGGTCATCTTCCCATGAACACTCTATGAATTCAATAAGCGTCAGCTTCTAAGATTATGTGATAAAGTAGGTCAGTTGTGGCCAACCGGTCGATCGCGGCAGGTATTTTTTTGTCTTTAAATTATTATAAAAAATATTTATCAATAATAAAGTTAATATTTTACACGTGGTTTGTTAAGAGTAAGTCGAACAATTAAAAAAATCTTTTTTTTTAGCTTTGAAAAATTTGTTTATTCGTCAAAATCTGCAACAATTGCATCATTGCGAGTGACTCACCTTGCAAAACACAAAGAACTTTTCACTGATGATAATATTTTAAAATCATATTTTTGGGAGGTGTTGATTAATTTTTTGATGATATGAAAAATAAACAAAAAAATTACTAATTGCATTACAATCACGCAACTCTCAAAACAGTCCGTTGTCAGAAGGGCTGAAAACATTTCCGACAATCTTTTTTCTCAGCTAAAAAAGGATCTGCACGCATGTTCATGTATTTCTCTTCAGTTAGACGAATCAAACGATGCGATTGATATCGCGCAACAATGTGTATTTTTCCGTTTAATTTTCCATTTTTTGGAAATCGTTAAAATACAGCCGAATTTCATGGACAATCGATTGAAATAACGTCTTGATTCATCTTCTTATTAATATTCGATTTTTAGTTAAACCTGTCGTTAGACACATTAAAACATATTCTGAACGTCTTGTAGTACTTTCGAGTTCTGTTAAGTGTTTAAACATATTCCGGTATATTTTTCTAATTTTGAAAGTCATAAGGAATGTATTGAATTCAGATCCCTGCAAATGATGATCTCGTCGAAGGTTGCCAGTATTTATAGGCTTGGCAGAATATAGCTCGTCGGACACGATCCAAGAGGTGGAACGTTAATAGTCACAAAGGCATAGTCTTCCTTTTGTTGTCAGGAGGGAATTGTTTTGGAAACCTCAGTATCTCCAAAAATTTTTTTCACATCCAAAGAGATGTCTCAGGTTCTTGAATGAATAGAGTGAGTAGGCCTCCACCTCCTCTCTTACCGATCCATTCTATAGTCTTGTACCCAGGTAATGGAGGAGTGGGGTCATTCCGAATGAGTTTAGAATTTTAAATCATAGCCACGTAGACCTTCTTGTGAGACCAGTTCCATGATCTTCCCCTCAATCTTGTTAAATTCAATTGAAGATCAGATAAGTGACTTTCCCGTCTGCGGGAATATGCGATCTTCCATGAGAGGCGTGATCCAGGCTGTCGAGAAATTGATCGAAATTTACGATATTTCCTGATGTTAAACGAAGCAGTTGAAAATGATAAATTGAGAATGCTGGAAATTCTCTGATGGTTTTTCCTTCATTAAAATGCCCAATAATCATTTTTTTACGAAATCTGATAAATGTTTTTTTCCGGGAACCGCACATAGCCTACATTTAGAATTCACGCCAAAAGTGAGCAATTTTTTGTGTCACGCTATTTTTTAATTTTGCTTTAAATTCGTTAAATAAAGCGAATATTTAATTTAAAAAATAAAATTAATAAATGAGCTCAAAGATTTTAATTTTATTAATTTTCAAATAAAAAGCATGAAAATATTGATGAGCAATTTTCATTGACCGGTACAAAAAGAAAATTGAAGTGAAGAGTATTTCAATTGTGTCGATCTTTAATGAATTCTAATAAAAACTGAAAAATATGGTCCGTAGTGATGTGGAACAACATATCACTTATTGAGTTAAGGTCAAAAAATATTAATGAGATTTTGTGAATATATGGAGAATGTGTTTTTTTAATTTTTGTTTGACACTACGATGACATCAATGTGGACGGACAAGGAGGGCTGTAAATAAGGGATAAGATTACTACTCTCAGCTAATTTTAATCTTTGCCTCTACCGCTTCAAGAGAAGTCTATTAACGACAACGTACCCTACAATGTTCAATTCTGAAAGTTACGTTAACTGATGTTAAGTGACCTGTGTAAAGCTTTTCGACTCGAAGGATTTAACTGCGAATTTGCTCAATGGACGCAGAGGGATGATAATATCTGAAACTACCAAGTTGGTTGAAAAATATTCTCCTTTACTGTGTACCACGGGGATCACCTCTGTCATTCCAAACTGCGAAACACCATGGTTAAACTCGGAAGATATAATCTTGCATTTAGAGATGATCCCAGCCGTTAGACAGAGACTTAGTAACACATTTTATTGTTGGGTACACTTTTTTAGATACTTAACCTAAGAATATGAAATTGTAAAAAACGGTGGGATATATTATAAAAATAATTTTATTATGTCCGTGTCTTATCAAGAATTGTTTTTCTCGGCTAAAATGCGTCGTTCTCGATCTTCCTTGGGAATTTAAACTCGAAGATAACTCGTTCGATGTGTGGGGACAAACAGAGACGGCCTTGTTCTAAGGAATCTGTGTATTCTGAATTTTCCATTGTGACGTCATCGACACTAAATAGCGCTTGGGGTTGGAGATAGCACTGGTGTCTACATCTGTTGTGGCATCGTCGAGATACTAGAGATTTAGCTGTGCATCAAATGATCTCACAGCATCATCAATTTTCAGGAAAAAATAAGAGGGGTCTGAGCGGATCTCCTTGTTGGACCCCGGTTTTTGATTTAATAAATTCAAAGAATAAATTTTGTTAATACCTGTCAATCCTTCGATGCGCTGCGACATCAATTCTGAAGTTAAAACTTTCCAAGTGGTAACAAATAATTCACGTTTCCTAAACGCAGTTAGGTATATAAAATTATCTTTTATTCTAAAAACAACCAACTTAGTGAAGGTAATAAAAAGTGATCAACTATAAATTTTTGCTCCAATTCTTCCTCGTTCAGATCAATCACCACTCCAAGTCCACCCTGCTGACATGAACTCTGCTTCAACTATCTACTTCATATCTGTCTTTAATATGGATACTCTCAAAGGTCCATTTCAACAAAAAGATTGAGTATATGCACTTATTAGAGAAGCAATTGAAAAGCTCCCATATTTTAATAACATCGGAAATCACGCAATTCAAAAAATAATGATGGCTTTGACTCAACCCTGCTACTATTGCTTTCGTTCTAATAAAATATTCTCACCTTTAACTGAAGCAATTTATGAAGATACAATATCTGAAGTAGGACGACTGGGTCCAGAACTGCATGAGCTCAACGAATCAATTAACTTGAACTTTATTGCAAGATTGTGTAATTTGTGATATACGTCGTATTCAAAAACCTGGGAACGACCCAGAGTCATATCGATCGGCTCCATTGTTTTGCTCAATAACTATTTACTAAATTAAAATTATTCCAAAGACCAAGGGTAACTAAACTAACTCCTTGATCCTAACTAGTTCCAGCATTCCAGAACTCGTCTCCAGGTAACGACATTGTCCCCCGGGGAAGAATAGTTGGATCCTCTTGATGCTGGCCAGGCATTTGGGGCCTCCTCAGTAAGGTAGATCCAATGACGCCATGCGGCCAATATTATTGGTCTCCATTAGTTACTAGTTATGGAGAGCCTTGTCCTTTTGAAAATAGAAAATGTTATATACCTTTCTAACATAGGTTCGAAGTAGAAAAATCAACATTTATTATCTTCTTTGACAGACAGCATACTTCTCTCTGGACATAGTAAATTATTTTTCGACATGTTTCTCGCTCAATCGAATCCATTATCGATTCTCATTCGGAAGATCTTCCAAATTTGAATGTCTGAAAGGCTCAAACTTTGGTCGGGTAAGTTCCTTAATCGTCGAAGGTGCTCTGCCTACCTAAATCGCCTACAATCTGTCTCGACTTCTACCTAATGGTGTAGTCTAAGAATCTTAATCTGTCCCATTATTATTCAAGTGATTATTTGAAGACCTTCCAATACCAGGAGTTAAAATAACATTTAAAAATTTTTCCCAATTAATCTTTAAATAAAAATAAAATTTTTCGCTTTTTGAATGAAAAAGATACCGATCTCTCAAAACAAAACTTAGAGATTGTTAATGACTTGAGTAGATAGACTGCTCTTATCAACCCGACCGCCCAGACGCGATGACATAACAAAAATAACTAATCATTGGAATAAACAAATTAATTAAGACAATAATATAATATTTCCCCTCTTATCCCACATAGTCTCAATAAAATATGAAAATTAGCCAGTTGATAACCAAACTGTTTCTAAACGTTAAACTCACAAATTACCAATACTTTGGCCTTTTCTGGGGTTAAAACGTCCCCCACTGAGCACAAATGGTAATCAGCAAGCAATACAACCTTACCTGAAAATTAACACAAGCATAACCATTCTCTAATGAAGTGGGGAGACCCAATGTCCTCAAGTAGGGCTCAATCGAGTGAGGAAACCTATCCAGTACTCCTGACTCCAAATCTACGTCCACCGTGGACTTGAAACCGGCACAGGCATATGTAGGGACCATTACTTTGGCAAAATATCTATAATAAGTACCACAGTTACTTTATAATGTCTTCCTTAGTCTGATTAGTGAACAACAGCCCTCGACCACCTGAGATTAGAGATGAGATCTTGTGCAGTCCAGGAAACAGTTCCTCTTCCGGATTGGTCCCTAATGCCTTCGCCATGACTTTTTTCTTCCCAAAAAAGATTCTGAAGTGATTATAAACACAACCTCGAATCAGTTAAACCCACTCTGACATCTCTCATTGCTGAGTTTAAGAAGTTGTGCGCTGAAAAGACAAACAGATGGTCATATTTAATGATGGCATCGCGAATCCACAATTAGGTTAAAGATTATACGTTTTCTATTAGGTCCTGTTTGTGTTTAGCTCCTTTCTTTTGTGTTTGCGTTAAATTGACTTGTTTTTAGTCGCTAATAGATACCTTTAATCTTCCTCTTTGATTTTGGCATGAAGTAGAAGGAAACACGTGAAATTTAAATAATTTTATATTAATAAATTTTAATTTTTTAATAAAAATAAATTTTAATTAATTTTACTACATTAATTTAATTTTACATTTTTATTTACTAAAATAATTTTGAGTGATGCCACTGCGTGCTTGTGTTGGATCGATGGATGATTATCGGGCCAAGCTGAGAGTCTTATTGAAATTCGCCGGGCCTCCTTGACGAAAACAGCTTGAGGATCGGGGTGTCACTGCGCCTAGGATTGGACATGTGCCAGAGACACAAATGCTGTTGCGGCGGGGACGTTGATAAGAAAGGATTACATCCACTCTCTTGCCGACTGAGTGCTGGTCGAGCCCCACGTTACGCAGCCCTCAATGACATCATCTTTCGAGCCCTCAAGGCTGCGGGATTTCCGGCCCAATTGGAATCATTGGGCTTAGACAGAGGCGACGGGAAGAAGCCGGATGGAATGAAGTTATTCTCATACTCCTACGGAAAATCACTTGTCTCGGACGCAAAGTGTGTGGACACCTTCTCAGGAGCCAGATTGCTGACGGCGAAGCAGCCGACCAGGCGGAGGTCAAGAAGATCCATAAGTACGAGTCCATTACCATTTCGCCCCCATTGCTAAGAGACAACTGGAACTGTAGGCGCAAAGACGGAAGAAATACAATTTTCGTTGATTGAAAAGTTATTTTTTGGGAAGGCCATGATTGCATAGAGGCCTATGTTTTTCAGAACTATTGCAGGGATTCCGTCCGGACCACAGGAATAAGTCGACTTTTGACCCTTGACCATATTCTGTACGTTCTCCACAGAGAGGACAATCGGGGAGGTGGCTCTTTTAGGTTTGAGGACTAGGATGGATGGACCTTCGAATTTCTTGTGTGGGATAAAACTCGTGGAGAAGTAGTACTTCATAAGTTTGTTTAGGAAGATCTTGTTCTCATTTTAATCACGTGTGGCCGGGTTGTCAGCGTTACTAAAGCTTCTAAGTGTTTTACACATTGTTGAAAGAAAGTTCTGTTTGTTTAATTGTTTAAATTAGGTTTTTTCCAAACTTTCTCTTGTTTCTTTTTTGCATTGTTCCTGATCTCTCGTTCTAATGTACGAATTCTCAATCTTGTTTCCCAGGATTGTTTTTGGAGGCTTTTTAAGTAATTTCTTTCTTTTATAAGTGGATCGGCTCTGGGGGAAGAATAATCCAACAATAGAAATTATTAATATTAATTTTATATTTTAAGTAATAAAAATTAAGAAATATTTAAATTAAAACGTGGCTTTAAGTGTGTCGGTTTTTATCTAGCATTACAAGCCCCCTCGGCTCTGCCAGAGGATTATCCAATGCTGACATTAATGGTAGCTGATTTAATCATGCTATAACATTCATTACAATACAAATTACTCAAAATTAGTAAATTAATAAGGCTAAAATTAATTTTTTCCGTAATTTCAGCAGTTTTTTCAAAGACAGTGATTCTACAGCAGAAAATGGTTCCTTAATCTATAAAGAGGTTATGAATTCGAGCATATATAGAATATTGAAAGTGCCAAATCAGAGATCTAAAGTTAGGTTATTAGTAAATCGATACCACCCAGAGGGATTTTGAGATGAAGCTCTTTGTGCCGTTGGAGAACTGATATTTGATTTGCTATGAAGGATATAGAAACTTTCTCCACGAGGATATTGTCCACATCAAAAGTCTGGAAGCTTGACGCAGCCAGACTTCTACATGTAAGGTAACTAACATACTATTAATGAATCGAAAAAATAGCGATCTTATCTAAATTGCTTAATTTTAAGGATTCGAGGAAGCTTTAAGAGTTTTGGTTCAGTTTTCAACGACTTATCTCTGTGAAAATGGATTTTCTGCATTAACAAGTATAAAGCATAAAAAACGCGCGAACCTAATGTATGTGGAACAACACCTTAGTTTATCCCTGTTAAGGACAAGGCCAAATATTACAGAGCTATGTAAGAGACATCAGCCTCAACCATCTCACTAACTAGCATTTTATTTTTTTATATTAGTAAAATACTGATAATTGTTACAAACTATATAAGGGTTCCGTATAAAATAAAAAATGTAGATAGGGATTTCGTTCTCTCAAAAAGGTTGGGAACCACTGCTATAGATTAACCTGAGTGTACTGAAGTCTACCTCTAGTCATTAATGCATCCCTAAAAACAACACACGAAGCCATCAACTTTTAAAAATGTCTTCCTATTTCAAATCTCCAGGTTTCCAATGCATCTTAAGGCGAGAATGAGTTATATCAATCCTGAGGACATAATAGAAATTATCTTAATTTCGGTACATCAACTGATCGACCATTCAATACGTTAAAAAGAGACTTTTATTTCCAGCTCTCTTGATATCCGATTTTTGCTTATGATTTGTATAAAAATGCTCTCAATCAACTCGTTTCGGTTATCGATACTTTTTTATGAATTATCGAACATAGGGCGTAAAAAATTAGTGAGCTGTATTCAAGATCCAAAAATTTCAGCAGCGTGTGGCTTGAAGAAGAATTGTCTTCAGTTATTAAAATGATTAAAAATAAAAATTATTAAGCCGATATCAGTTTTCCAAGAAGTTTTGATAATTTGCTGGTTAGGTAGATCTGCCTGTATGAAGCAGGTTCTTCCTCCAGTTTTCCAACTTTCAAAACGGGTTCGATAAAAAAGTTCTTCCAAATCTTGGAAATAATATTGTAGTTATAGACAGTTAAATATTTGCGTCACTATGCAAATATAGCAAATTGCATAGTGATTTAGGTGTTTTGGATGAATTGAAGATAGTTCTTTAATCTGGCGAAACCTCTGAGATCTGCTTGTCTGAGAATAGTCTTTGGTAAGGTTACTTCTTCGGTTTATGGGCACGTACTTTGATATCCAGGTGTTTCGAGGGTGTCTTGAAGATGATCGTAGTGTAATGTTTCATAAGTAGGTTAGGGTGTATATGACAAATGTGTTCTGGATAAGTATTACCGGTTCCATTTGCATCTTCCAACTCCGATTTAAATTATTTTAGTGTTTTCCAGAATTGATGGGATGAACTTTTCCCGTTGAGGCGATTGACCAGATGACGCCATCTTTTAGTCTGGTGGTCTTTTATGCTCTAGTTGATACTTTTATTTAGTTGTCTGATGGTTTTCAAGGATTTAAAGTAAGTCGGATGACATCTTTTCATAAGGTTCCTTTGTTTTATGAATGTAAGTGTCCGGGAATTGAGGGTAGGTATAAAATTCGTGAATATAAACTTATACTAAAAAATAACTGACAAAGTGTTGTGAAGGTTATATTGGAAAAAAATTTTCTAATCTATGCTCAAGTGTAAGCGCAGGCATATCGACGCTATGGACGGTGAAATATTGAATTAATAGGTTAATAAGCACAAATTCCGTAAATTTATGTGATAATTCTGATGTACAATTCCATTATTTTCACAGCAATATTGTTCTACAATGATCGAGGAATGCAACAATCTAAGAAACATTGATGATACGCTGTAATATTTAAAATTATTTATTATCACAGAAATTGGAAAAACTGTCAATTCGGCAGAAATCCTGAACGTAGCTACTTTTCAGAGATAACAACTCTTTCTGTTCAAAACATATTTTTACTTCCCGGAGATATTTTATCATTTGATAAAATGATTGTTTATCAATTGTATTAAAATATAAATTATTTATAGTTATTTCAGAGATGATCATAGTTTTGAACCTATTCATTCTAATACCTTTCCAATTAGTATTACAACATTGTTTTACATATTTTAAATTGATAGAGCCTTGAAATTTTGTTACGGACTGATATTTATTGATATTGATTTTGCAGAAACACTAATAAATCTTCTCATTATGTAAGTTGTATTATTAATTTATAGTATTTTTCCTACTGATACAATTATACAATCTTTTGTGGTAGCTGTTTCTAATCATGTTGAATTAAACGAGTACTTTTTAATAATGAATTAGTATTCTTGTATTATGTATTGATCCAATGAACAACCCACAAGCGTATAAAATTATATTTAGTTTAGATATAATCCTAATATAGGGGATTCTATATATTTAAAAAATAATATAATGTAATTGTTTGATATTAATATAATTAGGACAAACGGCAAATCAGCAAATCGTATATGTAATTATAAATATTATTTCAGGGTGCAGTGCAATAAGAGACTCAAACAATGTGCTTGGCATGTGTAGCAAGCGTAATTAATTAATGCTAACATGACTATGGAATATAGGGATTTTCTTTAGAAATAAGATTTGGTTAATTTATTCAAATTAATTTATTTATTCAATTTTATTACGTGTTTTGAATAATATATTTATTTTTTATTGCTTTTAATATTAATAACAAAATATAATATGGAGGCTTGGAAAAGGTTAAATGATAATTAATAAATCTTGAGTTACTTCAGATGCTTCATGAATATTTCAAAATGACTTGACGTTAATGAATAATTATAGAAAAGTTATCCAATTATTTAGGTTATCGATAAGTGGTGAAAAATATGGACATTTATGTCTAAACAACGTAAAAATTTCAATAAAAGCTAATTCGCCCTGTAATGTTTTTATTGTCTAATAAACTCTACAGAAAGATGTCAAAAGCCAATTAAGTGCTCCAATTAGCTAGATTTTTTATTCTCATAACGTTTTCCTCCCATTAGTCATATTTATAAAGATCAGTTGCACAATATAAACCTCAATCGATGTTCTACACCGATGCCTCTGGAGAAAAATGCAAAAGTGGAAAGAGCATCGATTGTAGATGAATGGTGTTTAGTTAAATTAGTTAAATGCACTCCTGCGTTTTTCATTTAATTTATTGATCTCAGAACCACAAGAGAATTTATTTTTTAAATGTTGTCCACTCTGATTCTCTGGAAAGAACCATTATGCTGAGCAATATTACTGGGAAGAGAAGACCTGGCCGACCGAGGACTCGGTGGCTATCCACGGTGGAAGACGTCACGGGGATGCCTATATCAAGGCTACTCCAAATTGCAACGGATCGGGGAGAGTGGAGAAACTCGTTCATGAGATCTCCAAGAATTGGACACGACTTAATTGGACAACATAACATAGAACCACAAGAAAAAAATCAGAGTTATTGTCTACATTAAGTGATTCTGATATTTATTTTGGAATTCTAGATTAATCTGCACTTTGGCCTGCTAAGAGGATCATTCAAAGAACTTATGCTCTTCACCAACACAATTGAGGCAAACAATGTTGTTTCGTTGGGGCTCATGAGTATCAAACAGAATTGTGTGAGAAGAGATGAGGTGTTGCCTAATCTCAGTCGAAATCACATATACTAGAAGGAGGACAAGTTTGAAGACTTGATCTGGAGGTAACAGCTAACGTGACCAGGAAGACTTTCTCACATTTGAAGCTTTCAGATTCCGCGACACCTCCGCTTGTCCTCGATTGGGAGACACCTAAGGATCCCGATAGACTACGGAATTGCCTTGGATCAGTTAGCATGACTGTTCTTACTTCATAAATAAAATCCGTAAGTACGAATCACTCAGGGATAACTACCACTTCATTCCTATTTTTTTAGAACAAATAATTAATTATTTAAACGCAAAAACTAACAGTTAGCAACTGCTGGCTGTTATCATAATTGAAAAAGCATTTCCCCTTACGATTTGTAAGGAAATGCGCTCAATGAGACAGCTCCCTTCTCTACTATCATTTTTCTTTTCGCGATGAGCGAGCCGATATTGTTCATCAGGGTCAGTGACCTGCTTCCAATTATTCCTGTCGTTTCGAATGCCACTTGTTCGAAGATGAATTGTCTTCCAAGACATGCGTATTTTTTTATCTTTAGGATCTCAGCCTTCTCAAAAAAAGAAAACAAAATCCATTGCACGCTACTCGCACGCTGCGCGTTGTGGTCGTTGTGGTGCTATAAGAAAAAGAAAAGAAAAGGAAAATCAGAAAGAAGATGCAGCAAACTGCTAAAGAAGATGAGGACGTAATTAACCGTGTTTCCATAACGTCTCTTCCCTTTCTAATCTGTGGCAAAGCAAACGAGAGGAAATTCGGCATTCAATGTTCCTATTGCCCCAATTTTGGACACCTTGGGTGCTATAAGCCACGACTCCTTTTCTTCTATGGACAACCCCATGTTTCACGGACATGAACTTTTTAAAAGCCATCGACGAGAAACTGAGGACTGCCGTTGAAGAAATGCTTAACATTTCCTTTGATAAAACTGGCTAGGTCCAATACAAACTACCTCTTCGCTACAGAGGAATCGGAATACGCTGACTACTAAAACTCGCCCTCTAGGGTTTTCTATCTTAGACATATGCTTCCAGTGGTCTCAACGCCAGATCCTGAGCTACATTTACGGATCGGACGCTGAACCAGTGATATGCATGGCTCGTGAAATCTGGACATGACTGAGTGTTGGATTCCCATAAAAGCACCAATAAACAACGAGAATGTGACAAGCTTCTATGATCAAAGATCATAAAAGAGATAAAACCTGTGCTTGATCAGCATCGTCTGGCTTCTGCATAGACGAAAGAGACTGCAGCCTGGCTCAGAGCTTTACGATGTACTTCACTTGGACACTATTGGATGACAACGCGACGAGGATTGGGGTTTCCGTTCTTTCAGATTCACAGCTTTTAATACTCTTGAAGTTTTCCGCACCTCCTTTATCAGCTGATTAAATCTGTATAGCCATCCATTGGAAGCAGTGAAATCTTGATTTGAATTTCTATATGCAATTTTACGTGCAATTAGCTTTAAGGTTGACCCACTGAGTGGGAAACCTTTCGACCTGAAATTACGAAAAATCTCGTAAATTTTGAATTTCAATTCGGATCCAATTCTCCCTTCCGATGTTGAGAAGCCCTGAGATAAGATTCCTTCCCTTTTCTTTTTTAGTCGGTATAGCATTCCTTTAGAAATGTTAAATCTTTCACAAATCAATTTATCCTTATAGAGACCTGACTGTATATCCTTGCAAATTCTGATCTTTTCAGAATAACTTTAAAAATTGATAATTACAATTCCTTACCAGGTTAATTAGCTTATGTTACGGGTTCGATTCTTGCTGCTGTTCACCTGGTGGAAGGTTCCACGCATCTACGATGCCAAAAGGGTTTGACGAGTGACGCCGTCATCAGTGGATACTCACTGCGGAACTGAATTGTCTAGAAAGGACCCACAAAAAGAAAAAGAAAAAAAAGAAGTGAAGATCTTGGTTCTGCGATTAGTTAAAATTAACTGTTCTTTACTTAAATAAAGTGTGTGTCTTGCCTATGCGGAGCTATAGATATCATGACTCTCGTGAAAAGGCTATTAAAAAAATCAAAAATTATAGAAATATATTAATGAATCGTTTATGATAATATAAAATCTTTCCCCAGTAGGAGGTTTAGTTCTTTAAAAATCATCGTATTTTATAAAGATGGCAAAAATATTTCCCCAAAAAAAGGTTTCCCCGCTACTTGGGTTTCCCCAATTCGGGGTCGCACTGTACATACCTTGCCTGGGACGCCACCTGTGTCGATTCCTCTCTTCCTCCAACCTCTCAACGACAGCAACTGACCCAGGCTCAGTCTCGGAGAAAGCTGAGACCCTAAAGATAAAAAAATACGCATTTTTGGAGGATTATCGGACGAATGCTTGTTTCGAAAAAATGCGACTCCCGCAAAAATTTCTGGTTGATACTGAGGCTCGAAATGGATCAAGGGAACGCCCTCGCAATCCAGGCCTCTAACTGAAAACTTTAGATGTTGTCTTTTTTCAAAAAATTAACATTTCAAGAAAAAAATAAGATTGAAAAAAGCGAATAGAAAGATTGTTAAATGTCATTAGACATTTTATCAATTCTTTTTATTTTGTCATTGCTTAATGGGATGGTCCTCAGTATTTTGAAGAATTTTTTTTATAAAAAGTCGTGAATAAATCAAAACATGGCTAATAACACTCTCTGTTATCGAATGGGGATTATCTACAAATTAAAATATATAAAATAACCAGATTTTGCAAATTATCTCGCAACTTTGTATGAATAAACATTTTGAAATATATTTTTATTAAAAAGAGAAGTATGTGTTTTTATTTTCATAATTCTATTTTAATTCAAAAAAAAATTTTATGCTTTTTTCCAATTGAGCTGGGATGTTTACGCTTTAAATGTTCTATTAAGCGAGATAGCTTCATTGACTCATTGGAAAATACTGTATCACATTGCAAACAAAGCGGTTTATGAGGATCCTGAGATTTTTAATAAATCCAAAAGAAATTTATTCCTCTTTATTTATTCCTGAGATTTTTTAATAAATCCAAAAGAAATTTATTCCTCTCTAACTTTTTTTGTCAAGAATCATGTGTTAGAATTCACGCTAATAATTTTAAATGAAATATGTCATAGTTTTAATATAATTTAAATAATATACTGCTTTGAGCACCGATCTCTGCTCCTTCTAGTCAAAATACAGTTTGGAATTCCCTGTTTACACTGACTTCTCCCATTCTGAGATAAGCGGAAATTATGATGCATAGGTTTATCGTTGTGTCCATGAGGTTGAAAATTGTAAACTGAATTTTTGGACAAACAGGATACAAATGTCTCTGTTTAGTTGTATTTCCTAGGAAACGTGCAGACATCTGAATTACATTATATGTCATTGGACTGAGAAGGAATTCTATTAATGTCGTTGTACCTCAGTATAGAATAGAAACGTTGATTATCATTATAAATTCTCATGTTGATAGATTTTCTTTTAACAAAGAGCTTTACTTTTTGATTATTAAAGAATCTAGGATCTGTTATTTTTTCAATTCAGCTCGATTATGTTCTCACCTACCAGAAAATTGAACCCTTGCAGGAACCATAATACTTATAAGCTACTCATGTTCAGGAAAACCGGATTACGCAGTGTAATAAGCGCCGGACCAAATCCCGATGGTCATGGGCTCGAATCTCGCTGCTCTCCATTTCGGTCATCTACGATGTTTCTGTAATTTACGAGCGCGCCGTCACCGGTGATTTATCATTGGGGGACCTGATGTCTCAGGGACTCAGTGGGAGCAAAAAAGAAAAGAACCAGAAGTTAAGAACATCTTCACGTCTCTGATTAATGTCTTGATTAACTGTTCTTCACTTTTTAAATAAGTGTGAATTCTGCCTAAGCTGAGATGAGTAATGGAAACATTACTACTTCTGACGGAAAGACTAAATTATATATGCGCAGGAAACTTTAAAGTAAAAAAGAACAGTTATGCTAGCCAATCGTTGAAAGGCGGTAAAAGCATGTTGTTAAATTATAGTAGACAATCAGGTTTTCCTATGAGCTATCACTAATAAAGGCATCACTTGTCAAACCAAATTTTTTGATATTTATTTAAAAAATTCAAACAATAAAATAGCGTAAATTCGTATGTAGAATTTTATTAACCTTGAATTGGTAGAATCTCTCATCCTCAGAATTCATATACACATTATCCTCAAAATTCGTTTGCAATTTAATTGAGGAATCGCCTAACAGCATGATTGTTTCCATGATAAAATTTGACATTCAAAGACAAATTCTACTTTTATTGCCATCGAACGCCAGAATTATTAAGAGTTGGGTAAATCATGCCGTCAGAATATCGATTATTTCTTTTATGACCCAGTGGCTCCTTGGAGGTGTCTATCCCTGGCAGCAATGACAATATTATCTGAATAGAAGAGTATAATACAATTTTTTATTTTTATGTTGTAGTATACCGCGCATAAATAGATTGAACAATCCCGACAAGAAAGGAGAAGCTTGAGGTACTCCACCGGAAAGTGATCGAGTCTAAAATTATATTTGCTTGCATTTCAATTATTCTAGTATTCCGTTCAGGAAAATTTCCAACAAAAGTTTAATATTCTTGAATATTCGTACTCAAAATATGTTTTGAAAGAATTTTTGGCCTCTTTACGTTGATTGAGAACAGGAACGATCGTTTATGTGTTCTAATTGCATCGGATCCTTTCGTAATAAATTGAATGAGAGATCCGAGATAAATGTAGTGGAATGTTTGGTCCAAATCCGTGTTATATACATTATAGCTTATATTCTGTTGGTTTCGTAAAAACTTGGTTTGTCTTTGTTTCTTGAATAGACGCATAATATGGAGATTGGCTAGTTGGTTGCTAACTAGTGGCTTAAAAATAGTGCTTGTGAATAAACAAAAGGCACGTTGAACTAGCACTACTTCCGACGACCTATAATGTCGATATTATGGTGGTTAATGAAACGAAACTCAACAAGGATAACAGCCAGATACTGAAGGAATATCAAACTGTAGATCAGTGGTTCTCAACTTTTTTTCCCGCAGCCATCCAGTGTCCTGAGAAGAAACCTCTCGGACGTTCCCTGAATGTGGAAAATTCAATATGTCCGAAAAATTCTTCCATGACAGCATTGCAGGGTGTTTCTACACCCATCAATAGAATATGTCCAAAAAGGCGCCCACTACACTACCAGATAAGTTCCGACAAACCGTTGTTTTTTAATTAGTAAATGCATTAAAAGTGAGAAAAATTATAAATAATTGAATTTAATTATAAACAATAAATAATAAATATAAATGCGTTGTAACAATTACATAGTGCCTACTGAAAGACTAAAGCATCACAATAAATCAAGAAAATGCAGAAATCGTCCAAAATACAGATCAGGTAAGAAGGAGACATCTATCAAAGTATATTTTAAATAGATTAGTCAAGGCATACACAATACTTCAGGAATCTCGTTTTATACTTGTTCAAGGTGTCCCTTCAGTCTCTTCAGATGATGACTTTTTTGCAATTTTTGACAACCTAAGAGACAAAATAGAAGTATTTAGCAAACTTGATGACTTTCCCTACTCAGAAAAATTCACATATACTTACTGGATTGCATTTTCTAATATAAATTATGCCAGGTAACGAAAATAAGGAAATAAGGGCAATTTAAGAAGAATTTTGACTGTTTTGAGTTCTTTGGGGGATTACTACACATAACATATTCTTTTGAGTCTGAGAAAGTAGGAGACGTGAGGTCAAAGATTAGGCAGAGAAGACAGGATGTTGTCAAAAGATTAGAATTTTTGTGTCTCTGAATTGTTATTATTTTAGACAAAAATGATGAAACTTTAAAAAAAGAAATAGTTTGTGAAAAACCATTAATTGGTCCGTGTTTTCAGCCTACGGACTCTTCTCTGTTGGATAATATTAAAAATAAAATAAAAATGGTAACTTTTGCATTAAATGTGTTTAGATAGGTAAACAAAATGATAATATGATTTGTATAATATGTTTTGAAAGTTAAAATTACTTATTTTTTATTAAGAGTTTATTGAACAATAACTTTAACTATCGGATCCTTAAAACATGCTCTATTACAAACATATAAAAAATAGCAAAAGATAAGGTGCTATTTTTTGGTGTTTAATATCACTGTTTTGATTTACAATTAAGAAAAATATGAAAACAATTTATTAGGGAACAAGAAAATCAAAATAATCCAACTGATAAAAATGAATGGCTGTTTTCCCTTACAACTGCCAGAGATCCTTTGGAACAACCATTCTGTTTCCCGGCGCTCAATGCGAAATCGTTCTTTTTTCTATTTTTTCTGTTGCCAACCCATGTGGTTTGAGTTTGGCAGTTGTTGAAAGGCCATGTTGCACAGAAACAAATCCAAACTTCGCAGTAGTCTTCCAGATAAGTTACCCATTTCGTTGTTTTCAACGCAGTTTTCATCAATATGTCTAATTCCCGCTTTGGAATTCAAGTCTCCAGCAAAAAAACAGCGATTCAGTGAGTATCTCTAAATACATTTAGTATTCAGTTAATACAGATTAGCTATTAGACGACAGAGCTGTCTGCTTCAGAAAAATGAGGTCCTTTAGATGTCCACCGGGGAGACTATAATGTCCTCCACTTCAGTTCGGAGCGAAAAAGAGAATTCTATCTCTATTTGAAGGACTTTACGGCGAAGATCAATACTCATCAACCAGATCCAACCCCGACGAGTCCTTCTGGTACAACACAATTGTTGAAAGGGATCTTCCTATTTTCTCCCTGATCAAATTCACTGATGAAGATTACCATTATGAAACTCTTCCCCCTAAGAATAAAGTGATGTAGGATGCAAATGGAAGAGGGCTGACCTACTTCTCTTCCTCTCTTTGTAAGTCTCTCATCTACCAACATCCAATGTGATGTCCTCATAATAATCGCAATGAAAGTTAAGCACAATGTTGGATTACAGGATTTGAACGGAAGGATGCCTGATGAATATGGAATGATATGCAGTTGGTTATCAGGAACGCTGTAATAAAACATTTTAAATACGAACGCCGGCCAATGCTCTGAGTGGCTCTCTGTCAACACCCTAAACATTGCTGAGCTCGTAAAGCTGCTAAAGTCTCTGGGAATATAGACGAGATAAGAAAACTTAACTCTGAATTCAAAAAGGCAGCCAGGAAGGATAAAGAAGACTACTGGAGGTTACACTGCAAAAAAATGGAAGATGACTATAAGAGAGGTCACACCAGGAATGCGTATTTACAACTAAAAAGATTACGAACCTCACTTTACGAAAATGATGGGCAAAATCAAGGACAAGGATGGTGTTGAATTTCTAGGTCAACAGAACATCCGAAATCGTTGGAGAGAATATACGGAACGGCTATATTCAGAAATTGTGCCCACCCATATGTGTTGATGAAGCAAAGTTGGGTGAGGGGCATAAAATCCTTGAGGAGGAATGCGTGTAGGCTACACGGCACGAAGATCGACAACATCTCAAGCGAATTGTTGAAGGCTATACCAGTGACAGCTATCACCAGTCTATGTCAAAAAATTTGGGAAACTGGTATTTGGCCACGCGAGTGGAAAATATTTATATTTATTTTAACACCGAAAAAAGGCGATAACAAACTGTTCAAACTATCGTACAATAGCCTCAATTCCCCACGTCAGCAAAATACTTCTAAAGATAATACAACATCGTCTAATGCCAAATGCCGAAATGAATCTACCGGATGTCCAAGCAGGTTTCAGGAAGGGACAAGGCACAAGTGACCATATAGCAAATGTCCGGTGGATTATGGAGAAAGCCCATGAATCTCAAAAGAATGTATACATGTGCTTCATTGACTATCGGAAAGCTTTTGATTTCGTTATACATGACAAGCTTTAAAAGAATTTGGATTCGATGCCCATCTGATATTACTTATCAAATCTCTTTATAAGGATAAAGAAGCTACTGTTAGAACAGTGTATGGAGATACCGATTGGTTCAAAATTGGTACAAGAGTAAGACAAGGATGTTTATTATCTCCCATCCTATTCAATATTTATGCCGAAATGATCATGACTGATTTAGATACTATCTCAAATAACGGGATGAAAATTGGAGGCAGGAAATCAATAATTAGCGCTATGCTGCGACATACAACCTTACTGGCTTAAACAGAGGATGGCCTCAGGGAGTTGATTATAAGATTCGAGAAGAGAGCGCCGTCTTTTGTTTGTTGCTAAATGTCAAGAAGACCAAAATTATGATGACTGCTAATAATGGAACTAAAAATTGGGAATGAGAAAATAGAGAGTTGTCGATGTTGTCTGTTGTCTTTCTGGGATATTTAATTAATCGGAATGGTGACGGAGGCTTGGAAATCAAGAGGCGAATTGCCATGCGCCTTCCTGAGAATGAATAGAATTTGGAAAAGCAAAGATATTTGATTAAGGACCAAATGCAGACTGGTTGCAATCGTGTTCCCGGTTTTTTATACGGCGCAGAATCATGGACATTGAAAAAGGCGATAGGCGAAGAATTAATGCTTTTAAGCTGTGGTGCTGGAGGAGGTTACTAAGAATCCCTTGGACCTCCAAAGTAACAACCATCAATGTACTCAAACGGGCGGAAACGGACATTTTGCTAGAAAGAATCGTAAAACACAGATTGGCGTTCTTTGGGCATGTTGTCTGCTCTGATTCCCTGGAAAGAACCATTATGCTGAGCAATATAACTGGGAAGAGAAGACCTGGTCGACCGAGGACACGGTGGCTATCCACGATAGAAGACGTCACGGGAATGCCTATATCAAGGCTACTCCAAATTGCGACGGATCGGGAGAGTGGAGAAGAGATCTCCAAGGGTCGGAACGACTTAATTTGGATAACATAACATAATAAACCAAAAATCACAAAAAATTAAATGGAATACGTGGCATTGATCCCATCTCTTTAAGTATCCGTCTGATCTTTGCTCGGTGTTTGTCCCGAGATCAGACGCATACCTTGTTTGGCGTGTTATAATTATGTTAGTGTCAGCTTACAAACTTATTTCTTTAAATATCGATTAAATCAATGAGTGACTAGAAACCACATAATGAAACAGTATAATTTGTCATATAAAAGATAATTGACAGCAGCCTATTGATACCACTTAAACTCGAATAATCATTAAGAATATGACTAATTGGTCACGATAGTGTCGATTGCCTCATAAGTACACACAAATAATCCCAAATGTATTAAAATCAAAATTATTAAAGTTATACAATATATTAATGATTAATTAAAACCACGTGGGACAACATGGTCTCCAATCTGTTGGTGGAAATGAATCAGATAAACAATTAAATAGCACCACAACTATCACAAACGCTACCAAAATCATTTCCACTAACCTTCTTTAGTTGTTATCTCCCATAGGTAGTTGGTTAAGGTCTAGCATTAAACTCCCATTAGAATGCCTATAATACAAAATAACCCAAAACCAGAAATAAACCCGCCTAAATGTCCAACGTATCCAGTCGTAGAGTTTGGATCATTATAAAATTTGTTCAGCGACATCGAGAAATCCAAGACAACTAAGGTAAATTAATAATAAACTTAAAACAAATAGAATGGCAACACGGAAATAGGCCACTCATCAAAATACACAATATTCCATATTTCTTCGAAGAATTCATTTCCTTCCAATTCACAATAACATTCGCTAGATGTGCTCCCAATAAAGCATATCCCCCACCACTCGCACCCACAAGTGGCAGAATATCAAACAGAGATGAGCGAAATGAACCGGCCAAAAACCCCAGCCATGTAAATGACCGACAATTCTCCAGGAATGTACCATCTCTAATGGAATGCCATACAAGAGTTGGTAAACCACATTAAATGATATATGGAGATAACTACATAACCAATATGATTACCCAGAATGAAGAAGCATAATATGAAATAAACCTCCAGCACTCCTGTCGACGATTAGCCAGCCAAATTAGTGGAGTTCTGGGTCCCACCCCTCCTGAATGCACTTTTACCTCGAAGATAGTCCCCTGTAACTGAATGCCGTAAAAAATAAAGATCGCAATTTCCACCAGACTTATCAGTAACATAAACAAAGGTGGAGGACAACACTTGTAGTACTCTAAGTAGTTCTCAGCCTGTCCTGGAAGTCCGACTGACGAAATTGTGAGATAAACAAAGCTGTTTGAAACGATCCAACTGTCTATAGTCCACATCATCCTCAGCTTTTATTCAACTGTTATCAAAATAGAAATATACAAGGCTTTCAGTTCTTGAAAACTAATACGCCCATCCGATTCCGATCTGCTTCCATAATAAGCTGAGCAAGTTGTCTTCTGTTAAGAAATTGACGAAAATGGGAGGATTTGAGGCTGCTTTAAGAATAGACACAGAAATATCGCCTGAGTTTCTACAGTATAATATGAATGTGTACAAAAGGGTCTGAACTTTCTATAATTATTAGTTTTATTGATTTACTCGTAAATAGTCGGTCGTATCTGAGTTTGGGATAAAAGGAGATTCCTCCGAAGATGATGGGCGGTCCAAATTTAATTTTTTCGTTGAAACTATCAGCAGACTTCATTACAGACTGAAAAGTGCCGCTCGCTATTTATGTAGTTAAAAATTGAATAAACAATTTATTATTTTTAAATAAATTAATTTTAATTTAAATCAAATAATTACTTAATATAGTGTAATAATTAAATTAATCACAATACACATATATTTTATTAGTTAAATTCAACGCGTTTATTTTTAAGCAGTGCTTTAACTAAGAGGTTAGGATCGCCTGAATGCTCCCTCTGATCACCATAATATTTATTAGTTTATCCTTACCACAATATTCTTGTCAATAATTGATTGATTATGAGTAATATAAATTGATTTATTTATTAATTTATGTTTATGTAAATTATATGTTTTATTACCAAGAGACAAATGTAATTCTACAATTAATTCCTCACTGTAACGAAATAAATTTGTTTTAATAAATATTTTACTTTTTTTAAAGGAAAACAATTTATTAACATAAACTAAAGTTGCTGTGACAGCTATCCATTATGGACCCGATGTGGTTTGAGCATAGTACTTCTCATAATCGCGAGCCTATTGTTCTGGAAAAGGCATCGCGTCATTCTAAGAGATAAATTACAAGTAACTAAATCTTGTCAGTTTTTTTTATAATATCCATTCTGCGCCTATGGATCGATACATGAAGATCAATGGAAATGATTTCCACGGTTCTTTTCAATATTTATATTTCTTTTCAACTTTTTCAAGTACACTATCTCTTAGTACACTTATGGAGATATAACAGATTCACATGTCATTGCATAGGAAATAACACAACCTTACATTTATTTTTTAACATTTTTTGTTTCTCCACAATAAATAATCATAATCCAAGGAAGAACCCAAGGGGAGAAAGTCAGTCTGCTTGTATCGACCAAATCTGTCGTTCAATCCCTATTACAAACTTCAGCCTTCCTAAGAGAGGCGAAGTAAATTGCCCTCTTCTGTCTCATCACACATCCTACCGTCGCGAAGATTACTTATTTCGTAGGGAAGAGTTTTCATAATGGCAATCTTCACTTCATCACTTTATTCCTAGGCTGAAGAATTGTCCATAGTGAATTGGTCAGGGAGATAAGTAGTTTCCGTAGTATAAAAATGCTTTAAGAATTTTACGATTTTGGCTCTAATTTTTTAAAGAAAAATTAAATTATTATATTTTTAGTGGAAAAAATATGTTAATGCAATCGTGTTCCCGGTTTTTCTATACGGCGCAGAATCATGGATATTGAAAAAGGCGGATAGACGAAAAATTTGATGCTTTTGAAGCTGTGGTACTGAAGGAGGTTACTAAGAATCCCTTGGACTTCCAAAATAACAAACATCGATGTACTCAAACGGGTAGAGACTGACATTTCGCTAGAAGGAAGATCGTAAAACACAGATTGGCGTTCTTTGGGCATGTTGTCCGCTCTGATTCACTGGAAAGAACCATTATGCTGAGCATATTACTGGGAAGAGAAGACCTGGCCGACCAAGGACTCGGTAGCTATCCACGGTGGAAGACGTCACGGGAATGCCTATATCAAGGCTACTCCAAATTGCAACGGATCGGGAAGAGAGGAGGAAACTCGTTCATGAGATCTCCAAGGGTCGGACACGACTTAATTGGACAACATAACATAACATAGTGGAAAAAATAAATTTTAATTAGTTTTTTTTCTATTTAAAAATTTATTTGTTTATTATTTTTTTAAAATTTTAATGTGGAAAATACATTTAAACCATGACTAATACATTCAAAGTGGATAAACAATTAAATAGAACTCAGGCTAATGACGTTCAATGTACGTGGAATATCGAAAGATTGGACAAGGAAAGTACTTTGTGACGATCTCGAGAAATACAAAATATCTATTGGCTGCCTACAAGAGACGAAAATCGAAAATAGACGCGATGAGACATGGAACAACTACCGACTGTTTCTCTTCCCAACAAGCACTACGGCATGGATGCAAATTTTCGCCAGATGGAATGAATGATTGGATTTTTTCGAAATTTTCGCCAGGTAAAGAATTTTGACAAACCTAAACTTCTTTATTCAAAATCAATATATTTCGATTGATCACGAGCCCAGTGTTCTGGAAGAGTCATCGTGTCATTCAATGGTCTCCTTCCAGCATTCCTGCACCCGCTTGATCAGCCTAATAAACATTGCCATGCTATCATTAGAGGTAACTCATATTGCATGTTCAATGCCTGCAGACCACAATGGAGCCAGTTTTAGCAGTTTAGGGACTGAGTCTCTGATAACGCGAATTTCTATGCATCAGAGGTATACTCCACAGCCACCGCAATAATTTTCGGTAGAGTGTTGCAACAAAAGCATCCAAATTCATGAGATTTCTAAACAAGCCCACGTACAACCTTCAACTTCTGCTATAAAAAAGTTGAGTGGTCTGACTTCAGTAATTTCGTTGATATGTAATTGGTCAAGATCTCTTCACCACAAATACATTCGATAATGAAGCCGCAAAAATTATCAGTGTGACTATTCAAAAGGCTGACAACATATTTATTCTATTCTCATCATACACGAATTTTTATACTCTCAATTCCCAAACACTTACCCTTATTAAAGAAGAAACCTTATGAAAGACTTATAATCTTTGAAATTATTCCTTCAGGAATAGTATCGCCAACTAGCAGAGTACCAATTACGTGAACCGGTAAGGCATTTAAACAGGAATTTATTATTGAAATAAATTTTTTTAAATGTAACATAAAAATTGAGCAAATAGTCATATAGCGACCGCCCTGACTGTGTGCCTATTCATTCTTACAAAATTTTATGAAAAAAACGGCCCGTTACCTTTTATGGGCCTCAAATTTTTTTTGTGGATTGGAATTTTGAGTTTTTGTGGCCAACTAACCATTAGGCTAGTTGACCATTATAGATTCAACTATATAATTAAATATTGATTAAAAAAAATTATTAATGAATTTAGTTAGGTTAACGCTGATGGACAGTTTAAATATCATGAGTTCTGCCTCGATGTCTTCATTTGGGTATTTCTTAAACCGGTAATTTACAATAAGCAGAAAATAGAAAGAAAAGTTATATTGTGGAACATTGTACTCTTAATGTATCATTACTTCATGATCTGAGTAGTCTAATGTAATCTACGAAAGTCCCATTTCTTTTTGGAATATTCATCTTTTAAAACAAGAGATTAAACGCTTCTAAGACGTTGCGGATAAAATCGTCCTCAAACGTAAGATAGCGCTGTAAATTGCAAATACAGTCGAACCCCGCCCCAATAAAACCCCCGCCTTGAGGCACCCTCGCTTTTTGGGGCGATTTTATTTTCTAGTACATTTTCCATTAATAATTTCCAAATTTGGAAATTATTAAAACCCCAGTATGGGGCACTTTACTAATTTATTTTAATATTTTATTACATAATATTATTTTGAATAATATTATTTTTGAACACGTGATAATTGTCTTTGTGTAATGCCTTCCAAAATTTCTATTGAAACAAAAATTAAAATTGCAAAGTGTCTACAAACTTCTTCTGAAAGAGAAGTTGCAAAAAAATTCAAGATAAGCAAAGGCACTATTTCCCGAATCAAAAAAAACATTTCTTCTTTCATTAATACCGGATCAGTCATTTCAAGATTAGTTCAAATAGATGAAGTTAAACCAGTTTCTAATGAAGTCAATCAATTTGAAAAACTTGACGAATTAACTTTTAATGCTTTTCGTCGTTTGAGGGATGATTCCTTTTCTATTTCGGGTACTTTAATCAAAGCCATCGCGAAAAAAATATCGACAAAATTGAATTATTCAACATCTTTTAAAGCCTCAAACGGTTGGTTAGACAGATTTAAGAAGAGACATGATCTGGTTTTTAAAGCCATTTGTGGTGAAAAAAATTCAGCAGATAAAAGTAATTTGGCAAATTTTTTCTTTCAATTCGATAATTTGTTGAAAACTTATGGTCATGAAAATATTTTTAACTGTGATGAAACATCATTGTATGTTAAAAAATTTCCTTCAAGATCTTATGTCGAATCTATAGAAACATGTCATGGTACAAAATTCAGTAAAGAAAGAGTAACAGTTCTCCTTTGCTGTAATGCAGCAGGAAATAAATTAAGACCCCTTGTTATTGGAAAATACAAATCACCACGTTGTATGAAAAGTTTGCTTAATTATATTTTAACATAGATTTTGATTGTGAAAAATTCGGTATTTTATATGCAGCGTCAAAAAATTCCTGGATGAATAGAGAAATTTTCAAAATGTGGCTTTCAAAGATTAACGACGACTTTCTCTCACAAGATAGAAAAATACTTTTAATAATGCTACATGCCATTATTTATTGGAATACTCAAATTTTAAATTGTTTTTTCTTCCGAAAAACACAACATCTTTGATTCAACCTTTAGACATGGGTATAATAAAGTGTTTTAAAGTACATAAACTTCCTAATGGATTTTATGATCAATTTGGAAGAAGATACAACAATTAATCTTAAATCTTTGAAAAATATAGATATGCGACAGATTATGGTACTTGTTAAAAAAGCGTGGATGGAAGTTAAAGAAGCAACAATAATTAATTGTTGGAAGAAAATTGAGGAAAATAGAGAAGAATCAGTTGAAGATAAAAATTGTGGGGAAGAACTCCTGGAAGAAATAGTATCTGAAGTAATATCTGAAGAAAACGAAGATCTAGTCAAGAGTTGCGAGTTTTATAATGGAGTTGACACAGAGGACAAAACAACGATATCAGAAACTTATGAAATGATGGATAAGTTAGAAAATGTAGCTCAAAATACATCTTTTGAGACATTACAAAAATATTATGAGTTTAGATTTCAACTTGGAAAAGATCTAAGAAATAAAAAAAATTTGAAATTGACTGATTATTTCAAAAAAATGCTTTAAAAATAATGATTTGTTAATTAATAAAAATCGAATAAAAAACATAGAATAAAAATCTATCAAACTATAGAGCAAAAAATCACAACTTATTTTATAAACACTTTGGAAGAAGTGAAGAAGTTCCTTTTTCGCAAAGTAAACAAAAATTTAAGTTAAATCAACCATAAATCAATAGTTTGAACCAAACCCCGGTTTTGGAGGGCACCCCCGCTTTTTGGGGCACTTTGATGCCCCACCCCGGGGTTTCGACTCTACTAAGAAGTCTATCTGTCTGGCTGTTCGGATTAATCTCTTTATACTTTGCCTACCTTTCTCGGAAACCCGAGAATTATAAATTTACTAGTTAATTGGCCCAAAACTCAAAGTAATTGCGTATTTTTTTGTCCATGTGTTCCTTTATGAGTCTACGACTACCAATCCTAGAAAGCTCCCTAGAATCCAACTGGCACTATAAATAAGCAATTTACACAAGATCGCTACTTTTTCGATTAACAGTATGTTAGTAATCCGTACCTCTCTAACACGCAGAAGGCCAGCTTCCATCAAGCTTCCGGACTTACGGATCGGAGAATATCCTCGTGGAAAAAATTTCTATATCTTTCATAGCAACTAAAAATCACTTATCCAACTGCAAGAGCTTCATCTCAAAATCCCTCTAGGAGGTATCGATTTACTAATAATCTAACTTTAGATCTCCGATTTGAAATTTTCAATAATCTACATATGCTCTAATTTATAACCTCTTTTATAGATTGAAGAACCATTTTCTGTGGTAGAATCACTGTCTTTAAAAAATTGCTGAAATTACGGAGAGATATAATCATGAGCCGGGTGGCTTAGTGGTTAGGTGTCGGGCTTAAGTGGCTTAGGCTACGGGTTCGAATCTCGCTGCTGTTCACCTGGTGGAAGGTTCCACGCATCTACGATGCAGAAATGGTTTGACGAGTGACGCCGTCACCAGTGAATACTCACTGCGGAACTGGATTGTCTAGAAAGGACACTCACACAAGAAAAAGAAAAAAAGAAGTGAAAATCATTCCTTGGTTCTACGATTAGTTAAAATTAAACTGTTCTACTTAAATAAAGTGTGTGTCCTGCCTATGCGGAGCTATAAAATACTATGGCTCTCGTGAAAAGGCTTTATTATTATTATAATATAATCATTATGGCTTTCGTGAAAGTGCCTTAATAATAATAGTGGATCGCTTAAATAAAATAAACTACTGGGAGCTTCCAATTACAGTGTAAGATCCCATCATTTTACTTTAGAAGTAAATATATTTCATCATCTCAAATCTGTTCGAATAAGATAGAAATGTTTACTTGTGTTTACTTTTAGCTTTACAGATTTACTAATTTTGAGAAAGAATGTTATAGCACGATTAAATCAGCTACCATTAATGTCAACATTGGATAAACCTCTGGCAGAGCCAAGGGGGCTTGTAATGCTAGATAACAAACGACACCGATTCCTAGACGACTTAAGAATCCGATTCGCTAGACGCTAAAATATTCCTGGACGATTCCCTAGGCGCAAAGAAGCCAGACGTCTCAACAACGAGTGGAACACAAAAAATCCTAGGCTAGAACCGCGTACTTTCCCTGTTTTAACCTCTTGACCTTTTCAGCAGCCGAACAGGGTCCAGAGAAATCTGGAGTAAATTTCAAAGAACTATTAGGTAAATTAGTTCTTTTATTTTTAATACGTTTCAGATATTTCCTGGTAAAGCTATTTTTGTTGAAAAAAATAAATATTTAAATAGAAGCCAATATGCGAACCAGACATTCAAGAAAATCCCGAAACTTGCAATAAAAGTGTTTTATTTCTATTATTAAAGATTGTGAGTTACGGATTAAAGTTGAGAGGAAATATCTTCTCCGTATTATAAAATAATTAATAGAAAGATAGGAGTAAATCGATCAAAGTATTAATTAGTTTTAGTTTCCTTAGATAAAATTGATTGTTGATACAACCCGATAAACAATAAATCCCTGGTCTTCATAAAAAATCGGACGTAGTCCTCGCTCGGAAGCCATGATGACCTCAAAACGCAATAGGTCATCCAGATATCACAAATACGACCTTCACGCAAGTGAGCTTTCGCTTCTCTACGATTGTCAAGTAAAGATTATTCCACTGGTTATGGAGTTATCTCGAAATGCTTCAAAAACTATATGGATGAGCTGTCTGTTGAAGGAGCAACGAGAACTTACATCCAGTCAGTTGTATTTAAAAGGCTCTCGAAAGCATGCTAATTGAACACAAACAGGATTAAAGTTTCTGATGAAGAGTACACCTCTGCTACCTCTCAACGTGTAAAACTGGCATGCCGTGAGGACATCCCACAGGACTCTAACAGAGATATTTTGACTGACTCTGATGTGGAAATGAGAATACCATGGAGTTGATGGCACACTCTTCTTCTAAGAGAAGGAAAAGGATTACTAGCAATCTGGATTAAAATTTTATTAATTAGATAATTTACTCGTTTTGCTTGTTAATCATTTGGTTTTCTTTTATTGAATTTTTAAGGATATATTTCAATTAAAAATGTTAAAAGGGGACTTATTTTAGGAAGATTGAATTGCCATGCTGTTTCCTTCAATAATAGCTATAGAGATACTCTCGAGCCACCCAGTCTCACGTAGATACTTGGTCACCCTTTTATGAACTATCATCCGCTTTTGGGTCAACGTCTCAAGAGAAAATGGGACAAACAAGCGATCCTTCGAAACGCTTCGATACTTCCTCCTCTTTTGATGATTTTTTAATTAATTTTATTTTTGACATTGAAGAATCGCGTCTACGGCTTGATCACGACAATGTTCTCCTAGTCTCGACGATGTAAAGAGAGCTGATGGACTTTTCAGTAATGGTCTACAGGTGGTAAGACGGTCCATGTTTTGTTTCAATCGTGAAGTAGCATTCTGGATGTTCACATCGAGTGAAACTGTGACGATGTCGTCAGCATAAATGAGAAGGATGTTTGGTTTGTAGAGAAATCTCCCATAAATAGATTGAATAAAAAATGGAAACTATGAAAATCTTTGGAAACATCATTAAGAAGTTGAGAAATATATTTGGTGTCCGATGCAAACAAGATCCCCCGACCGCTATTGAGGATAGGAGTCATTCAAACTGAATTTGTCATTATCCTCGTCTAGTTTCGTTAAGAAGTAACCATTATTGATTACAATTTTCCTGGAGAAGCTTTTAGGCGGTTATTGAGAATCAAAAAAAACCAGGTTCACTGTCTCTATTATGGTTCGTATGATCTTTATCTGGAATAATGAGATCGTCAGGGAAGGACAAAATGATTGAGTTTGGGGTAACTAAAAGACGAAGGGAGGTAAATGATTTTTTTGGGATTTCTTCTATTGCTGTAGGGTTTGATGATTTTCAGTTTTCTTTGTGATAAAAGTTCCGACTTCCTTTGTTCTTTGTGTGAAACGGATTCGATTTACTGTTGTAAACACGATCCACTTCAACTTTTGGTTTCTGAGCTCTTTGGCCTTTATTTCATTATTCAATGCTCTGATCCGAAGTTTCATTTCTTAGGTGATCCGGTTAGATTTTTTGAGATGATTTAGTTCTTTAATTTAATCACGAGAAAGGATAAGGAATATCGTCTAATTAAGTGATCCCGGTGTCCACACCAGTTCTTTTCCTGTAGTTAATTTTGGTTTGATATCCTGCCCGAGGAGATGATCAGGAGACTTTGCCATCTTGAGGAAGTCCCAGTTGCGTTTATCTTGAGGATGTATTCCATAATTGTGGGAACGTTTAGTGTTCTCCGTAGTAACGAAGTGGACACCTTTTTCGACGATCTCATTAATATTCTGAGACATCGGTTTTGTAACACCTCCAGCTTGCTCCGAGCTGAGAGTGATAACGGGCCAATCCATGCAGCACAAACGTACTCGATACTCTGTGGAACAAATTATTTATATAGAAGCTCTAACGATTGGCGGGAAGATATTGGGGAGTGCATAAAAGCCTTGAGAATTCCATTTTTGGATTCTCGTGGTTACCAGGTCCACTTAATGAGTGAATGAAAGGAGAGGATCCAGTATCTCAAAAAAATGAAATGGTCTTCTTAATGGGGTTCAGGGAATTATACAATTTTATTTCTGGCGTTGCCCGTATTTCTTTTTGTTATGAGGTAAACGTCGTTACATGTGACTTTCCAGGTGATATATTTAGCCGGTTCTTAAAGAACCAAACACCCACCAGGTTTAATGTCTCTTCCACGTGTCGTCTTCTCGACTCTTGGATATTTTACTGCAATCAGTTGGATTAATAAAAAAAATTTCTATTTTTATCCATTTTGATATTTACCAAAAACCTTATTGGAAACCCTGGAATTCATTGGGAATCTATAAAGAACCACTTAATATGTCGCGAGCGCTGAGCGTGATGACAGTGCCAACATCTGTCATGTTAATTGCAAATTAATCAATTCTTAAGTTTCGGAATAATTTGTGCATTTTTTTTAAATAAAATCATTATTTTTACTAATAGAAATTAATCTTAGGTAACGCACTAATCACGTTGTTCTGATGCCTTAAAAAGTTACCACAAAAATACTGAAGAGTACAACATAATAAAATCCATCCTCGAAAGACACGAACTGAATATATTAGCTTCTCGGAAGTTCAAACTAAAAAAGAAAGCTGAAAACTTCGTTTTAATAAACAGAAAGCTCTATCTTCAAGATTCTTCAACTAATCATAGGCTTGTAATTGCCTCAACCAACACAGAGGAGATGCGGATAATTGCAAAAGAGATCCATGACGCTAACATTGTGGACACAATGCATTAGAAGAATTGTATGGAAAACAATTTTGTTTTGTTAAAAGAAATGTCATTCGTCAGGTGCTAAGAAACTGCGATATATGCCAGTCTGCAGTGCCACTGAAACAATATGACGATGAGAGTCATATTTTTGCTGATGTACAAAATGAGAGATTTCAGGTTTATATGATTGATCGAAAAATGTATAAAATTATGTTATTTTCAAGGTTTGTAAATGATAATGATCAATTTTCTTGGTTGTTGACTGTCATTGACGTCTATTCGAGATATGTCATCACAAGGAATCTTAGAAATAAAAGTGGCAAAGTCGCTGAAAAATTAAACGACATTTTCATGGATTATGCAGATATTTACAGTCTGATAACGGGACAGAATTCAGAAATCTTCACATTTCTAATTTATGTGAAGAATTCGAAATTACTCAAATTCATGGAAGGCCAAACATTCCTCAGAGTCAGAAGATAGTTGAACGATTTAATTAGACGATCACAAGAAGTTTATCCAAATTGATGACTTCGGATGAAAAAAAGAGTGGATAAAACACATTAGAAAGGCGGTATTTTTGTACAATCAGAAAGCTCGTCATGTAAATTGCATTTTTTATTTTTTAGGCATTAGTCTATTCAAAAGATATCGTGGTATTCCTGGATTCCACACAGTTGAGTAATCAGATGTTGAGAAAAATCCAAAAAGTTTTAAAATGGAAGAATTGGAAGTATTTTATTGAAGAAAGAAAATAAAGTAACGGTTATATAGAAACTGCCCTGCGTGGTTATTCCCTCTCAGGATAGCGAGCGAGATTCGCTCAAATAACCAGCAGCGCTCACGAGGGTCTCCTTTTCGTGTAGCGATCCGATTCCCTAGACTAATCAAGAATTCCAGCGTCGCAGGCGCAAGGGAACCAGACGTCTCAACGGCGAGTGTACAAACAAAAAATCCTTGGACAGGAGCGCGTACTTTTTTCCGTTCTCGGTTTTCTCAGGCACTCTGGAGTAGGTTGCAAGAAGCAAATGTGTCGGTGCAGGTTATAATTATTTTTAAATTTTAAGTTAAAAACTCGATTTTTGGAACAACCTCGGTTTTAGCTTGGTGCTTAAAATCGAAGTCGGACTGTATAAAGTAAAATTCTTTATTCTTGGAAAACAGCAGTTACGAAATTTTAGAGGTAGCTTCATAATTTTTTTGTTCAACCAAAACTGTTCTAATGTGAGATTATCATTTTTATGTAAACCTTTTGATGTCTCATCAATTTGAAAGTTTGGGTAAGTTAAAAACATTCCGTGTCTCCCTAGTTTGCATAACTAATCCAGGATCTACCTTTTGCTGGAAACATTACTACACATTTGAGTTATCTATTTTAAAATTACAAAACAAAAGCAAACTCACTTGTATGACAGTGTTTCATTACAAAACTAAACTTGTGGAAGTCACAGTTTTTTTCAGTTAGGAAAATGAAATTTGGTTCAAAACTCAAAACCCATGCCAATTTTGAATCTGTACTCACATTCGCTTAATATGAGAGTCACCAGGAGTTATTGTTAAAAGAGTTCCAAGATTTAGTGATTTCTCATTATTTAATGACAATTTGCATTATTCTCGAAGATTAGACAATGTTCGGTTCTACATATCTGTGAACAGTTGTTTTCCTTTATTAAATCAGCAACATCTCAGAGAACAAGGCTGACTGATGAACATTTGTCATTTCTGAACTGGGTAGGAACTGCAAATACAATAATGTCATAAAAATAGGCGCCAAACCTCTGGAGCCGTTGAGTCGGCTTGCAAATTATTAAATACACTTCAATAAGATTACGGTGTTTTCAGATTTGTTATGTGGTACGCTTGTATTCACAAAATATCTTATGCGCCACCTTGAACTTTTTGAGTTTGACATGCTGCTTTAAAGAACTTTTTTTTAATTTTTTGGTTCCTTAGGACCAACTATGGAAGAATTTCAGATAGCGACCCGATTTAACAATTCAGTAAAGATTGTCTCTCTTCCTAAATGCTATCAAAACTAGGGTTAATATCTTACAGAACCATTCAATTGTTTTATATTCAATCATATTTATTTTAATTAACCGATTCATTGTGTGACAACTAAATGTTACAGACATTCTTAACGGATTTATCACTAATGAACATTTCTTGGTCTACCCTATTATAATTCCATCATCTATTACCATTGGGAAGATGATAAGAGTTATATTCAAAATAAATTACGAGGAATCCATACATAGTTTGCTCCTACAGTGTACATCAAATTAATATCTTTAACAGAGATCTTTCTTATGTCTGGGTATAACATCAAAGATGTTCTGAAGATCTCGTCATTATATGTTAATCTTACAATTGAATTACAAATAATATTAAAATATTTATGATTTTAAATAAAAAATAATTTATTATATTCGTTTCCAACCTTCCTGGAATTTTAAAAATTGTCTGAGAGACTTGATCGACTGTTTTGTGATTTTATTTTTATAATAAAATTCATGATCAGTCATTGAAAGTTCAACTTGATTAGTCATTTTAACATCATCGAAGAGTTCTATGTTAAATACATATTCAAACCAATATTTTCTTCATTTTCACATTTAACTGAATTTTAACAAATAAATATTACTATTTCTATTTAGCATTAATGAGAAATAGTCTCCAAATGGAGACTTGCTTTGAATGGACAAAGTTAACTTTTGTAAGGCAACATCAACTGTCTCCTCCTTCTCAATCGAAATATTGTTAATTGATAATATTTGGTCTCCTTCTTTGGCCCTTCCATCCTGATATATAGAATAATAGTCACTTTCCATACTGCTCCCCCACGTAATATTGAGGAAATGTAGATTTTGGAAGAATCATCATTAAGCTTTTTTAAACAAACTCCCAATCCTGCGGACTGTGTTTCAGAAAATGGAACAAGAAGTGTGATTCTGTCAGTAAATATCTAAATATTATCAAAAAACACATTATTTTCTCGAAAACGACCAAATTTAAAATCAACAAATTCGCCAGTTTTAATTTCCTTTAGTAAATCGCATACTTGTCTTTTATTCATTTCAAATACACTTTGTTCCCCAATCTAATAACATCAAGCCTACAACCATAAGTATTCTATCCCCCACTTTAAGTCCAGATTTTCGACAATTGTCGCTCACAAATAACTTTACATATTTACTAAACCCACGTGGATAAGTTGGTTGTGATGATAATACAAAACCAAAGCCAAACTCGTCTGTATATTATACAATTGATACATTTTTGTAACTTTATGTCAACGACAGTCCATTTGTAATATTCAAAATCGTATTCCTCCCCCTTTATTGGATGTTTACAGATCAAGGTGGATCTGGAAAATTCTAATCTAACAAGATCTGTCTCCATTTCTTCGATAAATGTTTGATAAGCACTTTATGTATACCATAAATTTACAATGTGGATGATTTCCCTGAAAGACTGAAATTATTTATTTTGAGTATAATGTCTCCAAGCTTTAGTATTTGTGTGGAACCTAACTTTGATACTTGGAATCCTTGAAAGATACTGAAAGTAAACGACAGAGATAACTTATTTTTGTTATAAAACGCCAAAACGGAGACTCCTACTAATTCCTGTTGAGTCATGACCACCTTAAAACTGGTAAAATTATAATATCATAAATACACTTGCCTATCGTTGACACTGCTGGGCATTATCATTGGCTACGAATTTCGTGTTTAAATTTTATTGACACCTGTAATATTACGGCATTCGCATTATAATGATTTTATTAATCACTAACAATTATTATAATGATCGGAGATTTAATATCAATAAATTTGAAATTCCATGGAAATTAATTTGTTTGGACATGATAGAACTTGTGTCTAATATTGTCCAATAGGCAAAACCAATCTTTTTAGTAAACTTCCCCCAATCATGGAATACATTACGGAACGCCACCGGGACTTCCAACGTCTCCTGACACCCCCTCGGGCCGGACATCATACTATACATGGATACCTGCCCGAGATACGAGAAGAAACCTTCCCCGTCGTCGAGATTAATGCGGGACTCCAAAACTAACCACAGGTAAAGGACTAATGTGGACACCGGGTTCACTTAATTAGACGATAAGTCTTATCTTCTTTCTCGTGATTTCGGGGTTAATATATTAAATCTTAATTGTTTCTTAAAATAAATGACAGGTAATAGACATAAATGTGATTGACAGTGATAATTAAATCTAACCAAACACATAACAACCAAAAGAGTACATTATATCAAAAACCAATTATTATATATACGACCCATACTTATAAGAGTGGGAATACTGGGGATGAGAGACCAAAGATAATAAAAGCAAACTCCTTTCAATAAATAGTCGTTTATAAGAATATGTAAGAATATATCCAAATATCAGACAATCTATTAAAAGTTTTCTTTTAGATTATCTCCTAAATATGTCTGTGGTATGACAAATAAAATCTAGTAATTGCACGTTTTACATGTTGCTTTTGTACGTTAAAACATTAATGACTATGATGTACTGATGAAAATTTTAAGAGATAGAGGAATGAACTACGGGTTTACAAATCATCAAGAAAATTATCTAATAAATTAATTTTTTAATTATTATAAATATTTGCTTTAGGTTTTGTAATCTTTTATCACGTGTTTTTTACTGTTTAGCGATCCCTTGTCCTCGGTATCCATCTGACTGATTTAAAGAAGTAAATTTAACTCATTGATCGAAGCGAACTCCTCGAAGTATGAAGAAGTATATCTAAGGCCAGTATGGATATCTATCAATTACGGATAACGTCTTCCAGGGCCAACAGCCACAAAGAGATTTACGTGATGAAGTAAACAAGAGAATTATGGTCGGGGATATTCGAGGAACGCTACGGACACAGTTCCACTTATGGAAGACGGACTATAAAAATCTCCCTAAGGCGCCCGCCGGTTCCATACTATCTACGCACAACAAAAATAAAGACAGACACTCCATGCTTGTCTGACAAATACAATTGGATATTTCTTATTTTCCAGGACCACGCTCAAACTATGTAAAGGATCTTGTCTTTGTTGCTGTTGTTGATGCTTGGAGCATTTTACCAGCTTTAAAATTGTCACTGATCACATTTGATTTGTTAAAATTTTCTGAACTATTTTTGCAATCAAATTGCTTGCATTCGAAAAACCATTTGATCTGACCGATTGCTAAAGTAAGTGTATTTAGACGTCTATCTTCCTAAGTCTCTTCTAACGCAACCTGTGATCTCCTAAACCCCGAAAAATAATGATTCTGGGCGGATATGAGGACGCTATTCATTCGACAACAGTTTTATGACCAGAATACCAGACGCGATAAAAGCCAAAATGGTGAAACTGGACATCTGCAACACGACGATATTTTTTATCGAGGTTTCCATTGTCAGGATTCCAAAGATAAGCAGAATTATTAACCTCTCATATGGTCGGCCGTGCACGCTGCTCCTTGACGAGCACATTCTCAACTTCAGAATCGGTGTTTGATAAGGACTATTAATCTTAAGGATCAATTCCTCTTACGCAATCACCAAATCTAGACGACGCAACTATTAGATGAAACTAGAAAGCTGTGACGACCAAGGTCAGCTCTACCCTCTTTGTTTTCTTATACTCGGACTGAACTCAAATTCCTCAAATCCAAGATTATAAACGTGGCATGCTCGAAGGAAGACTTTTCACGAATTGCAGGAAGTACCTCGCCTGCGACACCATCAAACCTTACAATAATAATAATAAAGCTTTTTCACTAGAGCCATAATATTTATAGCTCCGCATAGGCAAGACACACACTTTATTTAAGTAAAGAACAGTTAATTTTAACTAATTGTAGAACCAAGGAATGATCTTCACTTCTTTTTTTCTTTTTCTTGTGTGAGTGTCCTTTCTAGACAATCCAGTTCCGCAGTGAGTATCCACTGATGACGGCGTCACTCGTCAAACCCTTTCTGCATCGTAGATGCGTGGAACCTTCCACCAGGTGAAACCCGTAGCCTAAGCCACTTAAGCCCGACAACTAACCACTATGCCACCCGGCTAAAAACCTTACAATGACATCAAAAAAAACTGAGGCGCTAAAATATGCGACCTTAAAAGAACAATTCGTCATCAATCCCATAATAGCAAAACCTCGGATCATAGGACCAAAATTATTTACTCTTTTACGTGCCATCAAATCTTTGACAGCAAAAAGGACAGTCGGTAAGAAGGATAGCTGATTTATCTAATTTCCATACAAATTATTGGAGAGAATGCGGTCTCAAACAAGAAGCTTGACTTAAATACATATTTTTTTGTTTCTTAATAAAATTTATTAATTTACTGAGAGGAGATTATCCACTCTATATTGTTGTCAAGGAGATCCTGCTTTGAATAAAAACCTGGCTACTCTCTCGCAGTCTTGACGTCTACATACTTACACTATAGATACCTAATTGACTTCCCTCTGGCTAGGTCTGGGAAGAATCACATTCCGAAAGACAAAGAGCATGGCATCAACATCCAACTTTAGTCTTCTAGTGCAGAACAGTGCTTGCACAGCCTTTTCCTTTGCTCTTCGATGTCCTTCAGGTATGATCCTCAACCATCTACTGCAATCCCCAGGTATTTCAGGGATGAAACTCTCGGTGTACGAAGAGTGTAGGGCTCTTTCTGATGCCTACCCGGCCTGCTATCCTCAAGTAACTGGATTTTTCCGTGGAGAGTTTCATGCCTCTCCGATTGCACCAACCCTGAACTTTGTCGATAAAAGCTCCTAGTCGCCGCTCTGAGAGGTATGCCTTCAGAGACGAATCCAGGATTAAAGATGTCATCCGCGTATATCATCAGCTTGGTCCTGACGTCTTGCGGTGACGGAAAATCTTCCATAAATACGTTGAATAACAGGGGGCTTAGAATAGATCCCTGTGGCACTCCCCTTTTAAACGATATACCATCAGAATATCTTCCACCGACTACCACGTGAGATATCCTCCCAGTCAAATAGTCTTTCAACCATAGGAACATTTGTTTAGATATCTTTGATCGTACAAGTTGACAAAATAAGGCTTTGTGCCATGCACTGTCGAACGCCTTTGAGATGTCAAGGCAAACAAGGCTCAACTGCTTTTCTTCTCAAATGTATTTGTAATTTCGTAGTTTAGTGAGTATACAGACGGAAATCCATTGGTAAGGTCGTAGAAAGTTACTTTCTTCTATAAACCGATTCAATCTCTTGAATACAATCCGTACCATAATCTTTGATGTAGAACATAAAAGGCTTATTGGCCTATAACTGAGAGGATCCTTCCTCGACTTTCCAGGTTTGAGGATCATCTTCACAATAGAACGCTTCCATAACGGAGAAACATGTCTGAGCATAAAACTCGAGTTATACATCTTTTGTAGAACAAATAGTAGTTCATCAGACCCTTCTTTAAACATAATCATGGGAATGCTATCGAATCCAGGAGCCTTGTTTTTGCACTCGCGTATAGCAGTTCTGACTTCTGCCAGAGTGATTTCCTTTACCAAACTTTCCAGATCGCCCATAGAGTATTCCATAGAATTAGATATCTCCTGAAAATTTTCAGGTATAATACTAACAGGGTCAACTCTTTGTATATTTCCAGTTGTTTTCTGAATACCGAAAGTACTCTTTCCAAGGAAATTGTCCTTCCCTCTTGATAGGCCAGCACAATATTTTTTGCCTTTAAATTTCCATCAGTAAGCCTTCTGTACATTTTCCAATAACAAGGGTTCTTCCAGTTAACCTTCGAGGCTGCATTCTTCAATTTATTTTCGGCGTTTACTTTCCAAGCTTTTTGCAATATTTTTTGAATCACATCAATTCTACTTTTCAGAGTTGTCCTATCCCACAAATCAACACATCGTTTGTGCTTCGCCTTCAGAGTATTCCCCTCGCGAATAAGATTCCGTATTGAAGGTGGGGAAGCCTGTTTGTTCTTCAGAAAGCTCTTGGAAGACCTTCGTTCCATATAGTCGTAGATACATCAGCATAGTATTGGATAGTTCCCAGTTAAAAACGTCCAACTCATTAGGTGTAGAAAAGGAATTAGTCTTCATTAGTAAGGTCTTCGACAAATAATGGCGATAAAGTCCCAGTCTATCGACGAGGTATCAAAGTATAAGAAAATATCTTCAGTTCGGCTCCAGGTTTATAGTTACTTCCTGAGGGATATGATCACTCCCTATGTCCCAAAGTAATCTTGGTCTGTCTACATGATCAAACAGTTGTGGAGATACTAATCCAAGCATGTCACCGCCATAGTGTGAGAAATGGTTAGGTTCCTCAGACGTCAAGACTTCAACTCCAATTTCGCTAACCAGATCTGCTAGGAGTCGACCGTCCCCGTTGTTTTTGCAACATCCGTAGCTCGTAGCATTCAGGTCTCCTACCAAGATCGACATAGGGTTTGTTTCTAAAAATTGAACAATTTTCGCAGAAGATCGGTCCAAGTCCTTAGAGTATATCCCTCCCACGCTTATCCATGTTCCTCCACATTGTATATCGATGGACACGAATTCCGAAAATTGTTTGCAATTCTTTACGAAAAAAAGATCGAGGTTCCAGTTCCAGTCACTGCTCCATCTATCCATGGAATATCCACAGAGTCATATCCTTCCATATTATACTTTCTTCAGTGTTTGATTTTCGTTTCGTTAACTACCAAGACATCCACTTTGGCATTACTCACAAGTAGCGCTAGTTCATCATGCACTTTCACCAAGGCGGGCATTCACCAGCACTACTTTCAAATTCCTTTTCATAGTTTTTGTGGTGGCCTGCGCTCTCCACAGCCAGGTCCACCAGACTCCATAAATCCACTTTCAGCAGTGTACATAGGTTGTTCAGACGTGTGATAAGTTCATTTAGCTCCCGAGAAACCGACTCTGAGACACCTGCCTTGCTCTGCTCATGTTTCCGTGTAGCACTCCGATCCACCGATCCATCCTGAGTATGTGAAATATTGGTTCTTATCATTTCTTGTGTTTGCTTGACCGCTTCCCGAGATACCGTCTCGGAAACTTATGACTTGCTCTGCATAAGTTTACTTGTAGCGCTCCGCTCCACCGGCCTATCCAGAATATGTGAAATATTGGTCCACTTCATCTCTTGTGTTGGCTTGATCGCTTCCTTTTTAGACACTGTCTGTATGGGGATCATTTCTTGGATACCTCTCTCATGGCAGGACATCCTCTGTAACGGCATTATGTCTTGGTCCTCCACAATTAAAACAATTTGTCTCCACGTTCAAAGAAAATTCACACATAAGAAGGTCGTGTTCCCTTCCACACTTGAGGCATCTCTTCTTCTCCTTGCAATTCTTTCGCAATTGTTCTCTGAATGATCAGTCTTCATTGGTTCATCCGCAGTTTGGATACTTCCCTGGGGTCGTGTTTTGTAAGAACATTCGCTGGTTTAACAGATTCTGCCTTATGTGGTGTCTTGTTCTCCGAAGAGAATGATTCAGCTGTAGCACTTTCCGGAGGACGAGAAAAGCTACTGGTTTTCATTGTTGTGGCTTTCACTGCAGTTTTTGCAGATCCTTTTGGTGCTAGCTTTTTGAACCATAGACACTAATCTGAACCATAGATACTCCACTCTCATTCAACTTATACATAACAAGATTGATAACCACGATATTCTTTCCCCAACCAAGTTGTCTATACCCGACCCCAGTCAGTTCAACCTAGAACCAACACTTTCTATACAAAACTCCTCTTCTTTATCAAAATCAAAAAAATGCTCAACCTATTCAAGACTTATTCGGGTACTTCATTTGGCCAGAGCAAAGAGAGCTTAACAATCAACGGGTAATTTATCAAAAGCATCTTTGACGACTCCCATTGAACACTTGAGGATTCAAAGTTTCTTTACCCCGCAAATTTTCTGTCCAATAGATGGGTCTCCGCTGCGATCACCATACGTTTCACAATCCAAAATCGAACGAAACAATTGTTCCACCACATTTTCGACACGCCATGAGAAGTGCATGTGCATATAGAAGGTTATTCCAAAATTTTTTACTCTTGAATACGTTTTGGAAAAAATGGTATAGTTCGATGAACATCCTCTTGATGTTATTCAAGTTCAGCTGTGACTTCATAGACAACATCCCCAGAGAAAGTTGCTCTCGAGAACCGACACATTTCTGGCGGTTTTCCATTTTGGGTGAATGTGCCGCAGATTTCCTCACAAGGACCTCAAATGGGGTTGCTCCTATTGTAGTCCTGTGATTTTAGAGATTGTTTTAGTCATACTGGATTGATGTTTGTTCTGGTATGTGTGTTGAACGTTATGAGGGTGTCGAATGATACTCCTAGAATCAGTTTGTTTCTTTTGGGATTAGTTCACCATTCAAAGATAGTTCGACGGAATAACTTGATAGCCCTCTACTCGACGTAAAAAAAGAAGTCGAAGACTTTTCTGTGGACATTGAAATTGAATATCTGTTCAACCATTAATGAAGTCTATCCAGAGTAGTTTGCAATATGTTCGTAGCTGTCATAACACATGAATCCTTGCAAGCATAAATTATGTCATCGCCATACGCAAGAATTCCGTCCGAACCGACTGGAATATCGGCAAGAAAACGTTAAAAAGTGACTGTGACAGGGGGGAACCCTGCGCCACGTCGTCTTATAAATTAAATGTAATAAATTTAGTAAAATGATAATTTTGAATAATAATAAATATATTTTTATAATAATTCAGATGAAGAGAAAACAATCAACTTGTGGAGTTTGTGAGAATACTAAGAATAACGAAGCAACCTTGACTTGCTGTGGCTGCAAAATAATCTGTAAGAAAACCAATATAATCCCCAGATCACACAAAATGCGTAAATTACTCCCACAATGGTGGAGATCTGACGAACTGGTTATGCTTAAATTGTAAGACCTGCATCATCTGCAACGAAAATATTAATTTGGGAGAATTTTTAATCTGTATAATTTGTGACCTCGGATTCCACACAGAATGTCTCGATCCCTCGTTAAAAAAATATCCAGGGACCATGGCGATGTTCCTCGTGCATTGAAGTAAAGTCAGAAAAGAAAACCGAAAAATTGAAATATTCCCAATGGTCCGTGCTGGACGTAGCAAACTGGGTAACCAAACTGGGATTTCCTGAAGTGGCTCAACAGTTTGTGACAAAAGTGAGGCTTATGTGGACTGTAGGGAGTCGATGGACTTGCATTGATTTGTCTGACAAGGGAGGATGTCCTCGTTGATATGGATATTCTGCTTGGACCAGCTCTTGTTATTTACGATGAAATTCAGTGGCTTCAAAAAAGACTGATTTTTACAGATAAAAAATAATATTTTCATTTTTTTAAACATTCATTGTCTTGGAAGATACTAGGAATTGGGGGAATATATTACTTTGCCATCAAATTTCACTAATAAATTATACCAATGTGGTAGTGTGATGTATCTGTTGAGGAAAAAAAGAAATGTGGACATGAACACTCGGGAGTGCTCACCCTGTAACCACATCAACGTGCGAAAAAAAAGTTTCTCTTGTACAGGCTGCGGAAACTTATTTAATCTCGACTGTCTCAGACTTTCCCAAGCATACACAAATCAGATATCGCTGTTCCTGTCTTGGTCAGAGGGATTCCTTGTGACAAACTGAATACTAGTATAATCATACTTTTTGACTTGGAGCAACATTATTATTCTCAAACTATCTCAGAAGGATGGTTGTAGCGTTCCCCTTCGCTGCTATGACCTTTTCCGAACCGAACCGAAAACACTTTATTCAACAGGAATTAGGAGTTAGTTAAGAGGTTATTAACGAGTCCGCCTATGCGGCCTGGACTCTTCCGATGCACCCCATCTTCATTTTAATCTCGTCCTCGCGTCGGATCCCATGAATCCTATGAACGCCCTTATATCCAAAACGTAGTAGGTACAAAGCTAGTAAGCTTATCTCCAGTTAGTTCTCCCCTAGTAGGTCCCTTCCCCAGTATGTTATTCCACATTAGTCCCAAGCAGTCTTGTAGGGACCAGTTGATGTGGCTAACAAATTCTTGCGTAGAACCCAATTCGATGTAAGGAACAATTGGTGTGGGAACCTCCCAGTAGGTCCCAGCTCCAGTATGTTACTTCTAAGGTAGTCCCAGGTCTTGTAGGGATCCATGGAGGCAAACAAAGTCCCGTGTAAACCCGGATTCGATGTAGGGATCAATTGGTGTGGGCACTTGGTCCAACTTGGAAAATATCCAGAGATTTTGACCTTTGTCTACTGCGCCTTTCAATAGGTCTCTTCGTAGTTGTGAGTATGTTTTTTTGACTTATGATATGTTTCTCCACCCTATAATAGGTCTCTCCACCTTGTAATAGGTTTCTGCGTTTGTAATATTTTTTATTCGTCTTGAGGAGATTCCCTCGGAGTGAGTTGGTTCCTTCGTCTTGTGATATGGCCCTTGTAATGTGCATTTTAGGATCGTCTTGTAATCTGGCCCTTGTAATGTGTATCATCGAATTGTCTGGTAATATGACCCTTGTAATGTGCATCTTCGGATCGCTTTGTTGTATGGCCCTTGTAATGTGTATCTTCGCTTTGAAACTCTGTCGAGTTGAAAACGTGGAAGTAGGACCAATGGCGAATGACATCACCATTCACCAATGGCACCGGCCACGTATTTTTTAAAGACCTTTTCCATTACAATTGAAAACTATTTACGCTCTAGCTCTCTCCGATTGGGTGAGGGCATCTATCGAAACTCTGATTCCGATGAAAATGGTCTTTCTTCACTGACATGAAAGACAATATCCGATCCTTTTTGGAAGGCAACTACCCAACTTTTCGTAAACAAAAGCGAGAGTTCCGGAATCGAAACTAAATTTCTTTTCCTCGAGAGGCCAGTTTGCATGAGTCCTTGTTTTTAAAAACACTCTTTTTCAAACGGGCATCCCATTTATAAACAACTAACATATTTCATTGAACAAACATCTACCTCCCTTCGCAATCGTCTTATTACCTGCAAGAGTGAGCTTAAGTACTTTTCGAGATTCAAAAATTTGCCTTAGGCAGCAGTGGAGACCTGGATAGAATAAAACCTGGCCAGTTGAAAGAACTTATCCTTCAGTTTGTTGAAGATTCGGCTTTCGTCTTATATCCTCTATCACTTCTCTTACGAACAGGTTCTATCAGGAGGTCTACTTGAAGTAATCTTCCATGTCTTTTAATGAGAGTGAAGATATATCACTGTCGGATTTATTTACAAGAGGCTATTCGCCAAAATCGACTGTAAGGGTTCTATTTCTACGTTAGTACTTTCTTAAGTCCTTAGGGATTACGTAGATAAATTATAATTAGAAAAAAGAGATCCACATTCATTCCTATTTTGAAGTCTACCCACGACCCTTCTGATCTTCCTTATTCTTCTATTTCCCTTTTGTCTATTGTCTCGAAGATTTCCAAGTTTTACTAATTTTAGTCAAATCTTACCAATCATTTACCGAATCACACGGGATCGTGCTCGACTCAACACATTTTTTTAAACTGACTCAATTTATTGCTGATGGATTTAATAACAATAAACCTCCGGAAATGTTCATCTATTGATATCAACAAAGCTTTTGACCCATCATCGAGACACGTTCTGAGCAGGAAATTCCTTGCTAATAATATCACGTATCCGTTTGAAAATTGGTTACACACTTCCTCTCATGCTGCTTTAGACGTCCTTTATTATGTCAACCAACTCTCACTACCGATACCCTTACAGAGCTTCTTTCCATATCCGAAAGGACTCTGTTTATAAAAATGGTATTGACCGTTACAGACAAATCTCCATTTGTAGCAAAGTGCTATATTCATATTGGTATTGGGAAAGTCGTCAACTACTGCTACAGTAGCTCTTTACCGTCCGATGAATAGTCCTTAGATTATATTCAAAGGAGGCCATCTCCTTGGTAGTACCTGCTCCGAGGCCTTTCGTTAGAAAGGGTAATTTACATAGCTCGCCCCGTGTTTATCTTTGCCACAGTTTACTTACTTGAGAGACTTCCACTGATTGGCAGGTCTTCTGCTAATGTGGACCCTCAAAGAAAGTCATTTTTCTTTATAATTGTAACTGGAGCTCGTGTGGCCAAGGATAGCTACAGGTATCTCATAGGTCACATCTAACCTAAAGTAACCTGACCTCACTATGTCTTAGCAGCTCTTCGTTTCCACTTTCGAGTGCATTAACATTTACATGGTTTTCAGCCTCCTTCCACCACTTGTAAAGTCTTCAGTCTTGAAAGAAGTTCTGATGGACTCCGAAAAATAGCACGATATCGTTCATCCACTTTCTTCACCCTCATATCTACCAAAAACAGCCAGAGTACTGATGGAGCAAAGTAGTTTAAAAAACGTTTCTGAATTAATGAGAAAGAGAATAAGGCTCTGGTGTTGCATTGTCACTATGAATCACATCCGATCTAAACTATACTACCAATGTCCTTCTATAATGCCCATCTAGAATCGAGTTCATAGGGGGATCTTCTTTCCCATTGACGTTATTTCCCTTTGCTTTTCATTATAAGAGGCAAAGATATAACATAGATCTTCGAACACAAGTTGCCAGCAATCAGATCCAAGGACGTAAAATCCCCGAATAACCGAGTTTTTCACTTTATGAACTTATGATTACTAAGGTTATCCCTTCTCGACATAGGGCCTTTGTCGAGGACTTCTACTTGGAGTTCTTGAGCACTTTTACAGACCAAAAGGGGGAGGGGATCATGGTTCACTGGAAGGGGAAAAATTGCTGAAAGGTTTTTCAAACACGCCGCTCTAACAGGATCATTAAACGCGTTTTAAGTCAGTTGAATTTCTTTCGCTGATTGAGCACTGAAACCTGATCACTGAGATAAGAAGAGACCTGATGGCATGACAATTGTCTGCTAAAAGAGATGATTTTCACTTTGCATGACAATTCCCATCGTTTTTTGGAAGGTGGAGCGTAAATTGTTTACTATAAACTTCTCTCTCTGAAGTTAATAAATTAAACTAAGCTTATACGATTGAGTTCTTAATTTTTTTATCGAATTCTGATACTACTTTATGGGAAACTTTGAACAAACTTCCTTCAGGTTTAGAAAGACAAAAAAGAGTTTCCTATGAAAATTCATTAACACCGTTGGATTTGATATTTTAACTATTATTGAACCAAAGCATTTTTCTCTGAACGGTCGAGTACAAGACAATGATTTTTTATCTGTCTTTAGGAGAACGAGTCTGGCTGGTGTTAGGAAGTGCCTGACGTCTAACTCACGGAAAACTTGGACTCAACTTCTCCTTCTGCTCATATTTCTTACTTCAGCTGTGTCCGTTTAATCTAACTTTTTGTCATTGCTCCACTCCCTGAACTGTGTCTTTAATCACTGGAATTTATTTGTATTAGGAGTGTTGTGAATCAGCCTGATGTTTTTTCACCTATAACAGCACCACCAGAGAACGGTCGCTGTCAAAGCGGGCATCTTAAACGAGTTCAACAGCGTTAGATCCGAATGCTTCTTAAGACCATCGTCCAGAGATTGAATCTCGCATTTATGGCATACGGAACGAAAAGAGTTCTTGTATTCAAAGAAGACGTCGTCCGCTCACGTGAGGAGGTCCGACACAGAGACTCATTAAAACCTCTCTTCCCCTATTAGGCGATCGACGACGTTGGAGGAAAAATGAAAGCATTCAAATGGTCGACTAAAACGGGTGTTATGAAGTCAATAAACTGAATAGTTGGAATCCAACCTTTTGAAAGTTCTACGAAAAATCATATGACAAGCAACCTAATCCGGCGCTATTGTTTTGGAAAAACTAGAAAATATTGTTACGTAAAAAAAATATCTTAAATCTTTCGTAACTATTGAACGAGATTTAGGGAGTTGATCCTTGTAATTACATTATCTCTTAAAAACAGATTAAACATGATCCATTTATTAAAAAAAGGTTGAGACTACTTAATTCCACTCATGACGTATAACTTTTCGAAGGTGTATGGTATTAGGGAATGCAAGAAAAAAGCTCATGGCCATGCTCATATGAGAATTTACTATTAAAAAAATCCGTTAGTCTATTTGAGCTACTCGTTTGACAAGAGACTGAAACGGTTACCTTCTATGCGAATGGAAATTATAAGTTATCATGGTGGTTTTAAAAGAAGGAAAACCAAAAAACCGTCGATTTTGCCTCAAAAGTTATCAATTTCATTAATGATAAAGAAAATCACAATTTTAAAATTCATTTCAAAAACTCTGGAATCAACACTGGATGCATCTTGATCATCATCAACTACCAGATTATCCGGAGTAATGTTGTTAGCGTGGTGTCATTGGCTCACCAGAAATAATGTCACCCATTCCGAAAAGGAACGAAAAGAGCAACAGCTTCTCCCCACCGTCCGGTGGTCCTCTCAACTTGTATGTCTTCGACCTATCTGATGTCGCCATTTGTCCAGACTTCTGATTCTTTTATGTGGAGACGTCGAAACCAATCCTGGGCCATGGAGAGATTTGGCAATTATTCAACTGAATACGAATGGGATCAGGAGGAAAATCTTTGAACTCCGGGCACTCCTCCGCGAAAATGGGGCTGATCTCGCTTTAATACAGGAGTCCAAGCTATCTACTTCCACACCAACACCCTTTTTTCCCGGATACACAGTGATCCATAAAGATGGTCTAAGAGGACGCGGAGGAGGACTACTTACTATTATAAAGAACGATATTCCCTTTATAGATACAACTCAACGAACCTCAGAGCTAATTGGCACCGACAAGACTTTGGAGCAGATTACTGTCGAAATCGAGTTATTCCCGTCCTTTTGGATCCATTTGGCTAATTTATATATTCCTCCACAAGGATCGTGTCCGACATCTTACATCCCTGATTTATCACGCATTTCAAAATCTATTGTTATGTATGGATCTTAATGCACGACATCCAGTTTGGCTCATTTCTCAATCCTCTGATAACCGAGGAGAACTCATTGCAAATTATTTTCCTGACCTTATTATACTGAACAACCCTAACTCACATACGAGGACTCCATTAAGGATGACTGATAGCTGCACATCCCCCGACTTAACATTATGCTCACCTTCACTGGGTGGACAACAACACAACACTTTCCTGGAACTTCTTTTACGGTTTCTCCCGTGACCACAATCCAATCCTTTTAAAATTGAGAGGTCTTCGACGATACAAAAGACGGCCGGAGGAATCAAAAAGATTCAAGGATTATACGAAGGTAGACTGGTCCGATTTCAGTAACCTTGTGGATAAATTCTTGGCCGGAGATTATCCTCACCAATACGCTCTATTGATGAGGCCGCAGAAATTATCAGCGCTGCCATTCAGAAAGCTGACCATATTTTTATTCCTGTATACAAGACGTTTACTCCTACCCTCAGCTATTATACAATAAGTCTTATAAAACAAAGAGACCGGTTGCTGAGATGTTATCTGATGGACCTGGAGTCCTTGACAGCCTCAGACAACTAAATAAAAGGATCTGTCAGAGCATAAAAACAAGGACAAGAGATGGCAGCATCTAGTTAACCACCTCGACAGGAAAAGTTCATCCCGACATTTCTGGAAAACTCTTAAACAAGTCAAGTCGGAGCTGGATGATGCAGACGGAACCGGAAAGCTTTCTCCTGAACACTTATGCCACTTACATCCTAACACCCTTATGAAACATTACGCTGGAATTAGCTTCAAACCTTCTCTAAACACCTGGACATTAGGGTGCGTGCCCATAAACCGAAGAAGGAACCTTACCACGAACAATTCTCAGATGACCAAGTCTTGGATAATATCACCAGATTAAAGAGCAGCTCACCGTGCGGGCCTGACAAAGTATCTTCTATTCACCTAAAACACCTAAGCCACTACGCAATTGGCTACCTCACGCAAATATACAATCTGTCCATTAACTATAATATTATTCCAAGATTTGATAGAATTCTATCATCAGACCGATATTGAAAGCTGGGAAAAAAGAGACAGAACCTGCCTCCTTCAGGCCTATCTCCGTTACCAGCACACTGTCAAAAATTATGGAGAAACTTGTATTATCAGTCATTATTCCATATCTTCCACGTCTATATTTCAACATGGTTTCCTCCGCGGTAGGTCCACCGCTACATACTTGGCTATCCTATCGCAGTTCATTGCCGACGATTTTAACACCCATCCCCGCCTCACAAAAGCACAATCTTGCTTTCTATTGACATCAAAAAAGCTTTTGACATTGTTTCGAGAAAAATCCTGGTAGGAAAAATAATTTCTACTAATATTCGTCCGAATGTGAAATTATGGATGGCCAACATTTTTCTGAAAGAAGTGGAAGAGTAGTCAGTAGTGATCTCAGATCTAGATCACGATTACTACCGAACGGGGTACCACAGGGGTCTCCACTTTCACTAATTCTATTCAACTTATTCCTACACGACAAACCTAATGATGGAGACGAAGACTCCCTCCTATTATCCTACGCAGACGATGTAGTCATTGCATTACGGAACCGTTCGACGCAAGTCACATCTTTAAAGACTCAGCAAAATTGATCATTCTCCACAATTGGATTGTTGGCAATCGACTTACAATTTCTGCAACCAAGTCTATTTGTACTATTTTCACTTCGGACCGTCGTTCTAAGGATGAACCGAGTATCTTTATTGGCCCTACTCGGATTTCAGTGACAATGTCTCCCACTGTCCTTGGAGTCAAGTACGACTGTCTATTTAATTTAACTCCCACGCAAAAACATGATTACCAAGGGCCTCCAGAAAATTAAAGTTTTACGCGCCTTGTCCGGAAGACCCCGCTAAATATGGACTTTTCTGTTTCTACCCTCTACCAGCAAACAATCGCGCCAGCCGTTGAGTATGCCTCTGTTGCATGGAGATTCGCACTATCGGAGACTAGGATCACCTAACTGTTTGACTCTTTTGTCTTTCTTTCTCGGTGTTCCCGGGGTTATTAAAAATAAAATAAAAAACCATTGTAGTTAATGGCCGATTCCCGTTTTCCTTGTACAAGTTGTTCGCATCTAGCAGCTAACATAATCATTGGTCCCATTTCCGATTCTTGCTTCTTAAAAACTTTATCCCAACGACAACAAAAATATTGATCTTAGAAACTTATTAAACAAACCTCTCTAGGACAAAATTATCATATACCAGGACCTATCAAAGATAAGACTAGGAACCGGTTATAAAAAAACAGTTTAAGAAGTTCGACCCCGACGGTTTAACCTCCAACTTGTTGGTCTGTAATAACTTTCTTAGATTTTACTTTTTCGGTAAGACTACAGTACACCAAACTTAACTACTCACGTGACCAGAGACTTCATCTTGGTCCGATGCTCCTCCCTAGATCCCACAGATACACATACTGGACGTAATAACTGGATGTTTTTATTATTTTTATTTTAAAATACTAAGACTAAAAGAAAGAATGGTTAACTCATTAAGTAGGTGATCCCAGCCAACTTAATCTCACGAATTCTCCTTGAATGTTCTCTCAGCTGCCCTCCGGAAGTGCCTTCATTTGTGTCTGCAGATGAACTCTTTCGGAGTACACTTCTTAGTTGTCGATCTGAATTCCTCTACATGACTTCCCTTTCTCTGAATGGGTTTCCTATTCCCTTGCAGATATGAAGAAAGCCCTTGCGAATTATCAACGTCGCCGCCTCTGAAAGGAGAATGAAGATAAATATGATGTCAGAATACATATGCCGCATGATTTTCCACTAGAGAGAGTTTATAGTTCGACTCTCGAAGAAAGAAGACCGAATTTTCAGGCATAACGGGTAAGAAGACCGAATTTCAGGAATAATTCACTTCTCGGCAAATAACTTGAAGATATGAATGCTTATTGTTTAGTTTTTTAATTATTTAGAACCAAGGATCACCAACAAAACAATGGTGAGTAGGGCCGTTAGGCGATCCCGGCCTTTTTTTCGGTGTTCTCCCCCGAGTGCCGACACATTTCCGTGAGGACGAATGACTTTTTTGGAGGTTTAGAGGTTTTGGCAGAGTTCCCGTATTCCTCACGAGTTCTTTGAACGGGTTGGTTTAATATCGAGGAGGAAGATCTTTGTAGGGTCTTTGTACTGTCTCTTGGAAGGAGTTTCTTTAGGTTGGCGTGAGATATGTTAGTACTCAATCCGCGCAGAAGTAGCTGATCGAGTTGCATCATTTAATTAATTAAAAGCAGATTATAATAAAATATTTATGAAACTCAAATAAGAAATAAGGACCTAAAAGCCATAGGCAGGAGTTGAAAACAATGGATGACCTCGATGAACTAAGAAATCTTGCGAAACGGAGAGGCCATTGGATGCGATTGGTGCAAAGGGTGGCCGGCGCGGCACAAGGGAACCTTAAGTGACTTTTGTTTTTATGTGTTCTCGGCAGTGCTGATAATAATAATAATAATAATAATAAATAAGAATTAAAAATTAAAAAAAATATATTAATTTTTTTATAATATGGAAACACCATCATTGTATGCATTATGCATTAATAATATCCGACAAAACTTTGAAGAAAAAAATATATAAAATTAAACGACAAGTCTAAAAAAATGTTTTCCAAAAGAATCCTTAATGAACTGAAATATTTGAATTCACGACCAGAGAAAGTTCTATCTTTTCAAGATTCAAGTTAATATAGAATTTCGGATGTAGTACAGAAGGATATTTTTACATTGAATTGACTGGTGAAGATGTTGACGTTAAGGACGTTGTTAAGATGATTCAAGTTTATCCAAATTTATCCAATATTAAAATAAGAAGGATTGTTTCATCAGAAAAGATTTCCTGTACTGCCAATTTCCCCGAATGAGGTCAAATCATTCACACTCTTGCATTATGATGACCCAGATTTGCTACATCAGCTATTTATGACTGGTTTTAGAAAAATAAGGTCCCTCAACCTTTCTCGAGTGCATAGAACAACGACCATTTATAACTATACACTTAAAATAATTGATAAACTGGAACGCATAAATTTTTACAACGTCTTAATTTCTGATTTTGCAGAATTTACTGAAAGTATTAACAGTCCGAGTCTTTAAAGTTTGATTTTCTCTCAAATCTAGTCATTTTTTGCATACAAGTGATGGATACATGTCGGGATATGATTGTAATTTCATCTCACTATTCAAAAAGACCGAAAATCTTACTTTTGTAGATTTATCAGGATATTCTATCGACGAGAAATATTAAGCGACTTAACTGAGTTATTTATATTAACAATTTTAGCCAATTTGCAAAAAAAGGATTGGAAAAATTTCAATTTAATTTGATTTTAAATTTCAATAAGAATATAACCAATTCGGTATATTTATAAAATAATATAGAATGATCCGGAATCAATTTTAAATAACCTTGTGAGGTCTATTTTACATTTCGAATATAAAATAAACTTATCAATTGAAACCACTGTAGAAATTTCTAAAATGAATTTCAGAATTCAAAAAAACTTATTAAATAAATTTTTTTAAAGTATTTTGAAGGTTTAGTTTAGTTTATTCGTAAGAATAAATATTATCTGGTATGTATTTCATCCATTATGTAATTTAATATGATTATTATAGAGAAATTTTAATTAACATAATCAAGAACCAACCAATTTCGTATGCTTGTAGCTGGTATTAGAGAAAATTATATTTTAGTATTATTTATGATATTTTTCTTGAGCTCATTGATGAATATTAAGATGTTAAAAATGATGTATCAGTATTGTAATTTTAGCATTCTTTTCATTGTTTACAATTATTGTGCTGTTTTAGACCCTGGGAAATATCTATATTTGTAGTTATTGCTCATTTTAGTTTCCTGCACTGTCATTCTTGCTAACACAAATGGGTGATTGGTACGACGTCGAAACTGATCATTATAATTGTTGCCCCTATATTATGAAAAGTACGAGTATCGAGTTTCTAGCCTATCTTGGATATTCCGGTCTTGTCAATGTTTGAAAGACATAATACTTTTATTTATGTTTGAGGATTTCAAAAACTTCGAATTTTATATATACACTATTCCTCTCGTCAATTATTGAGAAAGACCGATCTAATAAATTATTTATTGTAATATTGTTGGTTTATTAAGAAGAGAAATGGATTTTGCTTTGTTCAATTTCCATGATCACTATATAATTTCGAGTTCTCTCTGTTTGTTATTGAATGACCCAAATGATGTTTTGTCAACATTTATTAATTCTGATTTCAGTGATCTGAATCCACAAGAACACATTCTAAATAAAATTGTTCATTTTATAGGAAAATACCCTTATGAAGCCTACTGTGATAAGAGGTTATTGTCAATTTTTTATGGTGAGATCGTTGAAGTCAACAATAAATTTATTAAATATGAACTTAGATGAACGAATTTGGCTTTGGGCTGTCTGGGAATGTGCTAATTTAACAACATTAGAACGTTTTTTTTATTTTTACAATAGCACGTGTATTTATGGCCAAGTTAATTCCACATGACATTATCATAAAAATTGAGAATGTATGCTTACTATCCAAAATGAAAGAGATTCATCACTATGCCGAGATTTTTCGAAGGAATTACAATGTTGTCATTTTTATAATTTTAGAACTACGTTGATGACCATTAAGATTATTTAAGTGATTATTTTATTAATTTACTGATTATTATTTCGCATTGTAGATTAGTCATAATTAGGCTCACCACTTTATTATTCTAGAATTCCGGACAGTTATTGATTTTGATAATCAAAATTTGTGTCTTTCGGGACTAAATTTTTTCACGGAAAATCAAGAAAATATATTTATTTAAAATTATCTAAGAAAGTCTATTGTATTTTGAACTGAATGAACTTTATCTAGAAATTTTTGATCATCAATTTGATAATCCTGGACATTCCGGGACTGTCCCGGCTAATCCGGGAAGGATATTAAACCTAGTCATAATAACTCATAAAAAACTTTAAATTACTAAGATTTTAAATTTTTTAATTAAAAAAATTTTCTAGGTTGGATTGGATGAAAGTGATGATTCCTTTATAATTGCATGAAAATGTGTGATTAATTTAAATTTTAAAAATTCATATAAAAAACAACTTTTTAGTACCGGACACTCCTCCATGTTCGAACCAGGGAAAAGACTAGATGCGATAACCATCTTGTCTGGGAGATCACCTGCATCTAATCAAGAGTGCCTCTGGAGCATGTTCTGCTACTGAGAAGGTTTAGGTTGAAACAAACAAAGTACGCGTTCTCCCAATGGTTTTTTGTTTGTTATTTTGAAACAGATGGTATCCTGATCACATTAAAAAAACGCACTTTATAAATTTTAAAATCAGATTGATAAAATTATAGACTTTGTTATTTAAAATGTGTAAATTTAAATTAATATTGAAAAACTATTTAATACTTGGGTTATATTGGTTAAAGTGATTTATCGCTTATAGTGAAGCAAAATCAGATTTTGTTTGATTTCACTATTAACGCTTTACATCAGGTATTTCAAAACTTGATGTTTGATCACAATTGTTATATTTTGCGTTTTGGAGCGTTACCATATTATTCCCGTTGTAGTAGGCTTGCAAATTAATAAATAAACTTCAATAAGATTAAGATTTTTCAGATTCGTCAGTGCGGCTTCGCATAAAGCCTTTTGAGTTTTACATACCTGCTCACACTGTATATGAACAGTAGACGACGGAATACAGTCAGAAATTATATTTTGGTGACGATTTATGTGGAATAAGGAAGTATCTAAAACCGGTATTTCATATCAAGTTATTTCTATCAAAACATTAAAAAAAACGACATATTTCTATCGGAGTCGTGCTCAAATGATTTTTTGCGTAATCCAAAAAAGACAAGTTTTATAACCTCCAAGTCTAGTTGGAACCAAGGGAAGAATAAATATCCAGTTTTGCAGCTGTGAAAATCCCTCCACATGTGTCTGTTATTATATTACGAAACGACGGACTATAAAGGTGGTACACGAAGTTTACTTAAATTACTGAATTTCACTTGTCCACAGATTAGCAATTGAATATTACACTCCCCGTTTGTTGATAACCGATTTACTTCGGAGACTGACTAGCCACTCGATATTCTTTTAGAAGATGGGGTAACTCTCAAAAAGTCCTAAAGCCAATAAGATCATTTTTTCTCTGACTATTGGACATCATCTCCCGTTTTGCTAGAGTAATGAATTTATACCAAAGTGATCTTTCATTAATAGGGAAACCATAAGTCAACTGAAGTTATTTGTTTAATTTGATTGTAAAAATGATATTAAGAAATATATTTTAATAACTTGAGGTTTTCGATGTATTCTGAGTCCATCAGTGGGATCTATAAGTAGCAAAAAGAGTCAAGTACCACGGAGGCATCAAAAAAGGATCAGTCGGTTTTCCGACTTGATTGGATCATTCGCTGATGACGTTCTCACCGACATGGTTCTGGATGGACAATTCTACTGTGGGAGATTCTTCCAAATTATTTCATTTTAAGTAATAAGTATTCGAACTCGGTCACGGAAAGGAGTCTCTCGCTACCACCATGAAGACCAACATTCGTTCTTTTTTGGGAGGTATCCACATTCCCAGTTGTCCTATGGCTTCTAACTGTACGAGGGAGACACGTTGTCAGAACTAAGAAGTCGAAGTGCTCCGTCTCAAGAGAACTGTTCGGTTAAAGTTAATCGAAGGTGGTATCTGCGCAGTCATCAGGGCACTTTCCTTGAGTAGACCACAAAAACCGACTCCATACGCCTATTTTTACTGACAACAAGGATCCACTGCCACCTCAAAATTTACGCCAGTCGCTCCCAATCAGGAGTGAGTCCTCTGATTGCATCAAACGATGAACTTATCCTCGCAATACGGAATTTTGTCCCTAGTAGTGGCGGGCTCGACGGAATGAGACCTGGTTACCTAAGGATCTAACCTCTTTATCCGTAGAAGGCCCCGCATATGCAACACTCAAAGAAACAATTTTTTATAGTTAGTCTTTTCCAGTCTGAAGTGTCGATCTAGGTCGTATTAAATTACACTAAATGTGAAATCTACAATTGCGGATTTTCAGAAAAAAAGTATTCAAAAGCTTTGTCATGCTTTGGAAAATTACTGCCTGCAAGTATTTCCACACCCTATAAAAAATTATATTCCTCGGATCCCCAATCACCATAAATCTAATGGGAAGAGCTATGCGTGAAAATCGATTGTTATTCGGAAAGACTCTGGATCGCTTGTGTCTACTTGACATGCATACAGCATTATTCCTCCTGAAAAATAGTCTCAACGTACAGAGGCTTGCATATGTCCTGAGGACTGCTTCCTATTTCACCCAGTGTGACCAACTCGCAAAGATTAACGAGATCTCCCTTACGGCAGTGGAACGTATCTTAAACGTCCGGTTCAAGGATTACTCATGGAAGAAAGCCACGCAGCCAGTGAGACTAGGAGGACTTGGAATTCGGAACCCTGTGGACCTTTCTCTCCCTTCATACCTATCATCGCTAATGGCCTGTAACTCACATGTCAAGAGGATTCTACACTCTCTACCTGAATTCTCTATTGACAAGTACGCCGGCCATGCTTGTGAGGCTTGGAACCGCACTTATCAGCTTTCCCTGTTTTCATCGTTCTCTCAGCGAGACGATACTATTTGCTGGAAATTATTCAAAGATTTGCTAGTGTCACCTAGCCAACATCGCCGTGCCTGTTTGTTGTAGGGAGCGTATTCCGAGAGCGGTGCCTGGGTCAACGCCATTTCCAATGGAGTTCTGGGTACCTTCCTGGATTATGAATGCGTCCGTATTAGGATCTCATTACGACTGGGATTATAAGTCGTGTTCCACATCAATAAGTCAAGTGAAGTTATTTGTTTAATTTGATTGTAAAATAATATTAAGAAATATATTTTAATAACTTGAGGTTTTCGATGTATTCTGAGTCCATCAGTGGGATCTATAAGTAGCAAAAAGAGTCAAGTACCACGAAGGCATCAAAAAAGGATCAGTCGGTTTTCCCGACTTGATTGGATCATTCGCTGATGACGTTCTCACCGACATGGTTCTGGATGGACAATTCTACTGTGGGAGATTCTTCCAAATTATTTCATTTTAAGTAATAAGTATTCGAACTCGGTCACGGAAAGGAGTCTCTCGCTACCACCATGAAGACCAACATTCGTTCTTTTTTGATGGTATCCACATTCCCAGTTGTCCTATGGCTTCTAACTGTACGAGGGAGACACGTTGTCAGAACGAAGAAGTCGAAGTGCTCCGTCTCAAGAGAACTGTTCGGTTAAAGTTAATCGAAGGTGGTACCTGCGCAATCATCAGGGCACTTTCCTTGAGTAGACCACAAAAACCGACTCCATACGCCTACAATATTTTACTGAACAAGGATCCACTGCCACCTCAAAATTTACGCCAAGTCGCTCCCCAATCAGGAGTGAGTCCCCTGATTGCATCAAACGATGAACTTATCCTCGCAATACGGAATTTTGTCCCTAGTAGTGGCGGGCTCGACGGAATGAGACCTGGTTACCTAAGGATCTAACCTCTTTATCCGTAGAAGGCCCCGCATATGCAACACTCAAAGAAACAATTTTTATAGTTAGTCTTTTCCAGTCTGAAGTGTCGATCTAGGTCGTATTAAATTACACTAAATGTGAAATCTACAATTGCGGATTTTCAGAAAAAAAGTATTCAAAAGCTTTGTCATGCTTTGGAAAATTACTGCCTGCAAGTATTTCCACACCCTATAAAAAATTATATTCCTCGGATCCCCAATCACCATAAATCTAATGGGAAGAGCTATGCGTGAAAATCGATTGTTATTCGGAAAGACTCTGGATCGCTTGTGTCTACTTGACATGCATACAGCATTATTCCTCCTGAAAAATAGTCTCAACGTACAGAGGCTTGCATATGTCCTGAGGACTGCTTCCTATTTCACCCAGTGTGACCAACTCGCAAAGATTAACGAGATCTCCCTTACGGCAGTGGAACGTATCTTAAACGTCCGGTTCAAGGATTACTCATGGAAGAAAGCCACGCAGCCAGTGAGACTAGGAGGACTTGGAATTCGGAACCCTGTGGACCTTTCTCTCCCTTCATACCTATCATCGCTAATGGCCTGTAACTCACATGTCAAGAGGATTCTACACTCTCTACCTGAATTCTCTATTGACAAGTACGCCGGCCATGCTTGTGAGGCTTGGAACCGCACTTATCAGCTTTCCCTGTTTTCATCGTTCTCTCAGCGAGACGATACTATTTGCTGGAAATTATTCAAAGATTTGCTAGTGTCACCTAGCCAACATCGCCGTGCCTGTTTGTTGTAGGGAGCGTATTCCGAGAGCGGTGCCTGGGTCAACGCCATTTCCAATGGAGTTCTGGGTACCTTCCTGGATTATGAATGCGTCCGTATTAGGATCTCATTACGACTGGGATTATAAGTCGTGTTCCACATCAATAAGTCAAGTGAAGTTATTTGTTTAATTTGATTGTAAAAATGATATTAAGAAATATATTTTAATAACTTGAGGTTTTCGATGTATTCTGAGTCCATCAGTGGGATCTATAAGTAGCAAAAAAGAGTCAAGTACCACGAAGGCATCAAAAAAGGATCAGTCGGTTTTCCCGACTTGATTGGATCATTCGCTGATGACGTTCTCACCGACATGGTTCTGGATGGACAATTCTACTGTGGGAGATTCTTCCAAATTATTTCATTTTAAGTAATAAGTATTCGAACTCGGTCACGGAAAGGAGTCTCTCGCTACCACCATGAAGACCAACATTCGTTCTTTTTTGATGGTATCCACATTCCCAGTTGTCCTATGGCTTCTAACTGTACGAGGGAGACACGTTGTCAGAACGAAGAAGTCGAAGTGCTCCGTCTCAAGAGAACTGTTCGGTTAAAGTTAATCGAAGGTGGTACCTGCGCAATCATCAGGGCACTTTCCTTGAGTAGACCACGAAAACCGACTCCATACGCCTACAATATTTTACTGAACAAGGATCCACTGCCACCTCAAAATTTACGCCAAGTCGCTCCCCAATCAGGAGTGAGTCCCCTGATTGCATCAAACGATGAACTTATCCTCGCAATACGGAATTTTGTCCCTAGTAGTGGCGGGCTCGACGGAATGAGACCTGGTTACCTAAGGATCTAACCTCTTTATCCGTAGAAGGCCCCGCATATGCAACACTCAAAGAAACAATTTTTATAGTTAGTCTTTTCCAGTCTGAAGTGTCGATCTAGGTCGTATTAAATTACACTAAATGTGAAATCTACAATTGCGGATTTTCAGAAAAAAAGTATTCAAAAGCTTTGTCATGCTTTGGAAAATTACTGCCTGCAAGTATTTCCCACACCCTATAAAAAATTATATTCCTCGGATCCCAATCACCATAAATCTAATGGGAAGAGCTATGCGTGAAAATCGATTGTTATTCGGAAAGACTCTGGATCGCTTGTGTCTACTTGACATGCATACAGCATTATTCCTCCTGAAAAATAGTCTCAACGTACAGAGGCTTGCATATGTCCTGAGGACTGCTTCCTATTTCACCCAGTGTGACCAACTCGCAAAGATTAACGAGATCTCCCTTACGGCAGTGGAACGTATCTTAAACGTCCGGTTCAAGGATTACTCATGGAAGAAAGCCACGCAGCCAGTGAGACTAGGAGGACTTGGAATTCGGAAACCCTGTGGACCTTTCTCTCCCTTCATACCTATCATCGCTAATGGCCTGTAACTCACATGTCAAGAGGATTCTACACTCTCTACCTGAATTCTCTATTGACAAGTACGCCGGCCATGCTTGTGAGGCTTGGAACCGCACTTATCAGCTTTCCCTGTTTTCATCGTTCTCTCAGCGAGACGATACTATTTGCTGGAAATTATTCAAAGATTTGCTAGTGTCACCTAGCCAACATCGCCGTGCCTGTTTGTTGTAGGGAGCGTATTCCGAGAGCGGTGCCTGGGTCAACGCCATTTCCAATGGAGTTCTGGGTACCTTCCTGGATTATGAATGCGTCCGTATTAGGATCTCATTACGACTGGGATTATAAGTCGTGTTCCACATCAATAAGTCAAGTGAAGTTATTTGTTTAATTTGATTGTAAAAATGATATTAAGAAATATATTTTAATAACTTGAGGTTTTCGATGTATTCTGAGTCCATCAGTGGGATCTATAAGTAGCAAAAAGAGTCAAGTACCACGAAGGCATCAAAAAAGGATCAGTCGGTTTTCCCGACTTGATTGGATCATTCGCTGATGACGTTCTCACCGACATGGTTCTGGATGGACAATTCTACTGTGGGAGATTCTTCCAAATTATTTCATTTTAAGTAATAAGTATTCGAACTCGGTCACGGAAAGGAGTCTCTCGCTACCACCATGAAGACCAACATTCGTTCTTTTTTGATGGTATCCACATTCCAGTTGTCCTATGGCTTCTAACTGTACGAGGGAGACACGTTATCAGAACTAAGAAGTCGAAGTGCTCCGTCTCAAGAGAACTGTTCGGTTAAGTTAATCGAAGGTGGTACCTGCGCAGTCATCAGGGCACTTTCCTTGAGTAGACCACAAAAACCGACTCCATACGCCTATAATATTTTACTGAACAAGGATCCACTGCCACCTCAAAATTTACGCCAAGTCGCTCCCCAATCAGGAGTGAGTCCCCTGATTGCATCAAACGATGAACTTATCCTCGCAATACGGAATTTTGTCCTAGTAGTGGAATGAGACCTGGTTACCTAAGGATCTAACCTCTTTATCCGTAGAAGGCCCCGCATATGCAACACTCAAAGAAACAATTTTTATAGTTAGTCTTTTCCATCTTCCTCTATCGAATGCGAGTAATCTCAATTCGTCCAGGTCGTCCCCGTCTTTAGATTTTTTTTCACACGATTTAGGTCTTTGTTTATGGCAGTCTGAAGTGTCGATCTAGGTCGTCCGCATAAGGGTTTGTCGCAACTGTCAAAGTAATCTTCCATCGCTTTGTTAGCGGTTGCCTCCGGGTTCATTCTTAGTACATGCCCAAATATCCTCGACCGGACATCTATCACATCCTTGCTGATGTAAAAACACATAAGATACCAGTGGTTGATATTCTACGTGGCCACTCCATTCCGAGTAAGCTTCTTAGTTGCCTTCTATGGAACAATCCAGTTTCAATAGTTCGTTGAAGGAACTTCCCATGTCCAGCGTTGTACAGTAGGATCGGTTTCACAAACGCGTTGTAGAGCTTGCATCTGATGTCAATTCCAAGTCCTTTGGCCCTTAGCCATCCTTTCTTCAGTTTAGCCATTGCCGCATTTGCCAGTGTTTTCCTCCTTAGTACATCTTCAGCGTCTCCTAGTAGAGAGCCGAGCTTATTAGTACGTCTCCATATTTCATAAGTAATATTGTCTTCTTTTTTGATTTCCGTAATTTCAGTTTTGTTAACATTTACGCTGAGAAACCATTTCTTAAGCTCCGCAGGTGCATTTTCTAGTAGGTGTTGGAGTGCGGTCACGTCCCGTGATACAGAAATCCAGATCATCCGCATAAGATGTCTTTCTTCTATGTCTCCTATATAGCATTTACAGAGGTCGCGGAGTGCAGATTCAAGGTATATGGTGAATAGTAAAAGGGAGAGAGAATCACCCTGGGGTGTCCCAATTGTAGTTTTGAAACTGCGGGAAGTTGCTCCTTCTGTCCTCACAGATAGTCTTGTATTCGCAAGTAGTAGTCTGATTATCCTAACCGACGATTTATCCGATATTTGCTCAGCACATTCATCAGTTTCTGTCTGTTTATTGATCGAAAGCTCTGGAGAGATCTATTCCCAGCACGGTCGTTGCGCTCTTGAATCTTTGGTGCGTTGCACAGCGCCATCTATGGCTCCATACAATGTCTGCCGTAGACCTCTTTTTTCGGAACCCACTTTGACTTGCTGGTAGGTATAGCAAGTCAAAGTGGATCCGTTACAACCCTTTATTCCGGCTTAGTGCAATGTTTGCCAGCACCTTGCTATCGAATTCAGAAGAATATCAGGCGGAGATTTTTTACTGGTTCTTTTGATTTGAATTTTTATGGCCCATATTTTAGGAGCTCAGGGCTTATGTCGTCCGGCCCAGCACTCTTGTTGTTCTTCAATTTATTTATTGCTAATTCCACCTCTTCCACTGTGATTGGATTTTTAGCGCCTTTGCTTCTCTTTGGAAAGGGGGAAAGTCCTTATTTTCTTTATTCAACAGTGTTTCAAAGTGTCGTGCAATCAATTCTGCTTTTTCTTCAGGGTGACCCACTAATTTTCCATATTTGTCTTTGATATGATGGGTGTTTTGTCCTTTCTTTGTCTGCAACAGCCGCAAAGCCGCATAATCCTTGAATTGCCTTTTAGGCATTCCACATCTTTTAATAGGGATGTAATAATTTCCCGTAAGTGTTTTCTGTTCATTTTTTTGATTTTCCATTTTAGTTCCCTTTGTTGGATATTAAGCTCTTTTTTTTACTCTCGTCAGACGTGTTTGCTGCTTTTAGCCTTAGCTCTCTGCAATGCTTTGCCAAATCTGGCACGTTCGGGTGATGATCCAATTTTAGGGCGTGATGATTTCGGACTCCAAGGCATATATTGGCCGACTTGGAGATTGCCTGTTTTGTTTGATCCCACAGAGTTCGTACTGATGATTCCGGTGCGGTTTTCACATAAGAGTCTCGATTTGTTCGTGATATTTAGCTCTACAAGTTGGCTCTAACCACAATTTTTCTGTCTGAAAGTATATATTGGGTCTTTGTCTCGCCTTCTTCGCGTTTTCAATGTATTTTTTCCCAGTCAGGTGCTTTTTTACACAAAGTTTTGCGATGACGATCCTGTGGTCGCTGTCAGTTGTTGTTCCCTTGTAGAAACGTACCTCATTTAACAGGTGTTTATCAGACTTTCGGCAGATAATGTAATCGATTTGATTATATATTTACGGTCTCCCTGACGGAGTTTTTTCTTTGTCCGTGCCACGTCGTCTTGTGGCAACCTGAGTACGTGAGAGCCGTGTTACACAGGAAAAGGCTATTTGTATAGCAGAAGTTCACCACAAAGGCTCCAGATGCATTTCTCCTTCCGTGCCCGTGTCTTTCAACAGAGGATTCTTCGAGCCCCATTCGCATTCCGGCCTTTGCATTCATATCTCCCGCAACAAAGACAAGGACAAAGAAAAATTATTAGAGTATGTGCTTGATTGTTCTGAATAGAATTCCTCGAGCTCACGGGGTTCTTGATTAATCGTCCACAGAGTGGTGCATAGACATTTATGACAGTTAATAGACTCTTGGACGGGCATAGTTCATTTAGTTTGACTTGTAGGACACATATTCGGTCGTTGACTCTTTAATAGCAATGTAATCTTTTTGAGGTAATCCACGTGTAAGGCAAATCCCATGCCGTAGTGCTAGCAATTAGTTGGGAAGAGAATCAGTCGGTAGTTGTTTCATATCTCATCGCGTCCATTTTCGATTTTCGTCTCTTGTAGGCAGCCAATAGATATTTTTTATTTCTCGAGATCGTCACAAAGTACTTTCCTTGTCCAATCTTTCGATATTCCACGTACGTTGAACGTCATTAGCCTGAGTTCTCGATTGTATGATGAGTGTTTTTAGACATTTTTCTTAACCGTTGTACAGAGAAGAAACGAGGCACGTCACCACCTCACCAAAAAATCGAAGGACTCCCGGATACTATTTTTCGAGATTTAAAAGTGATAATTCCAGCACTGTTGGAAGCTGGACTGGTATTAAATTACACTAAATGTGAAATCTACAATTGCGAATTTTCAGAAAAAAAGTATTCAAAAGCTTTGTCATGCTTTGGAAAATTACTGCCTGCAAGTATTTCCACACCCTATAAAAAAATTATATTCCTCGGATCCCCAATCACCATAAATCCAATGGGAAGAGCTATGCGTGAAAAACGACTGTTATTCGGAAAGACTCTGAATCGCTTGTGTCTACTTGACATGCATACAGCATTATTCCTCCTGAAAAACAGTCTCAACGTACAGAGGCTTGCATATGTCCTGAGGACTGCTTCTATTTCACCCAGTGTGACCAACTTGCAAAGATAAACGAGATCTCCCTTACGGCAGCGGAACGTATCTAAACGTCCGGTTCAAGGATTACTCATGGAAGCAAGCCACGCAGCCAGTGAGACTCGGAGGACTTGGAATTCGGAACCCTGTGGACCTTTCTCTCCCTTCATACCTATCATCGCTAATGGCCTGTAACTCACATGTCAAGAAGATTCTACACTCTCTACCTGAATTCTCTATTGACAAGTACGCCGGCCATGTTCGTGAAGCCTGGAGCCGCACTTATCAGCTTTCCCTGTCTTTATCGTTCTCTCAGCGGGACCATACTATATGCTGGAATTCTTTCAAAGATTTGCTAGTGTCATCTAGCCAACATCGCCGTGCCTGTTTGTTGTAGGGAGCGTATTCCAAGAGCGGTGCCTGGGTCAACGCCATTTCCAATGGAGTTCTGGGTACCTTCCTGGATTATGAATGCGTCCGTATTAGGATCTCATTGCGACTGAGATTATAAGTCGTGTTCCACATCCGTGTCGATGCGGAGACCAGATCGACTGTTTTGTCCTACACCCTCTCTCCTGCAGGAAGAGTGCAGGCAGATATCCAGACACATGACCTTGAACAAAGTCGTTAGGCGAGCTTTGGACGCCGCCGGACACCCCTCCATGTTCGAACCAGTCGGTCTTTGCAGGCGGGACGGGGAACAACCAGATGGGATGACACTCTTCCCTTTTGAAGCCGGGAAGCCTCTTGTCTGGGACGTTAACTGCACCGACATCTTTGCCTCTTGCAACCTACTCCAGAGTGCCTCTTGAGCATGTTCTGCCGCTGAGAAGGCCGAGAAGATAAAACGGGAAAAGTACGCGGTCCTACCCAAGGATTTGTTGTTTGTTCCACTCTCCGTTGAGACGTCTGATTCCCTTGCGCCTGCTACGCTGGAATTTTGAATCGTTTAGGGAATCGGATCGCTACACGAACAGGAGACCCTCATAAGCGCTGCTGAATATTTGAGCGAATCCTGAAAGGAAATAGCCACGCAGCCAGGGCAGCCGCTATATAACCGTTTACTCTTTTTTTTTTCCCTTAATAAAAGTTGACTTTATTTGATAATTTATTATTTTATATATAAAAATAAAATAATTCAAAACAGGTTTTATATGACTTTATATGTTACTACTCCTTTTTTTGGTGTTCCCTTTTCGGAGTTATTGAATAGATAAATAACGAGGGTGAAATCCAAACTAGTGCAGATTTTATCCGTCGAAATATCCACACAATAAGAATGCTTACACTCCTATTTTGCCAACGTAGGCACTCGATCTCCCTGGAAGAAACATTAATGGGAAGACGTGGCAAGGAAAGAAAAAACCTAACAGGAAGCTTACTCGATAAATTCTGCTAGGCGACTAATTCTGTATCACCTATAAACTAATTCTCTTCTCCAGTGAATCGAATCATTACGGACAAAGTTTCGCAGTCCATGACCAACTTGTTTCTCGAATCAATGACATGATCAGTATCCTGCAAATCAGATGAATGAAATGTGCCCTTCCGAAAGCTACATGACAATGATTAACGTGTATGCTCCACATGGTGGTATTTTTTTAAAAACCCTGGTGAATTGCATAAATTCTACTGTCACTGTCAATTAGAATAAATGTTTACTCAGAATATGAAATTTTATCGCTGATATTTATGGCCGAAGACTTTAATGCAAAAGTTGTAATACGACGCAGTGGAGAGGAATCGTGGACGGGGGTGGAGAAACACTCCGGAAACACTACTGGCCAATTTCTGTCAACTGAATGATTTTTAGGAAATACTGCTTTTATGCATCCAGCTCGCCACAACAATTTGTGATTTTGATTCATAACTACCAACTCCCTACAGCTGTTTTCCAGCTCTGTGACAAAACCGATACCTTCCTTGTTAGAAAAACAGTGATATTATTTAGGAAAAATGAGTGACTCGGATGTGAAGTCAGGGGATAAGGATTAGTTGATATTCAATTTTTATATTGGGGAGAGTGAATCGTACTATCGAGGGTCGCACTGAACAGGATGAAGACGGATTGGTTGGCTAACAGACCGGTAACGATAGCGCTTCGTTTGCGCCTCTACAATGCTTTCGTGAAGCCAGTCCTGCTATTTAACTCTTCCTGCTGGGGACCTTGGTCTCAGAAACCAAAATTTTAACTCCTTCCACCGAAGGCAATTACGAATACTGTGCGGGTACGATGGCCGACACGGATCAACAATGAGGCACTGTACCGAAAGTGCTCAAGGCGACCTGTTACTTGAAATGTGGTGGAGGCCCGATGGAGACTGTTTGGACACGTCCCTTGGATGGACCCCACATCACTGCGAATTTGGCAATGGTTGAATATTTCGCTGCAAGTGGAGGGAAATATCGGGGACACTCGCGTACTACGCTACCGGGGGTGCTGGATGAGGATCTCAAAGCAATCAACCAGAGGCTCGTAAGTGGGGATGATCGACGAGATTGATCCTAAAAATCGCTTTAAGTGCCGCATGTGTGGAAATACAACAATTATGTTTATGCGATAGTTGCCTATAATAATTTACTATTATGCCTGAATGTCAGGATCATTAAGCCTTGCCTACAATCCAGGACAATTGATGGCAGCTGGCCTTTTACATGTTAATAAGGTCGGGGTAACTTACCTAAGGACTGTCTTTATTCTATTAAAAAGGTTATTATATTTATAAATACAAATAAACCAGAAACATAAGAGATCCAAATCACCTTTGATATTTTCACATGGGGATTGGTGAACTTTGATGCTTCAAGGAACAGGAACATTCTCAGGAAATAGACAGGAACATTCTCGTATAAAAGCACAGTTTTTGATAATCCAACATTTGCATGTGTTGGCAAGAAAAATAAAACAAGAAGGTTACCGATATGTGATACACCATGCTTCATACGAAATTGATTCTGTCGCATACACCTTAAAAAGAGGGATTTTTTCACAACAGAGAATCCAAAATCTTCCCATGCAGGTTCGCAAGTTCCAAGGAATGTATGTTGAACAAAGTAAAGACACGTGTGAGCTTGATCGAATGCTTGTATATGTGGATAAAAATAACAATTATGTAACTAAACCCGTGACAGTACTTCTTTTATATCACCAAACTTTGGACAATCCTGCTGCATTCATTTTTGTGACTGATTTTATATCAACAGATGGCTGATGTTTCATGATAAAAAGAAGGAATGTAAGCGATATTGTGTAAAAGGCCCGAAAGGTATGAAGAACCATTGGTATATAAACTCGCAGATCGATCAGGTAAAGAAAATGATTGCTAACACACTCTGTGTAACAGTCAAATCTGAGATTATTAATTCTATGGTGATCAGGGAGTCTTGCTATTTCAGGTATTTATATGTCGAATGCTCCAAGGTTTTTACTCCAAGAAGGCACAACACACGTGATTTGACTTGGCTATGTCGACACCAACAGGATTGTAGTGCTAAAGAAGGTTAATGCTCTAGTGACATGAATCTTTTCAGCGGTATGTATATCAACAAGAATAAACCCTAGTTTTCTAAATGCTTATTTTTTATTTAAGCATCCCGGATAATAAACAAATCTTAAATTAATAAGTAGTTCTTTTGATTCCAGCATTTGCTGGGACAAGGAATGTTCTCAACCATTATTTCTTTCATCTAGTGAGTTCCTGTAGAAAATCCAGTTCCTGAGTATTTACTTATGATGACGTCACTCATAAAATAAAGAAGCATAAAATTCAGTCGAAATTAACAGAGCAAGATTCGATCCATGAAGAATTTGGATTTTGTCCGGTATTTGTGACCAACCTTGTTCCGTGTTATGAAGCTTAATAAAGGAATAATCGATTTTTTATCATAAAACCAGCTCTTTTTTTGTCATAAAAATCCACTATCAAATAAATTGGAAAGTATAGCTTGGAGACCCTTGGAGAAAGTCAAAGAGAAATTAAGAGTATCGAGTTTCAACAATCACAAAGACAAGTCTTATCAATCATTCATGTCCTTTTAATTATGTGTGTCCAGTTACCGTGGTCACATTAGAGAAAATACCTCCAAGCACAAGTCTAATCTGAATCACAGTTGGGGGAATCCATAATCCAGTAAATGGATCCGAAATATTCGAGAGTGAATCATTGACTCAGTTCTGATCCGCGGAATCTGAGCTTCTGGTTTTTTTAATTAAAGGTCAATAGGCCAATCAATAATTACAAAGTATGCGATGTTAACAAGACCCAGCTTTTGGATTTTTAAAGCTTAATTTCCTTAAGGTAAGTTTTCTTTGTGAAATATCAAAGCATACTATCTCATTGGGGTGTTTGGATGAATGTGTACATTATGTGACGGTCAATTGATGTGCCTATGTTGTCTCGATCGATAAGAATAAATATGCAATTTTCCCGATTTGTCGTCACGACTTCATTATAAAGTTCGTAACTACAAGAATGGAATTTCCGCTAACATAAGAATAACAGCAGGCTATATGCTGATTGATGGTCGAGTGAATGGAGACTAAACTCAACTCCAGTACAGAGACGAGAAGGTCCAGAGAGGATTTATGTTAGGATTCTTGTCTCTATCAAGGCTGCTTCCGAGTAGTCTATTGGTTAGGGGTGGTAGTCCGTTGACGCGAATATTTATATTCAAAGAATGAAAGCGGTGCTTGGGTCAGAACTTTTATGCGCTTCCCTTGGATCGCTATTGGATGAGACACCGCGAGAATAGGGTGTCTGCATCCCCTCTGAGTGAATGTTGCGTGGTCCACCAATGGTCGACGCTAAAGGTCTTTACCTCCTCTCCTGTTGGAGGAGAGCTGGAAGAAGTCCAAGTCACAGAACCAATTGGTATAAACAACAAAGACCACTCTTCCCACGAGAAAGCGGTAGATACTTGCCTGGGACGCCATCTGCTTAGATGGAGGATACACATTTTTAAGATTTCAACATTAGCAAACAAGGGGTTCTTAAAACTTCCGTTTTTGATCATTTGTTTTATCTTTGTAACGAAGTGTCAGGGAGTGAAAGGAACTCTGACCATTGGAGTGAAAGTTTCCTTGCATCACAAATAACCTTGTTGAACAATTTGACTATTCGGTCAATTGAGGACAGATGGTGGACTTTTAAGTACCTAGTATGAGTATCTGAAACTTCTCTAGTTTAAGATTATTATTGTTGGAGATGTCTTCGTGAACTTGTCTTTAAGAAGACTGGGTTGTAATCGTTCAGCGTGTCACATTCGAAGACTATCTTGTTAGTGCAATCAAAGATGGGACGCTATATGAAGTTGTGTCATTATTTCTAGTTAGTTATTTCTAGTGAAGGGTCGAGTAGTTTAAATCTAAAATTTTTCAAGGTCCTCCATTATCATTTCCCCTCATGGACATTAGAAATCCAAAAATTATTATTAAACACGGATATATCGAAAAATAAGTTAACAAAAATTAAGATTATCCAGTTTCCAGTCACATAAACAGAGTCCAATTCCATCCATAAGCTCTGTTAATAAATCGTTATTATTTATTATTATCATACAATTCCATCCACAACCTACATGAAAAATGGAAGACATCCATTAAATGCAGTTGTGGAAACCCCTCCATTGGAGTGGGAGAGACAGTGTGATCCCTTTCATGCCACCCTGGCATTGGGCGCCACCCGAGACAGGGAGATCACATGACGCCACTCTATTAAAATGGAAACATAAGAAACACAAAAAATCTTCAATCAAGTAGCCATAACACCACATTAATGTTAGTGGCACGCGTCAATCAACTATCACAAATGATTAAGTCCTTGATATAATAAATAGTTTTATAATTTAAATAATAATTAAATAAATATAAATTAATTATCACCTCAATATGAGTCATATGAGTGATGATTGATATTTATTTAATGCCAAAGAAGAAACTGCAAAACTTAATTTCAATCAAATTCAGAGACAAAGTTCACCACGGTTCCTGATTTTATGATGGTAGATAGAACTGATCCTGTGGTCACTATGAGATTTTTCAAATCTGTTCAATCATCTTCTATTCCACATGGGGCTAGATCTACTATTCGATCTAAGGTTTCTACGAAAAAACCGAATAAACCAAGAAAACTTGGCCGACGGAAAGGCCAGAGGATTCAGCAATCACTTCTCTCAATGTTTGGGGACAAGATGTCATCACAATCGTGTCCATCCACCACAACTGAAGGGAATAACTGTCCAGAATATTTGGATGAAGACTTAGTCGATTCAAATCTGGATTTCTTTACTGTTAAATCCCTACTAATGAACTTAACAAAGTCATTGAATTCATCTCAAAACCGTGGAAATATTTTCAACTACTTCTCCTCTTTGGTAAATCCTGATAGTGGGGATTTGGTGAAAGTACATATTTTAGTGGGAATGCTCATAAGGTTTTGATTTGTGTAAATTATAGACACTCCCGCTTGACTGATAGTGCTGACAGGTTGATTGATGATTTGCAAATATTATGATCCACAATTATGGTCATCCCATGAGGACGACATAATTTTTATTATAATAATATTTATTGTAAATCGAGGATCACCTACATTATGACTACGATGGGGTTATGTGGTCCAGAGTAGCATGATAGGAATGTGTTGGGTTTACCGAGTCTTTACATCGTTCGAACTCCTTAAAATAGCCATTGAAAGAAAAGATCTATAATAAGAAAACGGAGACTACTGTCTGATGATAAGGCAGTCGATAACCACCAAGAGAGGAAGGGAATGTATTTATAATAGACCGGTCTACTAAATCAGATGCCCTATGACTGATTCCTCGTCTCTGGGTCTACCAACATGAATGTAGTAGAGACTTGGGGCTGTGACGGTTTTACATGTGACATTTGAAACCAAAGTTCTGAGGATGTAAGTGAATCCTGGTTCGGCCAAAATTAAAAGAACTTGGAGGAGCACCTACCAGGAACACGCATAGTGATTCTATGTAAGTCGTAATAATGTGGAATGAGTAATGGACCAAATCAATAATAACCAATGGAGTACACAGCATCAGTTTTTCTCTGTTTATACAAAAGTTACAGAAAATCATTTTAGAAAGTCTCAGATCGATCAATGAATAACGAAAAGAACACATCGTCAGCTACATTTCAAAGATAAATTATATCCTCTCGAATCCACCATTTTTGGACTTTAAAAATGTGGTTGAGTTATTTTTTATGTAATGTTGAATGTCGCGTGCACTGTTACACTAGAATGAACATTACTTGAGCTTTTTTTCTTTTCTTTTTTTAAATTTATTAAGCCAATGTATTTTAAATAGTAAAAGGGAAATTAAACAATTAATTAATTCCTTTAATTAACTGTTGGTGATTTTGGGTTATATAAAAAAGAGCACTCACTTTAGGAAGCGTGAATGGCTATGATGTTTTATCTGACAATAGATATCGAGATACGCTCTCGAAGCTATCCTGTCACATATAAATCATTTGTGACCCTTTAAATCATTGAGGCGACTTGATCGTCCACTTGTTGGTCAAAGATTCCTGACTTCTCAATGGCACAAACAAATGATTTCCCGAAATGCTTAGGTACTTCCTTCTCTTCTGATTCTCGGTTTGCTTAGAAGCATTACCTGACCACAAAATTCTAAGGAACCAAAAATGGCCAAGTTGAGAGGATTTATTCTTCTTATTTTATGCACGAGTCAAATGAATTTGTTCCAGTAGCTTTTAAAAAAATTTAACATTGGCAAACTCCACTGTCGTTACAGACAGGATTGCGGTACTGCAAATCCGGTGGGGAAGCAAACCAAACTCTACAGTGACAATCATCAACATATACGCCCCGACTGGAATCAGGGCATCTGCCAATCCAGAAGAACTAGACGAATTTTACTCCGCCCTCATAAGGGTTTACAACACCCTCAGTTCTTCATACTTTTGCTTAATTGCCGGGGACTGGAATGCCAAAGCAGGAAAAGCCAGATCTGGAGAAACTTGTATCGGATCTCATGGAAGAAATCGGCGAAACACGCCCGGAATGGCATTAATCCACTTTTGCACTTCCTTGGATCTGTTTTTGTGCAATACGGCATTCCGTCACCCAGCGAGACACAAGAAGACGTGGACTGGAACTAGGAAGGATTTGCAAGGAAATTACATAAAAATATATAATCAAATTGACTACATACTATGCAGACAAGGTCACAAACATCTCCTCGTAGACTCCAGGTCATATGGAAAATAGAGACAAATTGTGGTTACGATACAAAGTCTATAACCAAATGAAAACACCTTCCAATAAAAAGCAGGCGCAATATGATATCCAATTATTACATGACAAGTCAACTTAACAAAAATATGCGTATCAACTAAATCTTGAACTTAATGATGTCGACGAAACTAAACCTGTTCATATTATTTGGGACAAAGTCACAAAGTCGATAAAAGGTACAGCATGTGATGTGTTGGGAAGTATTACAAAACCCCGTAAATTTTACAATCATGATATTTGCGTCCTATCAGTAAACCAGAAAGCCTTGAATTGAAGATAGAAAACTCAAGGTCTCCAGAAAAGGCCAAGGAACTTCGGCAACAACGAAACCGAACATTACTAAAAATCAAGCAAACTCAGAAATCCCTAACAACTAAAGAAATAGAAAAACAAATTGAAGAAATTGAAAAATATAAAGATGGAGTGAAAATGTTCAAAGCTATTCAATTAATTAATAAGAAAAAGAGTGCAAGCCCCATAATAATCAATGACATCCTTGGCAGAATAATTATCGATGAAAACGACAAAGCAGCTACTATATCCGCTTATTACTATCATATGCTCAACTGGGACAACGAAAGAGGCTATAAATTTGGTACACAAGTCAAGCATGGTTTGGACATCCCAATAAACACACAAAACACTGGATGCAATTAAAAAATTGAAAAATGACAGATCGGCAGGACCAGAGAATATCCCAGCCGAACTTATAAAGTATGCCCCAGTGAAGTTGGTAACAATCATTACCAATATACTCAACAAAATATTTGAAGAAAACACTAGTTAGACATTGGCAAGGGTTGGTTAATTCCACTGCAAAAACTGGGAAAACCCAAAGGGCCCCTTTCCAACCTAAGACCAATCATCCTACTAACTACGCTGCGAAAAATCTTGTCAATCATTACATTGGAAAGAATCAAAGACAAGGTGGAGTATTTTCTGTCACCAGGACAAAGTGGTTTCCGGTCAGGCAGATCCACTGCCGATGTCATTTGGACACACAGATGGTCAAGTGCTCTATGCCAAAAATATAAAAAGTGCATAGATGTTCTCGGAATAGACATGTCCAGAGCGTTTGACTCAGTTCATAGAGGCAAACTTCTTGAAGTACTCACAAGCTTCCTAACAACGGATGATGTCAAAATTATACAAAAACTACTGCAGAATACGCAACTAGCAACCAAACTCGGAAAAACTACTTCAGAATTCTTTTATACTTCACGTGGAATTCCGCAAGGAGACTCTTTGTCACCAGTTCTATTCATAATCTACCTGGAGGCTGCACTGAGAGATTTCAGGCCTTTAATTGAGAACAACAAAATAATCGAGTTAATATATGCAGACGATCTTGACTTTGTTTCTGAGGATGTTGAAATTCTTCATCACGTTCTCAAAAACTTACCAAATGCTTTTTCTAAATGGTTCTTAGTTATCAATCAGGACAAAACTGAATATACAAAACTTGTACGAGTTGTACGCACTTACGATGAATCATGGAGAAAACATAAAAAAGTTGGTTCACTACTTGGAGACTCAGAAGATGTTCCCCACAGAAAAATCCTTTCCACTGCTGCATATAAAAAATTCTTAACTATCTGGCGTTCTAAGAAGAGCATAACTACGAATACAAAGCTAAAATTGTATAAAACATTCGTGGTTCCAGTCCTGATATACAACTGTGGGACATGGGGACTACGAAACGGGAAATAGACAATCTGGATCAATTTCATAGAAATCAACTAAGAAACATCTTGAGAATACATTTCCCGAAAAAGATATCAAATTCAGAACTGTAAAAAAGATGTGGCTTAAGGCCATTATCAGAGGAGATTCTCAAGGCTAGGTGGAGACTTTTTGGTCACATCTTACGAATGGATATGTTGACTCCACCAAACATTGCAATGGAGAACTATTTCGCACAACTGAAGGATCCTTCCGTGCCAGGCCTAGAGTGACGTTGCCTTCAGTACTAAATGATGACCTAATCCGAATAAACAAATCTCTACGAAATGGTGAAGATTTTGACTCACTACGAGCAATGGCCAGGAACAGGGGAACATGGAAGAGGATGTGTGGAAGGATACGGACGTGGAACTTAATTAATCTAATTAATTTTTGATTTCCCGGGAGTGCTTAAAAAACTCCACTGTAGTGCTAAATGTCATTTATATAATAATTTTCAACATTTCATCATATTTCTAGCGGACGGATAACTTTTTTCTCTGTAACACTACCATCATGAACAAATTCTGACATAAAATACGTGGTCAGGGCGCAAGACTGAATTTACAGCTAAACAGGACTATTGTGACTGAATCCTGTTCATACTTAGCAAAAACTGGTCATTGCTAAAAGCACGTTCGAGACAATATAATCTGAAACTTAATGAACTATTCCAATCTGGTTTTTGGTGTAAGAAACGTCCGGATACGTAACTCAATGACTTATCTACAAATCTGCTACCAAAAATCATTAGGTTTTTTCGGCAAATCTCTCACTAGCGACGGACCTACCAAATTAGCTATCACAAATGAATCATTTTTGGAAGGAACAAAAATATTTTAATTTTTAGTCAATCAGCATAGGTCAATGTGGCTACAAAAAATAAACATCGATAATATCAGAGAACTTGTGTGTTGAGAGAAAAACTATTAAATTAAAAATCAAGAAGGGCTTAAATATTTGATAAAAACTTAATATCATTAATCGGATCAAACAAGCAGAGGAATTAAAAAACATGCAAAACATTTACCAAGCCATTCAGTCGCTCGAGATAGATCAATTAAATCACCTTTAACCATCGAAAATTGGCATGGTCGACAAATCGAAGATTAAAAAAATTAGATGAGCACATCTCGAGACCATTTTAAGAAATTAATATTTCAAATGACCAGACTAGATACTTGAAGAATATTCCAGTTATTCTTGACATGCAAACCCAAAGAAAACGGAGATAATATAACACAAGAAGTAGAAAGACAGAACTAATAAGTACTCAGCAAAACCAAAAAGTTGAACCTTCTTAAGGACCACAAAAATAGTCTAGAAAACATTCGCAAATGCCACTCTACGAAATTTTACAAATTAAAACATATATATTAATGATTTAATAACTAATATTTTGGAAAAAATATATCGGATTTGTTAAATCGCATTATAATTTTAAATCGTATCAAAAAATCAAATTTGAGAAATTTTTATGTAAGGAAAACAACAGTCTGATGTCCAATGCTCTGTTTAAAATCACCTCAATTAGACAGGTTACTCAGTGTATATTTTCAACCTAAATATTTACTGTTAACGATTTATTTTAGATATTTTAATTTCTTTCATTTAAATTCCAAAATTTAAATATCCTGAAAAAAATTAATTTTATTAAATTAAAACAAAATTATAAATATTAAATTTTATTTATTTAGACATAATATACAATAAATATAAAAGATTAAGTTATTATCAATGAAACTAATAACAAGTATAGCCAAATTATAGTGATTTTGATAAATATATTATTCTCTACAAAATAAATACTGAAGTCATCGGATATAAAAAGAGCGATTGTCCTGTCCCTACATGGATAATTCCAATAAAGTCTAATGATCAGACCTTCTCCGTCTTATTTCAGGGAATCGTAAATTTGACATATATTGATCCAAATGATGATGTATTAAGTGTTGTTATAAACCAAGTTTCATGAAATCAATTTGAATAATGCTACGATTAGCTATGGGAAATCTCCACAACATTATATATCTTTTATTATCAGATAATAAAGGAATTCAATTAGATTTAAATTTTGTTGATGGAAAGGCCTATTATACAAAAATTCGTGATCTTTATCGATGGTAATATGATAATTTGAACTCAGGTAATTGGATTACTGGTGGTGATACTGATTATTTGAACAAAGCATCGAAGAATACTCACTTTGACTGTCCTAACTTATTGATAAACTTGGCCCGGATTATAAAGCGAAAATTTATTATATGAAACTTCAACTATTTGATGGAAAAAAGTGGCACAAGTTTTTCTGGAAAAAGTCAAATTTATTATAATTATTAGAATCAACGTGTGATCCACGATACCTAAATAAACAAGTTTATTCACTGAATGGTAAAATTATAATTTATTTTATAGAAACTGATTGTACAACTAAAAATACAGTTAAAAGTAAAATTTAATTTTATTTCTATAGGTCCTAATGTTGATAGTTCTATAAAACGTACAATATTGGGTAAATTAATGATTTTCCTTGTGGGAATATTAGTTATTTAATTAAATTTGGGCTTCTGTTATTATTTGGACTTTTGTTATTATTTGGAGTTGTTATTTAATCTGTATTTATTATTTACTCGACCTCATTAATAAGTGATCGGACAGGATGTCTAAATCCATCTCAAGCATATAGGTTGTTTGCTTAGAGAATTACAAAGGAATGACTGCGATTGTTAATTAAACAATTCACTAAGCCAGGATGGTGAATATTAAAGCACGGAACAGTTACCAGAGCTTTTGATAAATATTCATTTGGAAAATATGAACAAATATTTTATTAAATAATACTTATTCTAGAGGGAAAAAGCCACACTTTTCGCGAGAATCATATTACGGTTAGCTCCCCATTCACACACTTTATTAAAGTGAAGGACAGTTAGGATAACAAATCGTAGAAAGAAAGAACCAAAGAAAGCTCATCTCTTCTATTTAGAAAATCCGGGTTTGAAGTGAAATATTCACTGATAGCTGCGTCACCAAAGCATCGTAGATGCGTAGAACCTCCAGACGGAGTCTAAAGAAGCGTGATTCGGTCCAGGGTCATCTATAAAGGACATAGATCCAACAATTAAAAAAAGAAGCGGAGAGCAATTTGTAGTTCTCCTTCTACGATTAGTCATAATTACTGTTCTTTACTTAAATCAAGTGTGTGTCCTTCCTGAGCGGAGCTATAGCTACTATGGCTCTGCCTATAAGTGCAGTTTTTTTACAGAAGACACATTTGCATAGTTTAGCAAAGAAATCATCCTTGAAGTAGTTAAACAGCTTTCGAACTGGAGAGCTAGCGGATGTGATGGGGTTTACAACCATCACTTCTCAAAAAAGTCACATCAATTTATGACCACCGCTATGAAGAGGTCTCCAAGTTAATTCACGGAAGGTATACTCATGATGACTGGTTCTACACTGGAACACGTATTTTATTCCGAAGAAAGACGTGTACCATACCCCAAAAGACATAAGACCCATTACATGTATAATTTGCCACTGTGTGGATTGACGTTAAGAAGGCCTTCGATTCAGTTGATCATGACTTTTTTCGGTACTCCATAACACTGGACCCCCTTTCTAGATTGTAGATTTCGTGAAAACTTGATCACGAAATGGAAAATTGATTTGAAGTTTAATCAAAAATTTGGGAAATCAACATAAGAGAGGGATAATGCAGAGTGACTCTGTCACCGCAGATCTTCGTGCTTGCAATGGACCTTCTTAGCATGATACTAAATGCGATATTGGTTATTGACAACCATGACCCTAGATCCTCTAGCTATGTAACAATCCACCTTCTGATAAAATATTCTCTCGAGAAAGAAAAAAACACAACGATTATGATGATGGCGTTGATTCTTTTTTTGAATCCGCTGGACTTAAACGAAATGTGAAAAATCTGCTACTAATGTACTCACAGAATAGATGTAGATAGAAATTCTTACACAGAATCGGATTTATTAAGCTTGGAAGAGGATTGGTATCCATTATCAATAATTGAAGGATACATTACAATTCTTCCGAGACTGGAAAGATGTCGAATCATTGTTTGAAGAAATCAAGGAATCAACGTGTGATAAAATCAAAGAAACACAATTGGCACAATCGTAGAATTCCTCAATCAAAGATATAAAGAATCCGCTGTTATGCATTTGGACTTACTAAAGAGCTCCAGGAGAAATCTTGAATGGAACAAATACTGAGGAAGCAATTGCATGGAACTCTTCGAATGTCTGGATGAAACAACGTCGACTTTAGAGAATCATCTCAGTGGTTATCACGTGGGAACAATTCTCAAAAGATAGAAGAATTGTCGTTTCTTATAAAAGACCGTAATTTATTTTTAAACAATGGTGGCGGAAAAGTGGCAATTCTGCAGGAAAAGTGTCGAACAGAGATTACCTGCGAAGACATAAAGAGGTAGTTAAAAACATACATCTGCACTTGTGTTGTCAATATATAATTAAGAAGACTAAGAGATTCAATACACACTTTGTACAGTCTATTGTTGCAATCGAGTCTGTAGAGATTTGAGTGGATACAACAATAGCCACAGATACGAAGGTACAAAATAACAAATCGAACATATTTGTGTTCGATTGACTTGTGATGGATTGTCAGCAGATACTAAAACACTATTTAGATGCCTAAAGCTGGAATGTATGTGAAAGCTTATATGCAGACTGTCACGATTAAGAAGACAGCAGAAAGCATTCTTAACAATACAGAGATCAAATGGGAATTGCGAACGACTATGAGAAAAAAACTAGTACGAAGGACATGCTGTGAAGGATTCTGTTTGCTTGAAAGTCTGAATTGTCAAATTGAAGAAAGGAAAACCAAATCCATGACTGACAAAATTATTTACTACTTACATAGAGCCTGAATGTGAGTTGGGAGAGCTCAAAGAAAAAAAAATTTATGATGCCCTCTCAAATGTATATGCAGAACTCTCCTCATCCCTCTTCTTATTATTATCGATACTGGAATGCAATAGCTGGTAGATCATATGATGAAGACCTATGTATTGGATCACATGAGAGAAACAGAAAAAAACCAAGATGGTACACTGATCAAGAGGAATAACAAAATCGCTATTTGGTATGCAAATAAGGTCAAAATAGATAAACGGTCTCAATAAATCTATAGAAGTTTGTTTGCTTTATAATTCAAATCCAATCAAGGTTGGTAACGACTTTGGCGAAGTAACGAGTGTGGATCTCGGCATTCCACTATCACAGGAGTTAGAAAATTATAATTTATTTATTGTGTATAGCAGGAGAACCCGGGCATCTTCGTGTCTGCGCTGATAAGTAAAACTTATCACTCCAAATCATATGATTACCTGAGCCATTAATGAAACCAAGGGAATTACAATGTATTTCCATGATAACCAAAAGAATTCAACAATTACTACAATTTATCAAGAGGATAGAAAATGTAGCAAAGGCAAAATTCAAAAAATTTCTCTTTTTATCTTTAATAGACTTTATTAACAAAGAAAGTAAATAGGGTATTAATTGGCTTCTTTAGCTTGTACTCTCCTCTGCGCTCTAAGACCCCTTTTATTATTTATTCTGTGCTGTTACATACGAGTAAATGATGGCATCCACTTTTAGGAAATTTGCCATCCTTTTCTCGGCTGCATCTCTGATCGACATTAATAAAAAATCTTAATCTGACTTCTTATTGAGTCATTTGCGCAAGGAAATCTTAATATCAAAAAATAAACATAAAATTTATAGATAAAAATTACAAGTCATGTTAATCATACTTCGGACATTGTATTTGTCAATAAAACAAACTTTAATAGAATATTCATTCTATTTGTTATCTATCCGCGTATAGATATTATTTATTTCCTTTTTAGCTCCTGAGTTCTTTCGACAAAACCCGTCTTATTCCTGTATGAAACAATCATCGACTCTAAAGTTTTACGTATAACCAATGATTGAATATACGTATAGGTTTTTTCGCTTATGTTTAGAGATCTGGAATGTTCTCACGAATGTGAGCTTACCAATCCATCCCAAGTTAGTACTATTGAGACAATCCTCACTTTAGCATGGTGTATTGATTCCAGTTCTTTCGACAAAAGATCATACTTTCTTAATTTTTCGAATTTTACTTGTTGGTAATTTTGATCGATTTAACTAAACAGTATTTGATTTTTTTGTCGTAGATAAATAAATCAGGCTCGTTGTGTTCAATGTTGATAAAAATATCAACCCTTATTTCTACCGAATCACTCATCATAATTGTTTGCACTAAGTGGGTTTTTAATCTCTTTTCGTTTTTGAGACAGTATTCTTTGCAAAAATAGAAGTGAAGGCACCGTACGACTTAATTGTGTCTTCTGACGTAATATCCATGCAATATTTGCCACATAATTAAAATATATTTAAATTCTAAATTTTTTAATTATTGTGAATCTTATGGTATCTCCCCTACACATTTCTTTTATTCAAGAATACAATGCAGTTGTTTATTACCCTCAAAAGACACAATATCCAGCTGATGCATCTGAATCGGAAAGACGAAAAATCAGAAGATCCAATAATTTAAGAATGATTGAATACCAATTATTTTTAGCAAGAATCTGATGGCTTAATCAAGCACGTTGTTTGTGAATTTGAGATTAAAAAAATTAATTAAATTTTAATCAAAGAACATTCTGATGGACACCCTGGAATCAATAAGATTCTGACTCTTTTGTCAAAAAAACGTGGGATTTAAAAAATCAACTATCATTGATTTTATTTCAAACTTAGTTCTTGTTCTGGATTCAATTCCATGACTTGTGGGGTTGTGTTGTATTTAGTATATGTCACCGTATGTTGGAGGAATCCGCCGTTGAATGAATTTTTTCAATTTTTTCAATTTTTTATTAAACTTAGAAAAAATATACATTAATAATTTAATAAAAAATATTAGAAAATACAATTTAAGGAGAATCAACATAACCAACATATTACATATCACTATCGATTAGTACAGGCGTGTCAAACACGCGGCTCTCGACAAGCGGCCCTCAGTAGACCTTGACTAGCACTAGTGCGACCAGATTTAATGGGTATGAACCACAAAAAATCATTAATTCAAAATGATATTGCGATGGTAATTTCAAAAACATCAAAAATTATTTGTCCAGATATCGCCTACTTGTTTAAAGTTATTTCATTAACCAGAATCGTCTTTGAATTATCCAGAAACGTCTCAAACACATTAATGAAATGTCTTTGAACTTGAACAATTGTGCGATAATACCCAAACTGATTGTTCGCTCGAGTTCAAATGCACCTAGAGGCATAAGTGATTAATTTATCTTACATACTGCACAGGTCTCCTTTACCTCAACTTTTCAAGATGTTCTTCGTTCTGTTACTAATGATACACCACACTTCAATTATAGATATAATTATTAATTAATTTATTTTATTTGTTTTAAAAATTGTTTTAAATTATGGCGAACCTATCGATAAATTATTGCATTACAGTCCGACCCCGAATGGGGCAGACCCCAGGGGTGGGCACCCCCGCATTTTGGGGCATTTTTTTTGGCCAACATTTTGCAGAGTAAAATAGAAAATCGATAAAAATATGGAAATTTTGGGGCACTATAAAATTGTGGGGAATGAAATTATAAGTAAATAAAATTATATTTTATTAATAAATATATAATTTTAATTTACATGTTTATTTACATTTTTGTTGTGAATGGTTATCAACTACGAAACAAAATTAACGATTGCTAAATTGATATTGAAGAACAAATTATCTGAAAAGACAGATAATTAAAAAATACAAAACTAGTAAAGGCATGATTTCGCGAATAAAAAAAACAATTGTACCTTTTCTTGAATAAGGAACTGTAAACTCGGATCCTATGCCTTATTGTGAAATATCTAAATTCGATGATCAAGTTTTTGAATATCAGGTCCTTTCATAAAGAAAGAAATGATCAACAATGCCGTAAACGAAACATTGAATGGAGAAAGTGACGAATTCGTTAATAATATTTACAACGAAGGTTAGAAAACGATAACATGGAAACAATTCTAAGAGAAACGCAAGATTCTCTTGATCAGTTAGAGAAGAAATTTTTTACATATCTCCTGAAATACTCAAAGAATTTTACGATTTTCGACTTAATTTTATGAAAAATGTAAAAAGTAAAAGGATTAACTGGGGATAAATTAACTGATTATTTTTCTAAAATTGATTTTTGATGTTTAAAATCTCTGTTTTATTAAACCCCTGTTTTGGGGGCACCGCCGATTTTTTGGGGCACTTGTTGCCCCGATTTCTGTGTCGGACTGTATTTGGCGTGTATTTTGAAACGTGAGAAGAGTTGTTCAGGATTCTCGACCCCGCCGGACTCGTCCTCACCTTTTCGGTCAGGGATCACTTAGTTAGATGAGAACTTTTATTTCTTTCTCTTTGACCCAGTGATCCTGAGGGTAATAATAATAATTTTTAGACGTTGTTGTAGTTTCCTTGCTTGTTCTACATTTTATTGTCTTTTTCCTGTTGTACTGTAATATATTTTCTTTTATATTATATTAATGGATAATCAAGCAGTGTGAACACTGTTATTAAAATGTCTAAAATATATATATTTTGATAACCTATAAATATGGATTATTCTCCACTATTTTGATTTTTTAAAATTATTGCCCAATTTTTTCTATCACTATTTTGAAATTTTATTGTAATTTTTTAGAAAATTAGCATGAATGCAAAAAAATTATGAGGATTCTTTGCTCTTCCGTACTTTGCTATGTTATTTCTTGACAAGTTTTGTTTATTTCACGGTTCTTGAATTCCGTCGCTTTTATTCTGAATCCATTAAAATCAGCGGCATATGAATTAAGAAAACTTCGATGAAATTTTATTAGAATTCTTTTTTTTAAATCGGATTCATTAATTTTTAGGATTTTGTTTATTGCTCATATTGACATGTTGAATATTTTACTTAATTGTGTTTGCGTAATGTTTTTATTTTTTTATATTAAAAACTTCGAGCTTTTTTTTGAAAACTATATGTTCTTCGATTGTTTTTTGCATTATTTTTACGTGCACACATCAAGCAAAATTCAAATAAATAGTTTTCGTTAATATTATTTTCGTGAAAAATTGATTTTCTTAAGATTTTAGTAATTTATAAAAAAAAATTCGTCAATCCAAATTGAACGAAAATTTTGCCAAATAGTTAATAAACAGAAATATACAGCGGCCACCTTGACTGCGTGGTTATTTCTGTTAAGATGGTGAGCCAGATTCGCTCAAATGGCCATTTGTTGAAATAAATTATATGACGATCCGTTGAGGAAGCTCGAGAACTAGCATCAAATCATTTGCTTAAAAAAATTTATTAGTATAGTTACAGACACTAAGAAAATGGTTAGGGTGTCCAATGAAGAATACATATTTGCTTCTAATCAACTAGTAGAAGTGGCATGTTCAACATGTAGATGCTCTGGAAAGAAGTGACTGATTCAAGTATAGACATGGATTGAAGATCGATTGGTGGTACTGTGAGGCTATTGGTCGGGAAAGTTAAGTTAATGGTCAGGAAAGTGACGCTTTGTCAAAAAAGTGACGCTATTGGTCAGGAAAGTGACTCTATTGGTCGGGAAAGTGACGTTAATAGTCAGGAAAGTGACGCTATTGGTCAGGAAAGTGACGCGATTGGTCAAGAAAGTGACGCTATTGACCAGGAAAGTGACGTTAATGACCAGGAAACCCCATATATAATTTAAAAATTTTTTAATATGGACAACCATATTAATAAAATTTATTATACACGTTATGATTGTGTCTCTAGTGGGGCAATGTTGCTTTTGTATTTCTTTATATTAATATTTCTTCATAATTTAAAGTGGTAGATTTATCAAACTATTATCAAATAATCCTTTGATACCTCATTTCATTACAGTGCTTTTAATTATGAAGAATTTATATAGAACGTACTGATATATTTTAAATTTTGTCAATTCTCTCCCATTTTGAGTTTGTAAATTGTGATTGGTCCAAAAAATGAAGATAAATATTACAAACAACACTGCCCTATTCCTTGAAACATCATTGTGATACCAAGCAAAACTATTTTTCCGCGTTTGTTCTAATTATTATATGTATTTGCTCCAATTTATTTTATTATCGTTCGCGTTTGTTCTAATTTATTCTATAAATTTCTTATTTCTTCTTATATCCACGATTGCTTTCCTCCACAAGTTGAAATGTTGGGATAAACATGTTAAGGATACATTTCAATGTTTTATATGATCCTTTAATTTACCCATTGCTTTATTATACGGGCCTTGATATCCTTGGAGACACTCTTTACTGCGGAAGATCGTTTATTCATTTTGGAGTCTTAATTTTGTTTTATATTATTATAACGAAAGTACATTTCTGTGACATTATTAGCTTTATCCTCCAATTCACATCATCTTGCTTTTCACTACTTGCCATATTCAGTGGAGATTACGTCAGAATGAGCATGATCCGTTAAAATTATTCGCAAGGTTGATTCCTATGAAATTGAGGGAATTATATTCTACAAAATTTCTATTATTTCAAAAATAATGTTAACTGGTGGATGGGAAAAGTTTCGCAATATAAAAAAATTTCATCATTCGAACAGTGACTATTTCATACAATTCCAATACATTCCAAATAATAGAAAGAAGCTGACTGATGGCTCAATTAATTGTTTAATGCCAGCAGAAATATATTTTGATTATTCCTAGTTTTCTTGAGTAACTTCGGAGATGCAGTCGATTAAATTAAAATTTATTTCTTGTCGCATGTCATAACTTCTCTCATAACTTTCAAACCATCCTTGGAAGCCATAAATCAAGAATGGTTCTATACAAGCTGTATACACATAAAGAAAAGTTTCCGGACTCAATTGAAAACGTAGAAGAGATTTCAACATTGCCGTAGCTTTTTTTCTTCATTTTCTTGATATAATTAATGAACGAGCCCTTTAAGTTCACACGAACACCAGATATTGTGACTGTTCCATGCATTTGATCGCTCCAGTATCAATAAAAAATCTTTGATTTGTTCTTGTAATTCACAATCCATGAAGCAGTACATTTTTTCAAGAGATAAAGATAAACCTTCATCTCGGCATCAACATTTAAATTATTTCTACATGTGTCGAAACACGTTTCCAGGAAATCGATCTATTAATACTAAGATCGAGCAAAAGAATATCATCGGCATGTATTAACATTTTCGAATTTAGGTGTTCAAACTTCGGGATGTCACACATAAAGCAATTGAATAAATAGAGTATTCGCTAACCAACGCTTTAGCGTTTGATTTTAGCGTTCCACCTGCCCTTGTGATTGAGGGTGTCTTGGTCTCGCCGTTATCCCCCGATCACATAATAATGTTGAAACTTCAGTGTTACAAAACTCTTTTTCAACCTTTTATTACGCTTAATCGCTTTATTGACTCAAAATAATTTTTTTTGTTTTTGAAGAAACAAGGGACCGATTTTTCGACCTCGTCTATTTTCGACCCTTTTCACGCTTAATCGATTTATTGACTCAAAATAATTTTTTTTGTTTTTAAGGAAAGAACATGGGACCGATATTTGGAAGCAAAATTTAGTGGTTGTTAATGTTTTCAAGTGATAAATTTGTCGGACAGTATCAACAGCCCGGACGCTATCACATACGACATTTATTAACCCCGGATACACCTAGAAAGAAGTTAAATTAAACAATTAATTAATAAGATGCCCATACTTGCAGTTGTGGAAAACCTTCCAGTGGAGTGGGGGAGAACAAATGAAAGCAAATTTCATATCATTTTTGATGCGCAACGCCGGTCGGAAGTCGCCTTCAAATAGTTTGCGGTTCACTCTCTCCAAGTTTGTCCGGACCATTCAAATAAACCGGAGGATTGGAAATCAGAATGTCTTGATTTCATTACTTCCGTCTTGGTAAGAGAATGCACATAGGAAACCTGGATGTTCTTCATTTTTGAAGAAAGGGAGTTCCCAAGTGAGCATGTAGTGTCCAGTTCTTGAGTGTAATTAATTTTTAAATATTGAGTTTGTGGTAGTAGGAAAATTTGAATATGTAATTTATTAAAATTTTATAATATGCCGGCAATTATGAATGTAATTCCTATGTAATTGTTCGTATTAATAAGTTTTACGTCAGTTATGAGTTATAATAATAATTGATTTTATTCATCATTTTATATTTACATATTATTTATCTACAAGTCAGTGAACGCTCACTCACTAGCCATTAACAAATTAATAGCACAGTAATGGAAATATGTGAATTTGTAAACCAGTAAGTGTCGATCCTTTTGGGGGAATTAAACTCGAAAGATACCTCGTTTGGTTGTCGGGGACGAACAGAGACTGCATTGTTTTGAAGGATATGTTTGCGTCTTCTGGGCTTTCCGTTGTGACGTCCTCGATTCTGAATCACTTCTAAGTCACTATTCTCCATATGGGAATGGAGTTAATATCGGAATCTGTTCATCAATTTTTGGTGATATTAGTAGTGATCATCTACCAATCCTTTGTAAACTCAGCCTAACTCCTTTACAGATCAAGTCTGCTCCAGTAGGCTATGATCTGACTAGTATAAACTGCGACCATTAACAAAAAAGGATTGCTATATATTTGGAACGTTTTGGGAATTTTTGTAATCCGAAAATTTGTATGTCACAATGTACAGTGAATTCCCTCTAATTGGCCAATTCTCAAATAACAGGACACACACTTTATTTAAGTAAAGAACAGTTAATTTTAACTAATCCTAGAATCAAAGAATGATCCTCACTTCTTTTTTCCTTTTTCTTGTGTGTAGGTCCTTTCTAGACAATCCAGTTCCGCAGTGAGCATCCTCTGATGACGGCGTCAATCTTCAAACCCTTTTAGCGGAACCTTCCACCAGGTGAACAGCAGCGAGAATCGAACCCGTAATTTAAGTCACTTTAGCCCGACACCTAACCACTATGCCACCCGGCTCGTCCATATTGAAATCATCTAAAATTATATTCCTTCAAAAAGAGATGCAAATCGTCAAAATTTCCTGAGCTTGATACTATGATATTAGAATGGATGGATTTGATGGATTCTAATGGTATTTTTAATTTGTTTATGTTGCTGAAAATTTATCAATTAGTGATTTCAAGAATTCTAAAAAAATTTATTACATAATTAAAAAAGACATGGTTTTTGAATAAAGAAATGATAACTGACACAGACCTGACCTAAAAGGATTTGAGAAGACTTTTAAGAAATTTCCAAACATTATAAAGAAGGCGAAAATTACAATATGGACGAGATAGGGCTTTATCATAAACTGATTACCTCCATATAATAATAATAACACCAGAGACCACGGTTACACAAACTAACTAATCACTTGATCCCAGCACGTTCTAGCAGAGACCTCGTCTTAGCCCGATGCTCCTCCCTCGTCCCTACACAAGCACGTATTGGTCGAGTGACTGGAACTTCGCAGTCACGACGGCGTGTTCCGTGGTTCATTCTTATCAAGGCTTCAAAAGGCATTAGTGGTTGGAGTTCTACAGGAATCCAGCGTACCGTGAATTTGGAGGCTCTTCTCTGGCTAGCCTCGATCTTCAAGACATTCGTCCAAGAGATCAGTGGACCCCATATACCACATGCATAAGAGATGCATGGTTCTATGAATTGTTTATATATATTGCTCAAAACAGAATGCTTTCCGATCTTCCATAAGCATGTGAGACATTTCAGAACATTAGTTTTCTTTCGCATTTCGTAATTACGTTTTCAACATGGGGAGCGAATGACATATGTATGTCAAAAGTCACCCCAAGAATCCTTTGGGATTTTCTGAAAGGAATAGCTTCCTTGATTGTTTTCCTTCAGTTCGACCGTCCGTCTTCCCAGTCTCTTGTCTGAAGTAAATAGGGTTGTGACGGACTTTTCGCTGCTAGTAGTTAGGCGATTCTTCGATAGCCATTTGTCAAGACGGTACATATTTTCTTGCAATTTCGAGATGGCAATTTGGATGTCCTGATCGCGTGACGCAATGACGATGTCGTCGGCATAAGTTAGAATAACATCATTTTTGGAGTCTGGAGTAGGGAGGTTGAATAAAACTGGAGACAAAAAGGATCCTTGGGGAACCCCATTAGGGAGAAGCCGTGAAATAGATTTTGACTGTCAAATGCAGACGCGTCCGCTCCGACCACTAAGGAAGTTAGCTAGCCAGAGTTTGAGCTTTCCAGGGATCTTTGTTGGTAAATTTTCCAAGTAAGAATTCTCCTTGACACAGAGTAGAAAGCCTTGTGGACGTCTATAAATTGGCTTTAAACTGATTATTTTGATAAAAAATAATATTTTACTTTAGTGGTTTTATAAATAAATTTTTTTTAATTTCCCAAATTGGCCGAATATAGTTCAGGAACAATTTTGGGCCAATTTAAGGGACTTGACTGTATTTATATTTTTTAAAATCCAGGTAGCGGATTTATATTTTTTTAAAATGATTTTTTAAATTGATTAGTGGCGTTTTACGTATTTGTCATTTTAATTTTAGTAATATTGATTAGTGTAATTGAATTGTGAATTCTTTTAATTAATAATAGATTGGAAAATGTATCTTTCGAACAATTCAGTTGATCAATTTTTGACAGGTAACATAGATACGTAACAATAATGTAAGAAACTTTCATTAAGGGTGAAGCAAGAATGCTCATGATTTAAATGCCTATCCAGAGTTTTTTGAACAATGCACAGTGATTAGCCCTGAGCTACGCACAGCTCGCATTTGTAAATGTGGAGGATAGGCATGCATAACGAAGATGATCTAATTTTTTTGATCGCCTCAACGCCTCTCGTGATCTCACTCCATGTTTTTGGGGTTTCTAAGGAAAAGACATGTCCAACTTTTCTCCAGAAAACACCGCTAAAGGCTGCGATTGTGATCCATGCAGGTAGTAGGAGCTGACTAGTGGGGCGAGCTAATATTGATTTCTCCATAATAATGAAATGGTAATTTTGTCAAAAAAATTTCAATAATTTCCTAATAGATGAACTCAATATCGTATTAATTGTCTTCAAGAGGTACGTCCGTAGAGAGAATTTGTAAGACACGAAACAGTCCATAAAGAAAAAAGGAATGAAGCGTTAGATGGAAGGGTACTTTTGCGATGCATGCTTCACGAAATAAGGCTCTAAATGAATTAATGAAATTTTTTGAAATATGTCATTGTTTCTATGCAGCGTGATGTTCGGTGGACAATATCTAACGATCGCATTTATTAATTCATCAAAGTAGTTGTCCAAATGGCTCACTTGCCTTGTCCACAAATTCTACAAAATAAGTCGGAGTATTTAAACCATAAAATTGTTTCTCTGTCGAAGCTCCACATGTATATGACAAGAATACATTCATTTAGAGCCTTCTTTCGTGAAGCATGTATTGCAAAAGTACCAATGGAAGTTCAGTAGGAAAAAAAGTGGAGTGTGCGTATCAAAAAGGGTTTTTTTGGTTTGTTTCTTAATAAACTGACTTATTTTTTATATTGCAATATAAAATTAAAAAAGAATCTATAATGAGTCAAATAAAATATAATTTATTTAATTATATTAATCAAAATTTATATTTTTAAATAGTTAATAAAATACATTTTACACGTTGTAGTCACTTCCTGTGGTGGTATTTTTTATATTTGTCTATATCATTATTTCTTCACTATTGAAAATGCAGGATATATCAAAATTTTATTAATAATACTTTGATTCATCAATACATTATGTTTTTTTTCAATTATGAAGAAATTTTGTTAATGACAACTTATTGCAGTAATTTCATTATGCCCTTTTATTAATTCCTTCATTATCAATGTATTCATATTCAAAAAATCCTCAAATTTTAAAATATCGAAGATCCATCAGTCACTTATCCTTTCCTCGGTTACACATGCCAATCTAATGTCCGCTCTCTTTGTTTCTTCGTAGAACTATTATTCTCAATCTTCAATAACCATTATGCCATGCTTCCACAACCTATTTTTAACATCTTTTACTGGAAAAGATTGGAAAACTGGACAACCTTAGTCCTTGTAAATCTATTAGCTCTCCAAAATCAAGCCATGAACTCACTTGCGTCATTTTGTTTTTTCACATCACATGAATCCAATTGCCTGAATAATTCGTCTATTTCAATCTCGGTCTCATTTCATCATCTAATATTGTAATCATTTAAAATTCAAATTTAGAGAAAAACATGAAGATATCAAATATTTTAAGATTTCAGTAAATCTTTCTACTTTTCCTTGTACCCAGGACATCGTTTGTCCGAAATTTTGTTTATAGAAATTTTGTTATTTACAAATTCTGAATAAATGCCCTAAATTAACATCATATTGTGCACATGTATGAACATTTGAATAATAATCAACAAGATTTCATTACAGCACGTTGTTGTCGAGACGAGTGAAGTCTCCTGGCCCAAGACGGACTCTTCTAAGATCACTTGGGTCAGTGATTTCGAAAGTTAGCAATGAGCGTCGAGAAAATGTATGGTTGTTCCAAGGGATTTCTCTGACATTCTTCAGGGGTAACAGCCATTTTTTCCTATCAGCTGGATTATTTTGATTTTCTTTTTCGCAAAAATTGTTTTCCATTAAAAGATAACAAAAAGTAAACAATTTGTGTAAATATTGAATTTCAATTGGGTTTTATAAAACAACCCTATTTCCCTTAGATCAGGAATTAGTTTAGTTAGTTTAAATCTTCTTAGCGTAGCCTTAAAAGAGTTTCGCCAACATCCTCGACCACGCCATTTTGTTTCTGGCCCTCATTCGAACATCATCCAGGTCGTCTGCTGTCACAATGTACGACCGATTGTCTCGGAATCATCTTTTAAGCAAACTGGAAGTTTATTTCTTGGTCTGTTTCGAAATCCGTGACTTCCGGCGCAGTAGAAGTATTCTTCCATAGTCGGGTCCAATCTGAGAATATGTCCAAATAGTTGCCATTTCTATAGAATAACGTCCATGCTAATTGGTGTAGATTTACATAGAGCATATACATTCCCGTGAAAATGTTACCTACAGGGTCAATAATTCATAAGATAAGCGAAAATGTTACTTTTTGATAATTTTTATTATTTTAAAAAACAAATATGCTTTTTAAATTTTAGCCAACCTAATTTTATCTTTTTATTTCATCCCTTAAAAATGGGATTTTTCAACTTTTTATTTTTAACGAAAACTAACCCGTGCATGTTACCGCCACTTTACTCAAAATTCAAGATAAACCGAGATTTTGTTAAAAAATTGTAAAATTAATATTTAGAAGTTCCTCCTTTATTGCAAATAACTTCGTCAATTCGTTTAGGCATGGATTTGTATAATAATTGTATATATTCATTGTCCATACTGTTCCAAATATTTTGAGCGGTTATCCACAGTTCTGAAACTTTTTTTGGAATGTTATCCTATATTTTTGATTTTAGATAACTCCAACAATTTTCAATAATATTCAGGTCTGGAGATTGTAGAGGCCAATTTTCTAAAACTGTGATCTCCTTGTTTTGGAGTTATTCTTTTGTAGACTTTGAAGTATGTGAAGGAGCACCATCTTGTTCTAAAAAGTATCATTTTTGATAAATTTCAACAAGTCCTTCAGAAAGAATTCGTTGATATTTAACAGAATTAACATTTCCAGTGCATAAAACTAGCACTCGTTTTCCATCATTTCTAATTGCACCCCAAACCATAATAGAGGGTGAATATTTAATTGTCCCAGTTGTATACTTTGTTTCAAATCGAGATCCTGGAGGTCTTCTAACATTCTCTCGATTCGCGAATCAATGAAATCCGACACTCATCGCTGAAAATTACATTTTTCCATTCGAAGAGTATTTTAGTTTTGCACCACAATTTTCTTTTTTTTGAGGCTCAGTAAGCAACGGTTTTTTGACAGCTGCTCGTCCGAAAAGATTATTTTAACGTAATATTCTTTTTACAGTATCATTACTGATAAGATGAGAAACATCACAGTCTGTTCGGATCTGATTAGATGTTTTTTGGATTGCACACAGAATTTCGGACAAAAATTTTGCATTTTTCTGCCCAGATTTAGGTCTATCATTGCAGTCATATCCTTCGATATAGCGCTTATGGATTTCACGAACTGTACTTCTGCCTATTCCGAGAGTGCTAGCAACTTTAGAAATCGAAGTCCCATTTTCAATAAAAAAAATATGATTTTATAACGATTTTCAACTGAAACACGTGTCATTTAACGTTTTTTTAATTTTGTTGTTTTAGAGAATTTAAAAATAAAATAATTACTACTTGACTTCAGATATATCTAATTCCTTTAGATGCCGGTAACATTTGCACGGCTTAATTATCATTAAAAAATAGTGGAAAAATCCCATTTAAGGGATGAAATAAAAAAAATAAAATATTGATTAGGTTGGCTAAAATTTAAAAAGCATATTTGCTTTTTAGAGTAATAAAAATTATCAAATGAAAGTAACATTTTTGCTTATCTTATGAATTACTTGACCCTGGCGGTAACATTGCACGGGACTGTAATTTTTCGTTTGAGATTTTTATCGGCCAGAAGATTCCAGTCAGTATGCGCAGTTGACTTCTGTGGAAAGTTTATAGCCTTTCAAAATTGTTTTTCGAGGTTCCCCATGTTCTGGAATTGTATATCAGTATTGGCTTGATAAACGTGTCGTATAATCTGACACGTAGTTTCAGTGAAACACGTCTTTTTCTATCCATATGTTGTACATTCTTTGAAGTATATGGTTATCACCACATTCCTTTGACAAATATCTTCGGGGTCTCCTAGTAGTGAGCCGTGTTTTTTTGTCCAGAGTTCGTCATTTTTTGACTTGGCTCGTTCGATTAGTGTGTAGTCCATTTTTGTAATATTTATGTGCAGATCCCATTTATTTAAAGAGTTTAGGCTTGGACTAAAACTCAGTCAAGTTGGCTATTCTGGTCATTACACACAAAGTTTACATTATCCGCGTATAACAATTCAATTGTATCTTCGTATTTAGAACCCATTTCCTTTCTCAGCTCCCTGAGGGCAGCTTCGAGGTATATGATGAATAAAACTTGGGTTAAGGAATCACCTTGTGGAGTTCCCATGTTGATGCTGAAACTCTTTAAATGGTTAGTTCCTATTTTCATGGATAGACCAGCTTCAGAAAATAATAGACTTATCAGGCAGTCCTCGTCATGCTGTTCCTGTAAATACCCATGAGTTTTTCTCTGTTGATGCTGTCAAAAGCCTTCGTTAGATCAATTCTTAGGATATAAATGACTTTCCTGTAGTTGTGACATATTGATGTCAGCCATCGATGACTCCACTCGATATCTTCTAAACCCACTTTGACTTTGGGAAATGTATTTTTCCACTGGCTCTCGGATACGGTTAACCACTATGATCGATAATGTCTTCCTGATAGTTGAGAGTAGAATAATAGGCCTTAATCAATCCAGCGATCCCTCTTTTTTCCCAGGTTTGTGTATCGGAATTAAGACTTCATGTCCTAATAAAAGTGAACAGTGAAGTTCCATCGACTCGTATAACCGGAGCATGTTTTAGTATCTCGCTCTGTGATGCCATCATAGCCAGCTGAACGATTGTCTTTTAGGTGTATGAATGCATTTGTTTTTTCCTTTATTGTAATTTTTTGTAAGATGTCTTGGATTTCCAATAAATTTAGGTATATTCACCCCCAACTGAATTAAACTGTACCTCGAAGTGTTTGGCAATATGGTTTGCTTTATCCTCTGGGTTTTGTAAATAATGACCCGCGTTGTCGCAGATTTTCAGCAGCTTTTTCGCAGTTCCTCGTGTAAGTAATTTAACAGGGAAAACATTCGTCTTCCATACTGACAGTTTTCAATTTCAGTCGCCTTATCGTCCAAATATTTGTGCCTAATGTCATTCGACCGTTTTTTATCAAATATGATATTTGATTACGTTTTTTCTTTAATGCACTTTTATTCGAATTTTAACTTCCCAGTTTTGAACGTATTTCCTTCTGCAGTTCCGACAATTCTCTTATTACGGGGTCATGAATAACTATTCCGGTCTTTTTCCTGGTATCCAACAGTCTCTGTCGCCGACAGTGTTAAGATATCCAGTCGAAGGGGTGCTACTGGTTTAAACATCCCGCAACCGTTTAGAGACATTTTGTTGGTATCTCTTTTTCCGAGTGTCAAAAGTCAACAATTCCACAGCCATACGTTATTTAGAGTTACTCTTTTTCTTTACTCCTTCAATTCCGAAGTATCGTTTAGGATTTAATCTGGCCACTGTCAGTTATAGTCCTTCCATAACTCATAGAGTCTGACAACAGTCTCTTTAAAGAGATTGGGCAGATAATATAATCAATTTGGTTATAAATATACGTGTTATCGCCGTCTTTGGACTTTCTTGTGCCAACCCAGGTGGTTTTGTGCTTTGCAGGGTATTCAAACGTGGTTTTGCATAGATACAAATTTGATGAATTACAAAAATCAACGATAGAGTGTCCAGAGAGATTTCGATATCCTCTGCCATGTTTTCCCATTTCTTAATCCTTCTCATGTCTGCTTTAGCATTCCAATCACCACAGAAGAACGTTAGTGTAGATTTATGAATTTGCATATGTGTTTTCAACAGGATTTTGTAAAACTCGTCCAACTCGTCCATATTTCTTGAAACTCTGCCCATGTGCGGAACATATAGTTGATAACAGTCATCATAGTATTGTTCGTGGGCGATAAACGGAATTGCATTACTGCCACACGATCATTGGCTCCATACTTTATACACGTAGTTGATTAGGTTCCAGTTGATTGCAGAACCAAAACCGTAGTGACGATTGTCTGATGGGAGTAAGATATCCTGTAGTTTCTAAATGGTTCTTCGTCTCCAAGAGCATTATTTGTCTCTTGTAAGCAGCTATTTAAATAGTCGCGTGGCGCCATGTGGTGCTTCGTGGCTAATTGGTTGAAGTTTCAGTTTTGTTTTCTCTGTCCTCCTCTTTCTTCCTATTAGAGTGGCGTCATGTGATCCAACTGTCTAGGTGGCGCCCACTGCCAGGCCGGTACGAAAAAGGATCATTTGCTCTCCCCCACTCCACTGGAGTGGTTTCCACAACTGCAACTATGGACGTCTTTCACCCTTTGTGTTGATTCCGGATGGACTCTTTCTGTAAAAGTGGAAACTGGATACACTTAATTAGTTGTTTACTTTAACTTCTTTCTCGGTGTATCCGGGGTTAATTAATGATAATAATGTAAGCAGCAGATATTAATTTTGTAACGTGACAGATCTTCAGATAGTTGTTCCCTCTTGCTTAGAGATGAGAGGCCTCGAACTAAGAGTTTGAATTTTAGCATGATAAATACATTTTTTCCAAAGAAAAACAGAAGCACGTCACCACTTCAACCAACAAGTTTATTAAAAAAATTTAATAGATCAAGAATTATTGTTAATTGCGACAAATTAATATTATTATTAAAAAACACTTTCATAATTGCGCCAAAAACTCCATATATTAATAACTCCGGTTAGTGTGGATTTTGAATGTTAGCGTGGTGTCATGTGGCTCACCAGAAACGGTCTCACCCATTCCAAAATGGAACGAAAAGAGCCAACAGCTTCTCCCCACCGTCCGGTGGTCCTCTCATCTCCTGTGTCTTCGACCCTGTCTGGTGTCCCCATTTATCAAAACTTTTGATTCTTCTATGTGGGGACGTCGAAAACAATCCTGGTCCATGGAGATGTTTTACAATTATACAACTGAATACGAATGGGATCAGGAAGAAAATCTTTGAACTCCGGGCACTCCTCCGCGAAAATGAGGCTGACCTCGCTTTAATACAGGAGTCAAAGCTATCTCCCTCCATACCAACACCCTCTTTTCCCGGATGGTTTCCTCCGCGTAGGTCCACCGCTACATACTTGGCTACCCTATCGCAGTTCATTGCCGATGGTTTTAACACCCATCCCCCGTTTCACAAACCACAATCTTGGTTTCTATTGACATCAACAAAGCTTTTGACATTGTTTCGAGAAAAATCCTGGTAGGAAAAATATTTTCTACTAATATTCGTCCGAATGTGAAATTATGGCTTGCCAACTTTTTGTCTGGAAGACGTGGAAGAGTAGTCAGTGGTGATCTCAGATCTAGATCACGATTACTACCGAACGGGGTACCACAGGGGTCTCCACTTTCACCAATTCTATTCAACTTATTCCTACACGACAAACCTAATGATGGAGACGAAGATTCCCTCCTATTTTCCTACGCAGACGATGTAGTCATTGCATTACGGAACCGTTCGACGCAAGTCACATCTTTAAAAACTCAGACAAAATTGAACATTCTCCACGATTGGATTGTTGGCAATCGACTAACGATTTCTGCAACCAAGTCTATCTGTTCCACATTCATGTCGGACCGTCGTTCAATGATGAACCGAGTCTTTTCATTGGTCCCACTCGGATTCCAGTGACAAGGTCCCCCACTGTTTTTGGAGTCAAGTACGACAGCCTTCTCAAATTCAACTCCCACGCAACAGACATGATCACCAGGGGCCTCCAGAAAGCTAACGTTATACGCGCCCTTGTCCGGAGGACCACGAGGAACATGGACTTTTCCGTTTCTACTCTCTACCAACAAACAATCGCGCCTGCCATTGAGTATGCCTCCGTTGCATGAAGATTCGGGCTATCGGAGTCTTTGGTCCAAAGAATCAACTCGATATACCGGAAAACAATCAGTATGTTTTCCCTACGTAATGGATCAACAGTCGACCCACTACTCATGGAAGCTAAGATCCGTAGTCGTGGCTCCGGATTTCTTCGCCTCTGTGAGGAAGATGGAAATCCGCTTCGCTTGATCCTTTCCAAGGCAAGAAAAAACCGATTGGATAAAAAATTCCCCTCCCCGATCGGATTCCTCTGCAAGAGCGAGAGAAGGCTCTTCCGGAAAGTAGTGGGGACGATGGAAGATCACAGACGTCGAATGGCACAAGTGATTGCGAAAACTGGGATCACCTAACTGTATGACGCTTTTGTCTTTCTTTCTCGGTGTTCCCGGGGTTATTAAAATAAAATAAAAATATATTAATAACTTTAATAAATTACAAACTATTTACTTATATGTAATGTCAGATATTGAACACGTTGCTGGTTAATGGTTGTTGTTGATAAGAATCATCTAAATTCATCGAATTATGCGGACTTCTGTGCCGAATTGAGTAAAGAAAACCCCAATCGAACGTCCGCCGAAAAAAAATCCCACCAGCAAGTGGGATTCTTCACGTCTGACGATCCTTCCTTTGGCATAGGTAGCCAGAGTACCTATGCCACATAGGAGTTTCACTACTCCTACCTTCGGCACTTCGAGCCTAACTAGTGTAGTAAGCCGCCCGAATACATGATTGTTGTGTTTTACCTATATTTGAAATTTTCTTATTCATATGACATATAATCGATACTGGGCAAGTTCTAAATCATAAGTTGTTCCTCATCGGTAATTGTGACAATAGACATGATCTTTTTTCGTAATTTAGAAAATTCTTTGTGCGAGAGTCCCTGATTACACATCTCAGAGTTACGTTCAATAATATCGAGGCCGCATCTTTTAGGATTTCATAAGCCACTCAGTTTAACCGCATCGTCCCATCATCCAAATATCAATAATTGATAAAAGTGCCATTTACAAGGCCTGCCTCGTCGACTTCTACTAAAAGACCACGGTAAAACCAAACTAATTATCACGTGATCTCGACGATGACTTCTCTTCAATTGTTCCAAAATTTTACTCCTAGTTTCCTGGAGGGAGTTCGACCCCTGAAAACGAATTGATATTTTTTAGATCCCCGATCATCAGGAGTGTGATGAAGCATGTATTCCTTGACAAAAAAACAACTCCTATGCAAATCGCTGAATAGATTACAAATACTTGACTCACAGCACTATTCCTCATGAATAGAAGTTTTAACATTCAGAGAATCGCTTATTTACTCAGGGCAAAACCGTAATATTCCCAACTAGAGCAGTTTGAGCATTTTGATTTGTCTTTCCTCAGCTCTACGGAGCAAATATTTAATGTCAAATTCGACGATGCTACATGGAAGCAAGCTACACTCTCAGTTAGATTTGGGAACCTTGGAATCCGTCGTACTTTGGACGTCTCACTTCCTGCACATCTGTCTTCACTCACGGCCTGTAAACCTTTGGTCAGGAGGATTCTACACTCCCTACCCGATTTCTCAATTGACCTAGACATAATTTACGCACGGAAAGCCTGGAATGCCACCAACCTCTTCCTACCACTTTTACAAGACTTTCAGCCAAACCTGGACAATTTATTATGTTGGACTCTTACTGGAATCAGCCAATCAGCACCGACGCGCTTGTTTGCATTCGAGGAATTCCCCGAGAGAGGTGCCTGCTCAAAGCCATTCCCAATGGAGTTCTGGGTACCTTCCTGGATGATGGATGCGTCTGTATTGGGATCTCATTGCGACTGTGATTAAAAGTATGTATTCAACATCCGTGCCGATACGGAGACAAGATCGACTGTTTTGGCCTACACTCTCTCTCCTGCAGGAAGAGTGCAGGCATATTTCCCAGACACATGGCCATGAATGAACTCGTTAGGCGAGCTTTTGACGCCGCCGGACATCCCTCCATGCTCGAAACTGTCGGCCTTTGCAGACGGGACGGTAAACCAGATGAGATTAGAATCTTTTCATTTGAAGGCAAGAAACCATTTGTCTGGGACGTTACCTGTAACGACACAATTGCGTCTTGCAACCTACTCTAGAGTGCCTCTGAAGCCTGTTCTGACACTGAGAAGTCCAAGAAGATGAAACGAGAATAGTACGCTGTCTTACCCAATTATTTTTTGTTTGTTCCACTCGCCGTTGAGACGTCTGGTTCCCTTGCCCATGGGACGCAGGAATTCTTGAGTCGTCTAGGAAATCAGATCGTTACACGAAAAAAGAACCTCGTGTTCGCATCTGGCTATTCAAGCGACTCTCGCTCGCTATCCTGAGAGGGAATAGTCACGCAGTCAGGGCAGCGTCTATATAACCTTTTACTCTGCTTTCTTACTTCAAATTAGTCCAGTATAATAGTTTTTATAAAAAAAATTAATATTGATTAAATGACAGGTGATATGTAACCAACACGGGATGGGTAACCCATGCGGGAACGACATTTATATCCTCCTACCAATGTGGAATCATTCATATTCCAATAAGTAAAGGCTGTTGTTATTACTTTGTTGAAATCTTGTTAAATAATTACTTTTTCATGCACCGTGAATACACTAAGTAGTGAATTTGACACATTTATTTATCCTATTGAATTTTCCATTAATAAATAATTATTCCAAAGACCAAAAGTAAAACCAAACAAATTCCCTGATTTTGACGTATTCCAGAAAAACCTTCACACAAGAACAGTGATCCAGAAGACGTCCTCCAAAAAGCTGAGATCGATTCAAGAGCTCGTTAGCAGGGAACGAAATTGTCTCCATGTGGGATGAATAGTTTACTTTTTTAAATGCTGACAGACATTTGCCGTCTCTTGAGTTAGAAGGATTTAATGACGACATTGGATAGAACGAAAATGATAAGTCAAATAACATGTAACACATCAAAGCATTTGCCGCCTTGACAAGTGATTGGAAAATATTTATGGAGAGAAATTCGTCATGCTGACAATTTTTGACTATAATAAAAGATATTTAATAAAAAATTAATGAGACACATCACATCAATATCTACATTGAGCGAACCAATCCACTGTAGTAAGAAAGCGAGATATCTTTTTTAAAAGCCGTAGTGGCACTGGGCGTTTTCTCGATTCATGTGGATCCTTATTGATGTTTAAGGATTAGAGAAAGCAAAAAAAGGAAAGAATCCTAGTTAATGTAGGTGGAAGTGTAGGAATCTAACTCGCAGCCAATCGTGAGTGAAAGCACTACCCATTATCTAACATCGAAAAAGGAATCATCAAGAAAAAAGAGTTAAACCATCAATTAAGAGACTTCGACAGGAATGAGAGGTTTTTGCTGTGTTCTATCATAGTACCACAGCTTTTCTGAATCCAATCGTTATTCTTAAATAAGAATTTGGAAAGACGTTGGTTTTTTCTCAAATTTACATGTTTTGCCGACTTGTATAGCTGATTAGTAGAAACGATAGGATTCGGAGCCGCATAGTAATGAAGCTGGAATTGTTGTTCAAGATTCTCACGTTGTCGAGTAATGGAGGAATAGTTAAAGAGAGAAATTGATAATGTTAACTATATTTTCAATAATTAAAGATATTTAATAAAAAATGGTAATGAAATATCTTTTATCATAGATATTTAATATATAATTATATCAAAAAATTAAGATAAAAATTTAAATAAAATAAAATTTGACCTAATAAAATTTAGATTACATGAACAGGACTATTCTTTATATCATAATTATTCTGTTTAGCAAAATAGTCAAAATAAAATGTGATAAGAAATATATTAATTGATTCATATGTAATTTATAAGAATCCTTCTAAAGTATATTTTCGTTAACTTTAGGAATATAGTTTATCAAAGTTACAATTCGATGAACAAATTGATGTATGGCAAACTATTGGTACGTATTTGTTTTCATTCACTAACATAAAATTTAAACTTCTTTCATACTTCTACAATGAGTTTTATGCTTTTGACTTAGTAACAAACATTGATTATGGTACGTTTTTAGTTGTACTTAAGCTGGTATGCAATATAATAGTATCATAGAGATTCCTAAAACTAAATTTGGGGAATACTACCGATGTGGTTATGCTCATTTTAATTTTTCGAATAATATATCTGTTACATTCTATTCACTCAGGTTGCAATATCACGATAATGGTTTTTTTCCTTATTTTACTGGGAAAGGTTTTTTATTAATTTTATTTAGCTAATGACTGTAACCCAAATAATGACCCAAATACGCCGATTTTGTTTTTATTTAACCAAAATACAATCCGAGCAGTAATAAGTGGAATTATCAAAATATCATATATATGACAATAACCAAATTGTACACGTTTGCATTGATTCTTAGATAACAGATGAGTATTTCGATGATTATTACTATAACTCAAAACATAATTATAGTGACAATAAATATATATTGTATGGTAGATTATTCTAAAATATCTATTACGGCGTATAAACAATATGGGAATGAATATCGTATTAATAGATTTTCTGTTTGTGTTGGGTATAAATTAAAAAAATGTGTTTCACTTAAAAAGCAATTTAAACAAATTAAAATGGGCGGATATAATCACTGTGGATCCATCTCACAAAACTATAAAAATGTGTCTATCGAAATTTCATCTTTAAAATTACAATTATTCCGTGATGATTTGATTTTTGAATTTATTGGAGATGGTAAATAAATCCGACTGAATTTTAGATGAAGGATGCTTTGAAGCACAATCATCTACTGAAATTAAAGAGCAAAAAACACGATTAAACATCATTAAGATGGTTAGTAACCTCGACTAAATTTTAGATAAAATAAGTTTTGAAGAACTATTATCGTCTGAAAGTAAATCCGTAAAAAAACTGTCGAAACATCAAATAATTGGAATCGTGTGTGGAGTTGTCGCACTAGTGGTGTCATTGGTACTATTTATAATGCTTACTGTCGTCATTGCTAATATTTATATCAAAATGAAATCTTGTAAAAAATCATTCTTCACCGAACCATTCATTTAGTAAAGCTAATTATGATTCTTTTTTGGTTAAATTGGGTTAATGGTTTATTTAATTAAAATATTCACTAATTGATTTTTTCGCAGCTGAGATGTGTCAGTTTCTTGGCTCACATCCAGATATGTTCTTTTAACTAGAGACCTGTTCATTTTGTCTCGACTCTGTATGGATTTCCAAATTATTATTTTAATATTAATATACACAAATAAATTTAGACCTTTTAAATTTCGTAGGTCGTTATTTTCTTTTATGTTACTATTTTTTAATATAATAGATAAATTTATTATTAGGAAACATGAGTAGTTAATTACTGAGTCCAGCGGATATGATCGAGTGGCTGTTACCTTTGACTACTGCCAGGGATATCCTTTGAAAAGCCACTCGGTTTCCCGACGCTCCCTCGAGCTTTGGTAAATAGACACCCAAGTGCTCTAAGGAAAGAGACTGTCTTGGGGCCAAAGACTCCGCTCGTCTCGACGACCACTGGCTGTACATGGAAACGGTTTAGGAGGCTGCTGTATTTCTTTATTTTTGAGTTTTCATATAAACGGGCGGCCTCTCCCGCTTTCATTGCCGACCTCAAAAGTTTCGACTGGGAAAAGTTGTCAGTACAGGTAGCATCCCAAATTAAGCATTTGCCCCGAGAGAAGGGGAAGACAGTAATTCCATCGGGTCGCTTCCCATCATCCCTACTCAAGCCCGTTGGCTCTAGAATGGATGGGTATCCCGCCAACTCGAGGGCGCGCTTCACCACTTCATTTATAGCCTTGTGTCTAGCAAATCGACCTGCGCTTTTTCGACAAGAAAGGGCATGATGTCCATAGCAGTCGACCTTCCGGCCGCATCGGCACTCATGGGGTTGACAAACTTTCAATCCAAGTCTGATGGAGACTCCGGTGCGGACCGTTTCATCGTCTAGGTGAGTTCCCACGTTTCCAATGGGTAGGGCATTGATCCAAGCCCCGCTCCACTCGCATCTTGCAGTAAAAAGACAGGCTCGTCGGTGTTGGTTAGATATTTTCAAAAGCCTCTCGTATTTATCCTCGCAAACAGACTCATAAAGGTCTCTCTGCCCGGGTTGTTTGACTTTAGGGTGTACCAAATCTTCGATCTTTGACGACTCTGATGGGAGCTGGAGAATCATCATGATCAAATTCTGATTGGAGTCCAATGAAGATTGATATGCCGGGTGTGCTAAATCAGATAGTGAGAGAATTCCGAGTCCACCAAAGCGAACGGGCAAGGTTGCTTGTTCCCATCCTTGTTCGTCGAATTCGACATTAGTAATACGTTCGGTCGTAGACCAGAATAGGGAGTCAATCGCCCCGAGTTGTTGCATTTTCAGGTAACATGGAGCTCCTCGAAGATCGTAATTTAATTTCTGCGTGGATAAAGCGTTTTTCATGAGAAAAAAAAGGTATGTGCATCCAGCATCCCAAGGCGTAAAAAAGTTTTAGCTTTAAACCAAGCGTATCCAATTGGGTTAGTAATTTCTGTAGACAGTCATATACATTGTTAGGATGACCTCCCAGGGTGCAATCATCCAAATACCACACGTTCAGCGGAGTAGTAAGGCATCTCATGACACGGTCGACACCGAGGCAGAACAATGCCAGTCTTAGTGGGTCTCCTTGGTGAACTCCACACGACGAGGGAATGAAGTATTTCCCATGTACAAGACTGGACGGTTTTCCATACGAACAATGAACATAATTATATATAGACGGGTAATGGGTAAGACAATCTTCCAAAATTACATCGCGCCGTATGGTATTGAAGGCGTTTTTTATGTTAATCTTGAGGACCACACAAGGCATGTTCGTTCTGTTTCCAGTAAACATCCGAACGGCATGAACCGCCGCCTCACATCCACCAGGAGTACCGACCCCTACTTGGGTTGGTCGCAGTTGTTTGACAAGCATCGGAAGGATTGCTCTGCTAGCAAGTTTAGAAGCTGCAATCAGGTTTTAACTGAAGAATTTCTGTAGTTTATTATTTAATATTGTAGAAACAGTATCACCCAACCTGAGGTTAAAATTATCATTTTATTTTTAAGGATCCTCAATCAAATAATTAGTTTCTTGTTTTGGCTTCTTGTCTCGGCATTTGGTTATTTTCACGATTTTCTGTTAAAATAAAATTTTTGGCTTAAATTGTTTCCCTTTAATAGAATAGTCTTCTAACATCAAAGTTTCAATATATTTTTGCTTGCCAATTATTCGAGTGATTAATTGGTTGAAAGGTTGAGGTGGTGGCATACCTCTATTGCACCAAATGTCTACTTTGCTTTATGATGTGAAAGCATTTGCCTTCGCTCTTCCTGTGAGCATGGACAAGGTAATTGACTTTGTAAATATCGGAAATCCCACGTTTCGGATGCACGTAGAATGCGGGTTCGAATCCTGGCCAGGACAAAATAAAATGAACTTGAAGGATCATCTATCATAAGCTCATATATAAGATAGGTAACATGTGTGTTGTTGATGAAATGTAAAATCTTTAGAATAATGTTTACATGAAAAAATTGTTGTGATATTGTTTTTGGGAGTTAATATGTAACCATATAATGTTGGTACTTAAGAAAAAGCATTTTCTAATTACTGTTGTTTCAAGCGGAGTATCTTTTGGACACTTCTAAGATTTGTTTTTATGATCCAAGATTTTATAAATGAAAAATATGTTTGTGATGAGTAAAATCACGTACTCTTCAATATTAGTTAGGTCAGGTTATCAAAAATAAACAATTAATTGATTTTAAACTCAGCAGATGCCGGTAATTGTGGAACAGATTTAGGTTTGTCTCATAATGAAGTGATCCATTAAGTGGAACTTTTGCATTTTCTCAATTTTCCTCATATTTGTCCAAGATATGGACGGTCTCCATGAGGCGCATGCATGAGATACATGGCTCGATGTACTGTTTGTACACGTTCATCAAGACTGGGTGACTACAACTCTTCCATATTCCCGATAAACTTTTAAATGCGTTAACTGGGACAGCTGATGTAAGAAGTTTCGGAACGAGAAAGCGTCAGATCCAATTTGCTGTGGGTTTGAATCTCGTTCGGTACAAGTTTGGGGAACTTGGACAAATATACTTTGAAAAGGAACAAAAGAATTATTTATATTTTTAATTCCCATGCATTCTTAGGAATAATATTGATATTCCAGGTTAACAAAATTGTTGGATAATAATTGATTGATTTTACGTTTAGAATTTTTGCATGAAGAGGTATTAATTGATGACATATGTGAAAGAAGTTGCTTGATGGATCGTCATCAATCAATGAATTTTAAAATTACGTACCTGAATAGAAATTAGGGAATGACTATTTTATCAGAGTAAAAAAAACTTTATTTCAAAATGGGTTTAGGAGTTAGGTTTAGGGGTTTTTTTTCCTAACCGCCAAATTCTGGAATTCGAAAAAAAACTGTCTGTTAGAAAAATTTATTATTTGATAAACCAATTATCAATGCTGATGTTAACCCCATTTCCTTTCTTCAACGCTTTTGAAATTTAATTTACCCCTTCTATTCCATTTAAATTAAATAATTCAGACTGTTTAAATAGAGATCACTTGGAGGTTATTTCCTTATTGCTTCAATCACCTCTTGAGCGGTTGGTAGAATGGGTAAAAGAGTTGTCAATGTAAAGAAAAATGAGATTCTGTCCCGACTCAAAAACCCTCGCATTTGCAAATAATTTTCATAACGCCTGGATATGGATATCCTCCGTGGCTTGGCAATGCTCACTGTTTCCTGGTAACTAAACCATAATTTGTTACTAGACCGGTTTGCGTTCCGTCTATTGTGGTTTGGACTGGTAGAAGAATAAGAAAATTGACAACGCTAGGTCAATTTTGTCGGCGGAACCATCTGACTAGTATTTAGTTTTTGTTTTAAATGTCTTAGTTTTTTTTTCAAATATAACATTATTCAATTTTTCATACTTAGCAAGTTTAATATAAAATCAGAATTTTTAGGCAGACGCTGCGGATTCTATAAATTTCTTGAGGATTCAGGATTCTGAGGAATTTTATATAATACTTGAGAGCAGAGATTCCTATCCTGTTTTCCGCGAAGTTCCAAAAAATTTTAATTGTTTTTTCAAAAGAATAATTTTTCAAAACGAATTAATTTAATTTGCGTGTGTCCAAATGTAGTTTTGTGAAAGTGCATATCTTAAAGTTCGATCGTATCGAAAGTTATATTGCCTTTGGTTTCACATGGACTGGGGACATAGATTACCCACTGCCATTTTGTGTTGTTTAGGGAAAAAAACTTGCGAATGGTGCTAAAAAAGAATATTTTTTGCGGATATTCGACCTGAATAAAGTTCAAGCATCCTGTTTTACAAAAAAATTCAAAATAAACGAAAAAGCACTGCATGCTAGTTATGCTGTTGCTGAAATTACCACTAAAAATATGAAATCGAAACTGTTATTTTGCCTGCATGCAAAGAAGTAGTGAAGATAATTTTCGGAGAAATTGCTGCCGCTGAGCTCGACTTAATTCCTATTTCTTATAATTCTGTGAGCATACGCATCAACGATATGTCTGATGATATTGAAAAATTTTAAAATTTGATTCCGAATTAAGAGATGAATTAATCGACTTTAAAATTATACATTTTATAATTAACTTTCAGAAAACCTCAGTTTTGGCAAATTCGAAGTTTATAGAAGTTTTTAAAATTATGTAATTTGATCTCTCAGATAATATTTTACTTTCCAACCACCACCTTAAGCAATAATTGATCATCACCAAACTTTAAAACCACCGGCTTAAACAATAAGTAATCATCACCAAACTAAAGATTGGTATGCAACTTGCTTATAAAATTTATTCGAGATTTGTATCATCCATAAATAATGTCGGAATTTCCTCCGATTGATATTCCAATAATGAAGTAATATTTTTTCTTCTTTTTTCTTTATTTAATTCACTATTGCCTTTCTCTGGTCCATCCCTGATATCTTTCAAAGAATAACAGGCACCATCCAAGTGGACTCGAATAGTTTCTTTTGAAATATTTAAGCTGAAATTAGAATTTAAAAGAATATTTAAGCTGAAATTTGAATTTTAAAGAAAGGACACCATCCTTCTCATCAGCAACGAGATCAATAACGGCCGGTCGTTTAACCTTGAATATTATAAATATGAAATACAGTCGTAGAGTTTTTTGCCGGTAATTCACCATTCAAAAGTACAGACCCGTGGCGAACTTCTCAAAGAAGACACTGATTCGTTAAGAAATTGTACTCTCTTTTGATTTTAAACAAATGTGAAGACCGCTTCGAGTCAGTTCGATTTAGAAAAAATTCAATTCTTTTAATCGACCGATTGGGAAGTGATGACTATAGTGAATGTCGAACTCGTCACATAGGTCATCCTTGTCATCGTGAAAGTCATCCTATTAATTATTAAACTAGTACACATAAGTTTCTAGTAATCCTTATATTGCCACCAAATGTATAAAGGCTATATGGAATTCTCTCTTGAATAGGACGGATGTGCTTTTTTCAGGGAAATTCGAAACAGTGCGTACATCCAACGAGAAACCACCACTGCTTAATTATAATAAAATATTGATTAATTTGGATTTACCGAGAAAACATTTAAAAATTGATAGATTAAGATTAGAAAGTAGAAATACGCCAAAAACCGCTCATCTATTGGACATCACTTCGATGGCGAAGAATTTCTTGTGAGACGACAATGTTACTGAAGTCAATGTAGTCTCACTTGGAACGAAAAATGGAAAAAGTACCTTTGTGAACATTTATGTGTCTCCGCCTGGTTCTTCCCCGAAGCAATATGCTATACTCAATTTATCCACTTTGGCTTCATTGAACGACGTGATCATGGGTAGGAATATCAACGCAAAATTACGTTCCTAGCATAGCAGAACTACAAGTAAAACAAGAATTAGAAGAAACAATCTCTCAAATGTTTAGACACATAAGGTGTTCTCTGGACAATTGTCTGTCTTTAACCACACGAATTTCATTCTCCATTTGAAAACCTTCTGGATACTTTCCTAGGCAGATTTACCCATTTCCAGCGAAACCTGGATTGCAGTGACAACCGCGATCTCCGTCTACGGTTTCACACAAAACATCTAGGTGACACTTTGTAGAAACACAATTTATTCTCCCATTGTGTATGCAGTGGCATTTTTTGCAAACGGTTGAATAGACGGTTTCAAATAATATGATTTCTTATAACAAGACCACAATCTTCACGCTCGGCGCAGTCACTCCCGCTATATATAGAATTTGGAGTAAAATCCACTATTTCACCAACATCCCGATCTATATCCAATGGAAGAAGGGGATTCCTAAATAACTTTAGAATGCGAGTAAATGTTTTCTTCTGACCAGATATGATATCCTCCAAACAATCTTGTCCTATGATGGAGGCATCTGAGTTTCTCCACGAATGCTCAAAGGCATTGTATTCCTTTGACATTTTTTGTTTTTATACGGCTTTGTTTGCACACACATTTACATAACCGTGTTCAAAGTCATCAATGGGTTCTTCATTTGCGTTCCTATAGACTCCAGGGACATTTTTGTCAGAAAATCTGGTTCTCACAAAAGAAAATATGTTACTACGCGCTATTGATTAAGGAGAGACAACCATGAGATCGCTGATTGAGAGGACATTTCCATACAAGTCATGGATTGCTTTACAATAATTTGGAAATTTAATAAATCTTTACAAATAATGGTACCCGTCTTTTGCAAAAAATAGATATAAAATGATCCCTTGGAATTAAAATCTGCAAGTGTGATTTATAATTTAATAAAAGTGGACAATGGTCACCATCCACTACTTCAGATTTGGCCAGAGCACAAGCTTCTCAGAGAACAGAAGTTGAAAGAGAACGTATGGCTAAAGAATCAATGTTCATTTACAGAAAGTGATTTAGATGAACATAGTGATTCTTTGGCTTTTCACAGAACTTGCGGAAACGCGCTCATTCCTTCGTATGAAAGACCTTACTGACGACATGAATCAAAAAGTTAATAATTAAACGAAAATTGTTAATTTTTAATTTCTCTAGCAAATTAAAAAACATTAATATATAATCCTTAATCCTTTGCGGCAATAATTCTGCCAGACCCGAAATTGAAAGGACTTGGAAGATCATCTGCCTCAAACTGTATAGAATGAAAAAATACTAATCCACTAGTGGGCAGTTCATTTTTGAACCAGTCGTTTTCGAAACATCAGGAGTCATTGGAAGGAGATCACTAACCTAACTGAAACACATTGAATCGTTTATCGTAAAGTGGAAAAGAATAAGAGATAAAGGAACAGGATTATTAAATCCATTTCCCTACAAATCGTCAACGAAATGTGATTTCAATTCTGAGAGCGGCTAACAATGACTGGAAAAAATATCCGTAAAGAGTTATCTAAATACATCATGCATCCATAGAGGCTTTTAAAAATTATGTACCCAAACATATTATGATATTTTGGCGATTTTATTATTAAGAACGTTCGATAAATAATAATTTAACTTTTAATTCCCGTCGTTTCACTTTTAAGATACCAGAAGGAAGTTGCTAGGCACTATCTTAAAGTAAATTTGGAATATTTGGATACGAAGAAGGCACAACTATCTCGGACTACGACTAAAATTTTATAAAACGATTACCCGATCCATTCTGTTATACAACTCGTGGACCTGGAGGAAAGTAAACAGGAGCTGGAAAACTTAGCAGGTTTCATCAACGTCACCTTTCAAAATAAAATGTCCAAGGAAAATATAAATGAAAAATTATACAAAATAGGTAATACTAAATCAACAAGCCATCAATAGTGACGTCACAGAAATAGAATGTAAGCCGTATATCACGAATAACTAGGCATTGAGTCGTTGATTAAAAAATTGATGAGTTTTAATGATTTCTGAAAATAATATATTGACAAATCGTATAAATATAGTGTTTGTATTTGAAGATCTTATTACAACAAATTCCGATGATTCTATATTTGTAATGTTCATGATAAATATTCAGGATTTGTAGTATTATCGTTGATGAAATGAAATGAATGCATTTAAAAAAAATCCGCGTTGGTCTAGTGGTTAAGATTTCGGATTTTCATTTCGGATACCCGGGTTCGATTCCCGGACGCGGAATTTTTTTAAATCAAATTTCAATTATATTAACTCTTGAGGAGCCGCACTTAATTTAAGATATGTTAAGTTAGTCATTGAATAATTGTGATTTAACTTTAACGTGATAATAAAAATTTTGTGTTATAGAACGAAGAAACTTTATAAAGGAGGAAACAGTTATTACATATGATTATATGTTGAGAGTACGAATACACAAATTGGAATTAGTTATTTTAATATAAAATATTTAAAGCTAAAGGACAGACTCTTTTTTACAGCTGAGTCGGACTACTTGCCAACTGCATGATAAATTAAATCGATACAATCTCCGGATTGGCTTAGTGGTTAGGTGTCGGGCTTAAGTGGCTTAGGCTACGGGTTCGAATCTCGCTGCTGTTCACCTGGTGGAAGGTTCCACGCATCTACGATGCAGAAATGGTTTGACGAGTGACGCCGTCATCAGTGAATACTCACTGCGGAACTGGATTGTCTAGAAAAGACACTCACACAAGAAAAAGAAAAAAAAGAAGTGAAGATCATTCCTTGGTTCTACGATTAGTTAAAATTAACTGTTCTTTACTTAAATAAAGTGTGTGTCCTGCCTATGCGGAGCTATAAAATACTATGGCTCTCGTGAAAAGGCTTTAAAAAAAAATCTCCGGATTATAGAAATGCAAAAAATATAATAAACGATAAAATGACTATTCTAAGACACTCACCATGCGATTATAAGGTTACCTCTGAGTTTTTGAGTCCTTAGTAGGCTATTTACATTATAGTGGAGGGTCTATGAAATTACCTGCTACACTCACAACAGATTAAAGTTACACCAATGCCAATGTTCTGGGAGCGTGATCAGATTGTTTAATTTTAATAAATAAAAAAGATTGTTTAATTTTAATAACAAACAACGAGACTGGAACGAACTTGTATGTTCGAGGACCATCGATGAGCTATAACCACAACTCGACCAGCATCGTCTGGCTTGTCTGGCTACCGCATCAACAAACGTAAGTGGTGCATGGCTCAAAGCATTCCCGTGCATTTCACTCGGAACTTTTCTGGACGATGACTCCACGAGGATTTGGGTTTGCGTCCGCCTCGGAATCGATGTTTGCGCAATCCATCGCTGTAGATGTGGAGGAATAGTCGACGCAAAAGGACTCCACGCACTTTCCTGCAGAAGGAGCGCTGAAGGAGCCTGAGACATAGTGCAATCAACAAGGTTATTGCGTGGGGACTAGAAGCTGCCGGATTCCCTGTCCAGATGGAGCCCCTAGGACTTGCCACGGCAAACAGAAGGCCGGAAGGAGCGACTCTGTTCCCGTGGGATGCTGGGAAGTACCTGGCATGGGATGTCACCTGCGTAGATAGCTTCTCCCCTTCCAATATTACAATGAGTGCGACAAATCCAGGCTCAGCTGCAGAGAAAGCAGAAATACTTAAAGCAAAGAAGTACACATGCCTCGGCGAGCAGTACACATTTGAACCAGTCGCAGTCGAAACTTCGGGAGTCATAGGAAGCAGGTCGTTAGCCCTGCTCAACAAAATTGGATCGTTAGTCGCTAAAAGGAGAAAGATGTAAGAGAGAATGGCTGGCTCATTGAGCGCATCTCCTTACAAATCGTAAGGGGAAATGCGCTCTCAATCCTGAGAGCAGCCAGTAGCCTTTAAATATTTGGTTTATTCTTCAATAAATTGTTATTGTTTAATAAAAAAATAAATAAAAAATATCGTAAAATAATAAGGTAATCAAAGTAGACTAAGGGTTCTCCCAATTTCTCGAAAGCATTTTCTGGAAGAGCTAATTTTAATTTTGGACTCTCCTCTCTTGTTCACCTATAACCTACTCCCAATTTAAATCCAATAATAATTAATCGATTGATTGCTTTATTAGTTTTGATTAAGTTTATTCTTAAAGATTTGAAAAATGCATAATTCGTGATTATTTGAAAATTTTGTATTTTTAATGATAAAAATTTAAATGAATTTTATTTCCCATAAACAAATTTTGTTGTTAATTTAAATTTAAAAATTTTATTTGGTTAACCTATAAGTAAATAAAATTAAAGTGCAATTGGCGGCAAATATATTTTTAACGATGACTGGTTTATTTTTTTAATTTTGTATTTTTGTTGTAATTTACCTGAAATTACCAATTAATGGAAATCAATCCAACATAGTCAAATTTAACCACAAATTTCTGAAATGTCACGTTTTCGGTGATAAACACAAATTAATTCATAAAATGCGTGTTTCGATTTTTATTATCGAATTTATTAAACATCCAACTATAAACTCTTAATTATATCCCTCACATATACATTCTAGTTATTCGTTGAAAGACGTCGAAATTCTCGGAATATAAGTACATGTTCCCCATCTGATCACCTGGTGGAACTGGTGACTCAGTTTGGTGCAGATTTGCCAATTGATCCGAGCGTAGGAAAGGAAAAAATGAGAAGTCGATGACTTTTTTCCATATGGACGAGGTCTTGCAGAAGGGAATTATCCAGTTAGACCGACTAGTACTGAGCGAAGTAATTCCGGTTGACTTACTTGTGGAAACAAAAAGAGGTACTACTCGAATTACGGGGTACCCTAAAGACCAGAGAGAACAATGAGAGCAATTGCGAGAGTTGAGACCACCTAGACGATTTGCGTTCCCCCAGATATAATAAAGCCACTAGCATGCCCCTGTAAGATACCTTCTGCATATTGAGAATCTTAAAGAACATTGTACATATTTAGGATGTCTCCTAAGACTATTAGTGAGTTTGGAAGACAAAGATCAAGAAAATAAGAAATCCAGTTTCTCACGAATAGATTCTTTACCACGTGAGAGAACTTGAAATTATATTTATGTTGTTGCTAATAACAGTATGCTTTCTAGGTTTTTGAAATGTCGCTTGTCAATAAATGAGTTACCCCCCAAATATCACTTGACAGGATTTTGGTAAGCCTGCTTCGCTATCGGCTCCCCTACCAAAATCCAGTAAGATATCAACCTAATTAACGCTGTAGCATGAAATTGTCTTAAACGAGTTTAAAAAATGAACTTTAGCTTCAAATAAGTTTCAACATTAGCCATGAACTGGAAATGTTACACAAAGCGTTACGCTGACTTACAATATTATTAGTTCTTCAAAAACAGTCAAAACTAGTCAATCCGAGGGGAACGTCTTATGTCTACCAAATCAATCCCAATAGTCAATTACAGGCTTCCACTACCGAAGATAGGTGGAGAAGTAGGTCCACCTTCTTCCATTTGCATCACACGTCGTCGCACATCACTTCATCCTTCGGAGGAAGAGTTTTCACAGTGTAATCTTCACCAGTGGAGTTGTTAATTATAATTCTTAAATTGTAGCAAAATTTTAAATTTATCAAATTTTATTAAAAATATGATTAAATAAATTAAACAGAATAATATCCGTAAATAATAAATTAAATCTATTCGATTTTTCGAATAGAGTCTCCATCAGGCCGACCTTTAAAGATTTGCGATATTGAATTAGATCTCCCCAAATTATTCTCTGGGTAAAATCCCGACGTCTCCCAACTGGTAATCTCGTCCTTTTTCCCTTCAAATTCTAACATTTACTACTTTTGCTGTCATTAAGGGAATTAGGGTTCTTCGATCTTCTCTTCCTGGTTTGCACGCATTCTTTTTTCAACGAAAGAGGTCGATTCGCCTGAATTCAGTAAATTTAGTACATTGTGGAGTTTCTTGTACAATCCACAAGCATTACAGACAGACTCCCCCGAACTGGTCCTTCGCCATAAGCTAGTTTGGTTAGTAGAACAGTTCGCACAGATCATGTTAGTCCTTTTAGTATTCTACTCATGTTTTAGCTCAGAAACCTTTCGTTTAGGCTGTCTGTTGATGTACTCGCTGTTTGTGGAGGATGTGAAGCTCTCTTCCAATCCGCATTGAGTGCATATGAAGCCTGTGTAATCCACGTTGTAGTTCAGTAGGACATCTCTGCACACCGGGCACATTGAGTTTGACTTTGAACCTCTCTCGTACAATGAGCCTTTATAAGCTACCCCCATACCGTAGTTGGGGAGTGATTGATTCAGCCATGAGAAGTTAAGACCCGTATTTTGATCAAAATTTGAGATTCCTTGCCCGTATCTAAAATATTTACTAATTTTACCTTGCCGAGTCTCCAAATATGGGATTTGCTATTCGATTTGTGAAATTCTTGGGAAACGGAGTCCACAAATATTTTTCGTTAATGTCCTGAAACTGGGGGATATTCCGATCTTGTTCATTCCTGACCCCAGTGAATGAGGACCACTTATTGTAAATGTACAGTGTACCCTGTTGTCGAAATACTGAATTCCAGGATAGTTCAAATCGTTGTCTGAAAATAAAATCCAAAAATACAAGAGCTAGAGAAGGTTGGGTTAAAAGTCGGGACTTCTTGGTAGAAGTGCTGGGAGGGAAAGTTTTTGGGTAAATTTTCCTGTTTGATTTCTTCCTTAAACTCACTGCAGGACTCATTCTGATTCGAGAGCATGTTGTCCGAATTGGTGAAATACTGCCAATAGTTGTAATCGTTGAGAGATTGGTTTGAGTCGCCTTGGTTCATCTGAAGCAGTGAGCATTATAAAGATATGGCAAATAATCGCAAGCACTGATATATATGATTATATGCTAATCTACTCAAAATATCTCCATTATAGCCTGATATGTAATCTTACAGGATTGTGTTATCTGTTTATCGACGTTCCCCGGCTTTTAAAGTTACTCGATAATTCGCTCTTTCTTATCTCAAAACCTCTCTCAGCCGAACAGAAAACAACCTGCACTCAAATTTTTTGGATTTCTCGATATTTCCCGCTTAAAATTAAGGTTTTTTGTTATTTCTCAAAATCCTCGTTTTTAACAGGAAAATTGGGACATTTTGTCAATTTCCTCAAATGGGATTTCTAATTGAAATATTTATTTTCTTTATCGCTGTATTAATGGAAGTGCTAAATGATAAGACGACCGCACTTGATAAGGAAATTGTTTCCAAACCATCATTTCTGATATACAGCAAATAAGGCATGGAAGTTTGCTTTACGGACTAATCTTCTGTCCACGAACAAACTGAAAGTCATCTCTGACTAATGAGCTGATGGATTTCTCATAGAAGCCGGTCATTGAAGGGAAACGATTTTCCGTCATTTGTAATAAAAATCTGATTCTATTTGAGCTATAAAGACTCTTCCTTGGATAACTCGGGAAATCTGCAAAATAGAGGATTGGATAGCTAGTCATGTCACGTGACTCCATTTTAGTGGTGACCATTACTGAGAAGTATGGGGACATCAAACTGAAATTTAAAAAGTGAAGTGATTTTACTGGTTGATGAGTGCCTTGAGTAACCCAAATGTCGGATATTTAGACGTTTGATAGTCACATTAGACTTAATGATGGCGAATGGGCATCTAATTTGTCTATAAATTCCCGCTTTAATATCAGTCTAATTGTAAATTGGTTTCACGGTTATGCGAGAATCTAGAAGACATTGCGGTAGAACAGGCTGGATTTTCTAAATCCTTACAAATTTACGACAGATAATATTAAAAGTTAGATGATTGTCCATAATACGTTTCCCTGTCCGGAATGTGAGACATTGAGAGGTCCCAGTCACCCTGCCAGGCACAGGTATAGCCTATATTGGCTTAGCTTGTGTATTTGGTTGAGTAAAAGTGCCTACAGCCTAGTATGAGTGCACTATTGAGATTATTACCCTGTACTATTAATTTGAGAGTAATAAGCGAATCAGTCTGTCTGTGGCATATGATCTTACTTATTAAATTCATGCTTATCAAAAGTTGGTAGACAGAATTACTTAGCATACTAGACGATATGCTTCCTTGTATATGTTTTCATTCTTAAGGTTCTACAAGGTTGCGCAGTTTAACGAGACCCGGGCAAAAGGCGGTGCTTAGTTTGAATCTCACTTCTGTACATTCCGACTGAAGATTCCACGCATCTACGATGCTTTGACTTGACCAGGCGGATAATTGGTCGCAAGTTAAGGTGAGACTTTCTCTATTGTGCAGAATGTCTAGTTAGCCGCATGGTGGATGAAAGTCTTCGTCTTCTATCTTCCAGTTACATAGAGAGATGACAAACTCAGGAGACAGTAAAACTTGAAATTTTAAACGAAGGAAGCGTCGATTCCATGTAGGATCCAGGCTCGAATCTTAGGCTAACTGCTGAGTTACTTTTAAAAATAAAAATCTATAAATTGATCAGAAAATTATTTTTTATATAAAAACTTTAATTTTGATTATAAATAAATTTTATTATTTAAACAAACAAGATTAATGCTTGCGTGGTGTCATGTTGTTTTTATATTTGTAAAAGAAGTGTGCACTATAAGCCAGCTATAAAATTATAAACATATTTCAATAGATTATAGCTTACGCTTTGTTTCCGGCAAAAAACCAATATATGCCTTTCGTCATCAAAAATAAAGAATTTTGAAGATTTTTAAGGTTAACTTTAACTTTTGTCTATAGGGTGACCAATCTCTATTATTTTGATACCTCTGATAACTTCACATATGAATAAACCCTACTCGTCTACTGTGAGTAAAGAGGCCCAAAGAGATTGGACTTAGAGAAATTCAAGACAATTGGGATTACTGATTACAGGTGACGAAGACTTAAGGAAACAAAGAGATTATCCATATTCGTCTTCAAAAACTCAAACACCTCTGGTCAAGCAAGAGACTAATCTATTATGCATGATTCCACAACACGTCTGAAATTCTATGATGCATTTATAATCTCAAAATATAATGTTAATACATGGGAACTATTGCTTTCCTCAAAAACAATTTCGTGAGGTCATCGGTGGTCAATATTTGAAAAGAGTCTATAACTGAAGTATTTTTTACAAGATCAGAAGATTATCTGGGACAATCATCGAAGATAGTTGTAAACTCGTTGTACATGTTCTACGCCTACACTCTGTGCTGGACAGGTGAAAGGACCCAAACTCAGATCCATAACAGAAGCTATAAGGTTCTGAGCGGATTTGCGATAGGTTCTTATGGAATCTCAATTGGAATATTCAATATTTTAAAGAATATAATTTTTTGTTTTCTTGTGCTGTTACTGCTTACAGACCTAACAAATTTCCGATGACTAACAATCATGCAGGGACTATTGAAAATGAGCTAAACTACTGCTTCTCGATTTGTTTGACTGAATAATTTTTAAATATTACAACTGACGCATTATTACTTTTATAACATATAATATCAAATATTTTACAAGTTTTGGATGATTTATGCTCCAAATTTATAATCCAACTTCAAAATGATAATTAACTCAATTTCTCTATTCAATGGTTTTTATTAATCAACCTTTTACTATGTGAGCGATTTCATATGAATTACATTCGTATTTACGGGGGATGCTTAAAAATTGACCATGATACTCTTATATATCAATATAACTCAAATATTACATAAATTGTATATCCAACATAGTTTATCGCCCAGTATTTCAGTTTAATTTCGAATCATGTATACATTGATATCTGCTCCATTGTAATGTTTGCCTAACATTTAATAAATCAGTTAACATCACTCGAATATTAAAGAATGATTCTATTATGGACTATAATGTTGTGATTTTGAGTAAAAAGTACGGAGTAATATCTACACTTCCAATAATTCACATTGGTTTTAATCCTTAATGCACCAGACTTTTTTTAAATTGACTACCACGTGGATTTAATCTCTAAGAGTGTTTAAATTGGTAAATTGTATTTTACTAATAACTTTAACTGTCTATGGTGTGGTACCATGTGGTCCACGTGTCTAAGGTTGTGCTGCTTTCTGCTTCAACCACTCGAAAATCAAGTTTGTCGAGTATTTTTTCCTCAGAACAAAGAAGTGATATCGGCTTGCAAGACGACGGGAGGTCATTGAGTCTTACAAATTTCAGAATTGATTTTATATCTGGGAATCCGAGACGGTATTTGTATGATTATAACTTAATGTTTAGTTTAAAATTAAAAAAATTTATAAATTAATAAATTTAAATGTATGCATGGTTGGATACGCAGGACGTGGAGTTTAATATATCAAATTAGAATGAAAGCTGAATGAACTAAAGTGGGATCTTGAGAGAGCAGAATATAATGTTATATGATAAATATATGTTTAGGCAAAAATAGCTTATTTGAACGATTTATTGTAAAGGACAAAAAGTTAATCCGAGAATTTCTCATTCGTATTAAAATTCCTGAAAATGCTTTGATTTCTGCTAATAATTGAGACCGGCATTGTTCGAACGTAATTTTATTTACTTTTATAGGAAATATGATTGATAACACTGATACTTCTAAATGAGGGATGGAAGAGATTTACTTAAGGGTCTTAGTTTTCATTATATGTAGAGGTTATCGGAGTTGATGACTTTAGGGTTGACTTACGGGATTCTCTTGTCCGTTTAAAATTAGGCCTTCAACGGCATAAAGAGCATGCTGAGAACAATATTGACAGGATTGAAGAAAATACGAAAATTGATAATCTTTTCAAAAGAAAATGCACCAAATGAAACAGAAATTGATGATAAATTCATATTCAGTCCTAATTCCCAGTATTCACATCATCATGTTAATGAACATACTCTGCCGTTAAGCCAAAAGCTTGATGAATCAAAAAGAATGAAAGAAAGATCAACAACATGTTACGAATTAGGTACTAATAAGTCTGCCTGTTAGGCCTAGACTCTTCATCCCAGTACCCTTTTTCTGACAATCCATCCTATGTCTATTTACTTTGACGTCCTGATTCGGATGTCCTCCTTGATCGGCCTGACAAGTTTGTTCTCTTCCTCCGTCAGGGCTTCATGTAATTTCTTACCGAGGGCTAGTTTTATCGCCGTCTTCTCTCCAGTCGGCGAGAATCCTTTCTCTCGAGGGGGTGTAGAACCATCCCTCGCTTCCGTAGATCAGTCTGGGAAGAATCACATTCCGGAAGATAAAGAGCATGAATCGACGTCTAGCTTCAGTCTTTGGGTGCAGTAAGTGCCTGCAAAGGCTTTTTCTTCGCCTTCAATGTCCTTCATGTATGATCCTCTTCATCGACTGAAATCCTTAGTATTCAATGACGAAACTCTCGTATATAGAGATGTAGGTTCCTCCTGATGTCTACCCGACTGCTTATCCTCAAATAACTGATTTTTCCGTCGAGAGTTTCATGCCTCTCTGATCGCATCAACCCCGGACTTCGTCAATAAAAACACCTAGTCGCCGCTCTGAGATGTATGCCCTCAAAGATGAATCCAGAATTAGAATGTCGTCCGCGTAAATCATTAGCTTGGTTCTGACGTTCTGCGGAGACGGAAAATCTTCCATAAATATGTTAAATAGCAAAGGGCTAAGAATACCACGTGGGATATCCTCCCAGATAGATAGTCTTTCACCCATAGGAACATTTCTCTGGTTATTTTAGACCGACCTAGTTGACGAAATAACGCCTCGTGCCATACACTGTCGAACAAATAAGGCTCAACTGGCTTTTCTTCTCCAGTGAATTTATAATTTCGTAGTTTAGTGAGTGGATACAATCTCTACATGATCTTCCCGGACGGAAACCAAATTGATTAGGTCGTAGAAAGTTGCTCCCCTCTATATACCGATTCAGTCTCTTAAATACAATACGTTCCATAATCTTTGATGTAGAACATATGAGACTTATCGGCCTATAACTGTGTGGATCCTTCCTTGCTTTTCCTGGCTTGAGGATCATCTTAACAATAGATCGTTTCCATAAGGGAGGCACGTGTCCGACCCTGAAACTCGAGTCGTACATCTCTCGTAGAACAGACAATAGTTCATCAGAACCTTCTTTGAACATAATCATAGGAATGCCATCAAATCCTGAGGCCTTGCTCTTGTATTCACGAATTGCTGTTCTAACTTCTGCCATTGAGACTTTTTCTGTCAAACTACCCAGATCTTCCATAGAGTAATCCATGAAATTAGGCAACTCCTCTGAAAATTTTTGATTTATAACACTAATAGGATCGACACCCTGTATATTCTCTAGTTGACTTCGGAATACCGAAGGAACTTTTTCCAATGGGATTGTCCTTCCATTATGATCGGCTAGCTTAATGTTTTTCGCTTTTAAACCCCATTCGTTAGCCTCCTGTACATTTTCCAGAAACAAGGGTTTTTCCAGTTAACCTTAGAAACTGCACTCTTCAATTTATTTTCGGCGTTTACTCTCCAAGCTTCTTGTAACATTGTTTGGATCAAATCAATTCTGTATTTCAAGATTTTCCTGTCCCACATATCAATACATCGTCTGTGCTTCGCTTTCAGAGTATTCCTCTCGCGAATAAGATCCCGTATTATAGGTGGCAAGAATCTTTGCTCTTCAGAAAGCTTTTCGAGTAAACCTTCCTTTAAATCCAATGTTCGCCTTTTATAGTTAACTTTAGCCTAATTTTCCCGCTAAAGCTATTTAAATTTGTTATGGATTTGTTATCATTAACTAACTCATCTTCTGCCTGCTGGATCTATTGCTTTCCACCTGAAACCCTCTCTATTAGTTACTTGAACAGATGACCACCTTGTTAGTCTCTGGTATGTGGATTTAGATAACGAAAGTTTGTTTTTGAATAACCAAGTAAACTCCTTGTCCCAAGTTTCACATACAATGGAAGTTTGTCCCACTTCTCTGCATTGTATTCACAGAGGATGGTTGTAACTTGTCGCAGGCATCTTAAATGGGAATGTTATATCTGGAATTGTGAACTTTGATAATTTATATTATTCAGAATTAACAAAAATGTGAGAGTTGCACCGTTTGAATGCTGTGGAACATTTGCTGAATTCTAGTTTTGTGATGTCCCTGTCTGGTGATGGTTGTATCAAGATGACCAATTGACAGCGTTAAGCCTTGATAAACCTTTCAGTTGATAGATGTTGCAATTGTGAATTCAAAGACAGAAGGACGGTTTTCGATGAGTGTGGCCGATGGAAAATTGGTGATTGGATAACACGTCGACTGTTGAAATAAGGTCAATGGATACGTTTGATGTTGTTTTTGAGTTGAAAATATGTATTTTAATAATTTTAATTAAAAGGTTTTTCTAATAAATATTTTAAAAATATTTTTTTCTAAATAAAATATTTATTTAAAAAAATTAAAAAGTTTTTCTGTTTGTCATGTCATTTTACCAAATTGTATCTGTTTATGTTGTGACTTGTTTAGATGGGGTAGTTCGATTTTAACATGAATGGAGGTATTTATGTTTGACTATCCTAGAGATTCAAAGAGGCACTAATTGTCCAATTATATCAGCAGTGTTGGATGGTTGTAGACTTGCAGGTTGTTGCAAGTTATTCATTGTAAGGGACCGATGGTTGTAGACTGCAGGTTGTTGCAAGTTACTCATTGTAAGGGACCGATGGTTGTAGACTGCAGGTTTTTGCAAGTTATATCATTGTAAGGGACCGATGGTTGTGTGAAAGTATGGATTTATTAAACACATGAGTGTGTCTGAATTTGAATCTGAAAGGATTAATTTTGATGAATGAGTTGTTTCTGTGGGATTAGATAGACTGAGAGATCTCTGTGGTGTTTCCTTTGGTGGTGGCTCATTGTATTGCTATATGGAAGTTATTTCACTATCAGAATGGTTAATCAGTGATTATGTGTTTATTTGTAGTTGTCATCCCTAACGTTAGGAATTTAACAATTTTATTTAAGTCTCAATTAATCGAATCCTCTTAGAGTCAGGCTCATAGGCACTTTCTGAGTTGTAGTAAATATTTTGGACCGTCATGGTAAACTGTTTAGAGATTATTCTCAAGTTCTCTATGCTCTGTCCTAAATCGCAATTAGCGCGGCCTGGATTAAGCTGAGCTTCTGGGATGTTTCCGCATGATATGTGAATGTAGTACAAGGGTTTAACAGATTATGGTCAATTGTATAGACCAGGCATGTCAACTCAAGAAGTTCTAGGGACGCACAAGATAATTTAAGTATAAGACGGGAAACATTAACAAATCTGAAAAGCACCGTAATCTGGAATGAAGTGTATTTAATAATTACACAACGCCAATTATAACAATTTTAATCATTTCCAGACAAGGTCCCCCACTGTCCTTGGAGTCAAGTACGACTGCCTTCTCAAATTCAACTCCCACGCAACAGACATGATCACCAGGGGCCTCCAGAAAGCTAACGTTATACGCGCCCTTGTTCGGAGGACCACGAGGAACATGGACTTTTCCGTTTCTACCTCTACCAACAAACAATCGCGCCTGCCATTGAGTATGCCTCCGTTGCATGGAGATTCGGGCTATCGGAGTCTTTGGTCTAAAGAATCTACTCAATATACCGGAAAACAATCAGTATGTTTCCCTACGTAATGGATCAACAGTCGACCCACTACTCATGGAAGCTAAGATCCGTAGTCGTGGCTCCGGATTTCTTCGCCTCTGTGAGGAAGATGGAAATCCGCTTCGCTTGATCCTTCCCATGGCAAGAGAAAACCGATTGGAGAAAAATTCCCCTCCTCGATCGGATTCCTCTGCAAGAGCGAGAGAAGGCTCTATCGGAAAGTAGTGGGGACGATGGAAGATCACAGATGTCGAATGGCACAAGTGATTGCGAGGAAACTGGGATCACCTAACTGTCTGACTCTTTTTTCTTTCTTTCTCGGTGTTCCCGGGGTTATAAATAAAATAAAAATAAAAATATATTAATAACTTTAATAAATTACAAACTATTTACTTATATGTAATGTCAGATATTGAACACGTTGCTGGTTAATGGTTGTTGTTGATAAGAATCATCTAAATCATCGGAATTATGCGGACTTCTGTGCCGAATTGAGTAAAGAAAACCCCAATCCCATCAGCAAGTGGGATTCTCCACGTCTGACGATCCTTCCTTTGGCATAGGTAGCCAGAGTACCTATGCCACATAGGAGTTTCACTACTCCTACCTTCGGCACTTCGAGCCTAACTAGTGTAGTAAGCCGCCCGAATACCTGATTGTTGTGTTTTACCTATATTTAAAATTTTCTTATTCATATGACATATAATCGATATTGGGCGAGTTCTAAACCATAAATTGTTCCTAATCGGTAATGGTGACAATAGACATGATTTTTTATCGTAATTTAGAGAATTCTTTGTGCGAGAGTCCCTGATTACACATCTCAGAGTTACGTTCAATAATATCGAGGCCGCATCTTCTAGGATTTCATAAGCCACTCAGTTTAACCGCATCGTCCCATCATCCAAATATCAATAATTGATAAAAGTGCCATTTACAAGGCCTGCCTCGTCGACTTCTACTAAAAGACCACGGTAAAACCAAACTAATTATCACTTGATTCCGACGATGACTTATCTTCAATTGTTCCAAAATTTTACTCCTAGTTTCATGGTGGGAGTTCGACCCCTGAAAACGAATTGATATTTCTTAGATCCCCGATCATTAGGAGTGTAATGAAGCATGTATTCCTTGACAAAAAAACAACTCCTATGCAAATCGCTGAATAGATTACAATTACTTGACTCACAGCACTATTCCTCATGAATAGAAGTTTTAACATTCAGAGAATCGCTTATTTACTCAGGGCAAAACCGTAATATTCCCAACTAGAGCAGTTTGAGCATTTTGATTTGTCTTTCCTCAGCTCTACGGAGCAAATATTTAATGTCAAATTCGACGATGCTACATGGAAGCAAGCTACACTCTCAGTTAGATTTGGGAACCTTGGAATCCGTCGTACTTTGGACGTCTCACTTCCTGCACATCTGTCTTCACTCACGGCCTGTAAACCTTTGGTCAGGAGGATTCTACACTCCCTACCCGATTTCTCAATTGACCTAGACATAATTTACGCACGGAAAGCCTGGAATGCCACCAACCTCTTACTGCCACTTTTACAAGACTTTCAGCCAAACCTGGACAATTTATTATNTTGTAGATCCCATCACAACCAGGGGCCTTACAATTCGGCAAATATGAATCTTTGTTCAAATACATTTTTCGAGAATTTCAACACCAGTCATCCTTTTTCCAATATTAAAACTTTCCGAATTTAGACTCCTTTTTTCCATAATTCTTCGCAAAAATCTGCGCATTTTTCATTATCAATTGAGATATTAATATTATTTTGTCCTGAATTCAAGTTGTTGTAGAAGGACCTTTCTATTCAATTCGACCATTTGTTTGTCCATACGAAAATTCATTTTCGATTCAAATATCGATATTTTTTCTCCAAGACTTTAATCTTATCTTGGATAAAAGACGTAATTCTGGTCCTTTTTCCGGATTGTTTTTTCCTGTAACCAACTATCGTCAGTAGAAAGAGTCTTCGTAAAAATCTTTTCAATAAAAACAGAATGTGATCTCCATTGTTCAATTTTCTTAGTCATATCCTCTATCCATTTTAAGAGCTCAAATTTCTTTGTAGTAAGAGATTGATAGGCAGTTTGCCCAGCATGAATAATAGAGGAAATTTGATCAATCGACGTTGGGTGATAGACTTTAATCCAAGCATTAATAGCATGGTTCAGGCATTCGAGAATATCCACCTTTACATAAGGAATTTTCTTCGTACGGGGTCTTGAAGAATGGTCAATTGAATGATTCGTCGGTAACTCATCAATAAAAGTAAGTTCACAACAAGTATAAAACCTGTCCTCAATAAACGTCGAAGACATATCAGGCTTAGAATCTGAGGTCACCTTCGTATCATGTACATTGCTTGGTAATTGTTGACGTTTTTTGGGGTATATCAGTCTTCTGAACTCAGACATTGTTATTTCCTCTCCAAACGTAGACTTGAACCATTCCAAGAAAATAGCCCACCCACTTCTGGGGACACGACCGAGTCTAGAGCGCGTGCTTTCAATAACCAAGGTAGGCAGTTTTTCTCGACAATCAGCTGTTGAGAAAGACATTATTGTTCGAAAAACCGGAAATTTCGTGTTGATTTGCTGAGGACGAATCCTAGCAGCATCCACGTCGAAAACATGTCGGACAAACTCGGTGGCCGTTCGATTTGGGTTTTCTTTTCTTAATTCGGCACAGAAGTCGGCATAATCCGATGAATTTAGATGGTTCTAATCAACAACAACCATTTACCAGCAACGTGTTCTATATTGTTATAAAAATTAATATTAATATTTTTATATATGTATATTAAAAATTATTTAAAATAATTAAATTACACGTTTCACAATAATTAGCGTGGTACAAAATAGAAAAAACGCCTATCAATTTTCAAAAGAACATGGACAACACACAGCGTAATTTATCTCTTTATTTCAATGTTTCTCTTGGCTGCATAAACAAAATTTTGAAAATTTCTGAAGGGATACTTAGTATTCTAGATGATCAAAAAAGAAGAAAATGTACTTGCCCAAGTCTCAACCATTCAACGGAGATTGACAAAAAACTCGAAGAGAAGCTAGATGAAAATTTGCTAGTAATGTCGATAAGAGATGCAGCAGAAAAAAATGAATGGAAAACTACCTGAAAAGAGATGCCATCGTTGATTCGTATGTTGCAGCACAGAATAAACGATAAGAGGGGTCAGAGAGCGCAGAGAAGAGTCCAAGCGTTTGCAGGACTTGCGGCATGAGGCCAAATAACTACCTCTTTAATTTTTCCTTGCTAATAAAGTTGTCAAAGTAAAATTAAGGGAGATATATTTGAATGGTTAGTTTAAAAGCGATCATTTGGATATACAATAACGAATATCTTTTAAAGTCCATGTCTCTAAAAATGGCGAAAGTTTGTAATATTCAAGTATTTCAAGCATCAAATGGATGGCTTGAAAAATTTAAAAATGAATATTGCTTCCCGTGCTTTATGTAGGGAAAATGGATTTGTTGAAACCTCAGTGATTGAGAACTTTACAGTAAGTTTAAATACATAATTGTAACAATATTCTTCAAAAAATAACACTCACACGATTTAGAGTTTACCAATATCGAACTTTTTTTTATCCAACAGTTAAAACATCAAAATTACAACCCCTTGATCAAGGAATAATAAAATCAATCAAAGTCAAGTATATAGAAACTCGTATGTGCACACTTGATTGCATTTTATACTAATGATGCCAATGTAGATCACGAAAAAGTTACGGAAAAGTTGAAGAAATTTACTCTATTGAATTGCCTGATAATCATAAATCAAGCTTGGCTTGAAATATCAGAATTGACAATTACAAATTGTTTCAAAAAAGCTTTTGAAAATGCATTAATACAGAACCTGACAGAAATAGAAGAAAAAGATGATGAAAATTTTATGATTCATGAAAATAATCAAATTGATGATGAAAACTTAATACATAACTTTTCGAGAAAACTAAAACAGTATGACGAAGTTGAAGTGGAAGAGATAGATGAAAAAATTTATGTTCCGACAGTATATGAAGTTAATGAATATACCAAGGCCCTCGAATTATGGTTTTTTAGAATAATTATGAAAGAAGAGAAAAAGTTTACCAAATACAAAAAATTTTAAGAAATTATCATACTAATCATTCACAAAAAATATCCGATTACATAAAAAAGCATTTAATTTATCTTTGTAATTACTCTATTATTGTTGATTGTTATTTTGATTCTTTGTTCTATTTTTTGTTCACAATTGAAGATTAGTGAGCATCGTGTTTTTATGTGGACATTTTGTTCACTATAGAGAGGGTTGACTGTATTTAAAAAAGATGTGTCTCAAAATAAAAATTATAATTGGAATGCGATAAATTTTAATGCAAGCAGAAACTATTAACCTAAGAATCTATGAAATAACATTATACAGTAATCCTTAACTTCACAAATAAATCTTTCTCTCATATGCAATCTAAATCATTCCAAGCGACTGAGCCAAAGTACCGTACGGTTTGTTGAATGCGTGTGAAATAGCACCAAAGAAATGGTTCCTCGCGGAAGGGTCGATATCTGTTGACTAAATTTGTAAGAGATCTGATTAAGATTCGCCGCCTCAGCAGGGAATCTGAGATGAGATCTTTTACATGCCCAGGCCGTAAACCATCAAGTTTACAACTACTGGAGCCGCAGAAAAATCGAACTCCATTATCAATTGACTACTTTGAAATGACGAGGACAGGAAGACTGCTAGTTTCTTAGTAATCGTGTCCTAGGTTGAAGCCGAATAGGGGGTAATAGTGTTATCTGATTCAAGCACCCACATATTTGGATATCATTTGTACAGCGGAATTCTTCATAAAAGAAGGAATTGGTTAACAATGAGGCCATTATTGAATGATTCATGCCTTTTGTGAGCGTTAAATGTGAGCAGTAAATATCAGATATTCCTAAACGCCTTACTTTTTTAAAGATCAATAAAAAATCATATTCCTTTAATGGGATCCTGTCTGTGCCTTCGTTCACTTGTTTGTTCGCCTGAGTTATAAAGCATATAAACTCTAATACATTTGTAACACATGTGAGTTGACGGGGCTTCATTCTCTCCATGGATTGTGAAGAGATGGAGTGCTGCCAGTGCTTCATCGATTGCAAATAATCATCAATCCATCCGTTATTACTAATCCATTAGAGTCATAGACCTCATAGAATTCGCAGGGAATGTTGACTCCAAGGTAAGGACTCTCAACACACTCCCCGTCTTATTAAAATCAGTTTTACTGATTTAATACACTCGGTCGTCATCTTCGGACTTTGTTATTTTGGAGATCTAAAAAGCCATCAAATCAGTGTGGTTTTTTGCACCTCTTAAAGAACTCGTGAAAACAATCATTTTGCGAAAAAATTTTGTGAACACAATCTCTTTTCGGAAGTCCTAAAGAATGATACCCGATCGGGTTTCTCAATAGACGATCTCGGAAACACTTCCACGAAACCGTTAAGAATCATGGAATGAGAATTCGGTCATTATTGAAGCTTGGATCACCTAATAGCAAAAAATCAAAATGATTATTATTATTACCTAATTCTTTTAATACAATAGTACATTATTCGGCGTGTGGTTGCCACCTTGTTTGGTCGTTTTTTTAAATTAATTTTATCTTTATGTGATATATTATTACATATTTGTTTCGATATTATGTCACCTTCTGTACGTGGTACTCTACAAGAACCAATCAAAATAAAAATTAGTTCTCTGGATAATTCAGATTTTTCAGAGTTGAATGGTTAAAAAAACGTCAACATGAATAGAGTGTCATTTTAATGATATTTTTATTATTCTTAATTAACAAAAAACTTTATTAATATTAAAAAAAAAACTTATTTTATTTTTGCACATGGTTTTAAGCTTCAAGTTGAACATGGATGAGTTGCGTCAGATAATCGAATTTCTAGGAAATGGATATCTTGATTCGTCGCTTTCAAGAAAAAGAATATTTTTGGAACACCAAGAGCACCGTGGGTTCAAGGCCAGTTTGAGAGGTATCATCTATAAAATAATTTATAGGTTAAATCAATATCTTAAAAATGGATATCATCCGTTTCTTCTACTGAATTAAAAAATGCGAAAGAAAAGAAGATGATGAAGAATCGCTGAACGTAGGAAACAGAGTCCAACGAAAAATGGGTCATTATATGAGCACTTGGAGACTACAGTTTTTCTAGTAGTGGAAATACAAGCAACTATGCTCAACATATATGGTGGCAACTCTGATAGTCCACCATAGGCGAGTTAAAAATTATTTTGATTGACTTTCCATTCATGAAATATTTTATCTTTTTTGGTTTAACGTGGAGATTAGATTTAGTTGTTATTAGGAATGAGATTAGGTATTGATTATGATTGATTTTTAAATAGTGATTAGGAATAAGATTAGCTTTATATTATGTCGAGCGCACTGTGAGCAACCGTGCACAACGCGCAACAAATCATGTGTCAATCAAAATCACGATTAATTTCTGAGATAAGATACTCTAGAGATAATTTGTTGCATCAAAAATTATTTATATTTTTTTCACCATTGGAATAATTTTTCACCAGTTGATAAACAAACCTAAATTTTTTTTACATTCTAACCTCTTGATAATAAAATTAAACTTCTACATTCTCACTATATGGACTCTCAAATTTATTCAGCCTTAGAGAAGAATTAGTCCCATAATCTTGTAAAACTCGAATCTACGTTTCATTATTTAATAAAAAATGATCCCCTATAAAAAACGTGTATTTACCATGATGAACATTCATCTTCGATGTACTCAAACGGGTAGAGACAGAAATTTCGCTAAAAGGAAGAATCGGAAACACAGATTGGCGTTCTTGGAGCATGTTGTCTGCTCTGATTCCATGAAGAGAACCATTATGCTGAGCAATATTACTGGGAAGAAAAGACCTGGCCCACCGAGGACTCGGTGGCTATCCACGGTGGAAGACCACGGGAATGCCTATATCAAGGCTATTCCAAATTGCAACGGATCGGGGAGAGTGGAGGACACTCGTTCATGAGATCTCTAAAGGTCGGACACGAATTAATTGGACAGCATAACATAACAAAATGGAACCCTTTGGGAAACTCAGATTCAACTCAGATAACAGGACTGGTTTCGAGGAAATTATAGAAGCGTATTCTCCAAGAATTCTGTGAGCATTGAAATACCGGAAGTTGAAAAAGTCGAGTCCATCGGAGGTAGGGACGTTGAGTTCAAAATAAGAAGGCTTGTTGGATGGTTAGCATTCTTATGTGAATCGATCCTTATTGAAGAATCAAATAGGTTTACAACGAGACGGTAATTGATGCATCCTCGATTTTCATTTAGATTTATTATAAAGCCAAAGAATTGGGTGTAAAGATACGTGTATTGTCAGCTTTTTAAAACTGTCGTAGATTCATGCTGCATCAGAGAGTGACATTTATTGAAATAAGAAACCTACCTTCTCAAAAATCAATTTTTTGGAATTCTTTACCTTTTCAAATCTGTGTCTATTAGATACGATTTGATACGTTGAGAGATTGTAGTATTATTCGATCTCCTTCTGGTTCTCTCTAATGGATAGTAAAGAATAGAAGATATTGTCCCCTTTCATTCCCTTCAACAGAAATCGTTGTTTTTCCTTTTAGAAGCCACAACAACCAATCAGTCTCCAAATTCCGAATTCTTCAAATCTTCCACTTCAAATTCAAGACTACTCCCCAATGGGTTCCTGCAAGGCTCCCCTCTGTATCCTTTTTTATTTAACTTATTTCTACACGATTTACCTACTATCAATGATCAGGACACTATGTTTTTATTTTATGCGGACGACCAGATTATCACTGCAAGGGGCAAATCTCCCTCCAGGGCTGTGGCGGTGGTTCAGTCACACCTCAACCATGTGTGTGAGGCTCCGAGATCTTCCTTCTCGAATTTAGAAAGGAGGGGACAAAGGAATTTTTATGAACATATGGATGCTACTTCTCTTATGTTCTTGGAAACCATTGCTTAGTTAAATCCGACTAGATCTTCCGAAATTGTGTTGAACAATCTGCCTTTATGAATTTGTAAAGGAATTACCACGAGCTTAAGCCGTTTCTACAAAGCAGATGGAAACTCCCTCTTGTAAAGGTTCTAGTTGGATCAAAAGCGGAGGCTACTTCGCTCGTCCGACATGGTTTCAACATTCTCACGTACCAATAACAAGCGAATAGTACAGAAGAGGCCCACTGAGGTGTTTCAACTGCAAACGCTATGGACACAAATCTTCCTTTATAAAGAGATGTCACAGTTGCGCAGGGGAACACGACCTGACTGCGTGTGAAGAGACTCCGAAAACACAATGAATTGCATAAACTGTGAATCGTCCTCAAATTGTGCCAGATATGGTGGATGTCTAGCGACCAAAAAGTCTGATAACAAGAGATTAACGTAAAACTATGGACAGGTGATAATAGGCGATAATGGGAGAAAATAAACGGCAAAGACAGTTACGTCAAAGACGGTACCAAAAAAATATTTGAAAATCGAATGAAATCCCACCCAATCTATCAGAGAAGGTTTATACCGAAATATCAAAGATTATGTCACAGTTTAACTATCTTGCGCGATTACACAGATGAATTTAATGGGATAGTAATCTTGGTTTTGAAGAAGTAAGGTCACCAAAATGTTGAAACAAGGACTAAAAATGGTGCTAGTGAATGCCCGATTCCTAAGGAAAAGGCATAATGAACTAGTACTACTTTCTAGGGCCTCCAATCGTGTTCCCGGTTTTTTTATACGGCGCAGAATCATGGACATTGAAAAAGGCGGATAGGCGAAGAATTAATGCTTTTGAGCTGTGGTGCTGGAGGAGGTTACTAAGAATCCCTTGGACCTCCAAAGTAACAACCATCAATGTACTCAAACGGGTAGAGACTGACATTTCGCTAGAGGGAAGAATCGTAAAACACAGATTGGCGTTCTTTGGGCATGTTGTCCGCTCTGATTCACTGGAAAGAACCATTATGCTGAGCAATATTACTGGGAAGAGAAGACCTGGCCGACCAAGGACTCGGTGGCTATCCACGGTGGAAGACGTCACGGGAATGCCTATATCAAGGCTACTCCAAATTGCAACGGATCGGGGAGAGTGGAGGAAACTCGTTCATGAGATCTCCAAGGGTCGGACACGACTAAATTGGACAACATAACATAACATTTGGCAAAATTTTCGTTAAATTTGGATTAACGAAATTTTTTATAAATTACTAAAAATCCAAAGAAAATCAATTTTTCACGAAATATTAATAACGAAAACGATTTTTTGAATTTTGACTAATGTGTGCACGTAAAAATAATGAAAAAACAATCGAAAACATATAGTTTTCAAAAAAAGCTCAAAGTTTTCAATATAAAAAAATAAAAACATTACACAAACTCAATTAAGTAAAATATTCAACATGTCAATAGGAACAATAAACAAAATCCTAAGAATTAATGAATCCGATTTTAAAAATAAGAATTCTAACAAAATTTCATCGAAGTTTTCTTAATTCATATGCCGCTATTTGAATGGATTCAGAATAAAAGCGACGGAATTCAAGAACCGTGAAATAAACAAAACTTGTCAAGAAATAACATGGAAAATTACGGAAGAGCAAAAAATCCTCATAATTTTTTTTCAATCATGATAATTTTTTAAAAAATTACAATAAAATTTCAAAATAGTGATAGAAAAAATTGGGCAATAAGTTTAAAAAAATCAAATAGTGGGGAATAATCCATATTTATAGGTTATCAAAATATATATCTTAGACATTTTAATAACTGTCTTCACACTGCTGATTATCCATTAATATAATATAAAAAAATTATATTATAATACAACAGGAAAAAGAAATAAAATGTAGAAAAAGCAAGGAGACAACAACAACGTCTCAAAATTATTATTATTATTATTACCCCCAGGATCACTGGGTCAAAGAGAAAGAAATAAAAGTACTCATCTAACTAAGTGATCCCAGACCGACAAAGGTGATGACGAGTCCGGGGGGGTCGAGAATCCTGAACAACTCTTTTCATTTGAACAGCTCTTCTCACGTCTCAAAATACACGCCAAATAATGCAATAATTTATCGATAGGTTCGTCATTTATTATTTTATTTAAAGCACTCCCGAGAAGTCATAAAATTAATCAAGCCTCCCTTGTGCCGTATTTCTAGCCATCCTCTCTATCAGCCTTTTCCAGGACCCTCTACTTCGTGCCAGTTCCCTTAAGGTATCTAGGTCGTCTGCGGAAGTGAGCTTCAGTCCCACAGCCGACAGGTCTCCATTCAAAATAGTTGGGAGTGTGACTCTTGGTCTTCCACGGAAACCGGCTCCCGTATGCATTAAGTAGTTTTCCATGGCAATATTCGCGGGTACTTGAGCATTTAGACGTAAGATATGTCCAAAGAGACTCCATCTTGATCTGAAGATCTCCTCGGATAGTATACCAGATTTGCACTTCGAGTAGAGGTCATTGTTTGAGATCTTCTTAGGCCACTTGATCTTGATTACTGATTTCAATTGTGTCCTGTGGAAAGCGTCAAGACGGTCCATCTCTTGTTTAGAGATTCCCCAAGTGCCTGAATTGTAGGTCAGGACGGGGATGACAAAAGCCTTATATATTCTGAGTTTGGTGTTTAATCCCATCCTCTTCTTATGACCCCACATATTCGATACTTTCTTTAGTGCACACATTGCGAGGATTTTCCTCCGAGAAACATCTTCTGAGTCCCCGAGAAGCGAACCCACCTTCTTTTGCTTTCTCCAAGACTCGTCCGATCTTCGATCATTGCGTGTAAGTGTTGTGAACTCTGTTTTATCGGTGTTAACGGTTAAGAACCATTTCGAGAATACGTGTGGAAGAACGTTAAGCATGTGTTGAAGTACTTGAATATCCTCAGAAACAAAGTCCAGGTCGTCCGCGTAGATTATCTCGTTATAATTGTTGCCAACCAGGGGTCTGAACTCTCTTAGTGCGGCCTCAAGGTAGACAATAAAGAGGACCGGGGATAGTGAGTCCCCCTGTGGAACTCCACGTGAGGTCGAAAAAAAGTTAGAGGTAGAGTCACCAATTTTGACGGCAAGTTGAGTGTTCCGCATGAGTAAGTGTATTATTTTGACATCGTCAGGCAGTAGAAAACTCTCCAACACTTCCATAAGTTTTCCACGGTCCACCGAGTCGAACGCACGGGACATGTCGATACCAAGTATCTCAATAGATTTTTTGTATTTTTGGCACAGGGCACAATACCACCTGTGCCCCCATACCACGTCAGCCGTGGACCTGCCCGTCCGGAATCCACTTTGGCCGTCCGAAAGAAATATGTTCACCCTCTCCTTTATTCGGTTTAAAGCAATGAGGGATAATGTTTTTCGTATGGAGGTTAGGAGTATAATAGGTCTGAAGTTGTGAGGGGGCCTTTACTTTTTCCCGGTTTTTGTAGTGGAATTAGCCACCCTTTTCCCAGTTCCAGTTCATCTGCACCCTCGAGAGACCGGTTGAAAATGTTAGTAATCATTTCAATTAGCTCCTCCGGGCCGTATTGTAAAAGTTCTGCAGTAATGAAGTCTGGTCCGGCAGATCTTCCGGTATTTAATTTTTTAATAGCTTGTTGAGTTTCGGATATGGTAATAGGGCTAGTTAGAGTGTACTTGTAAGACTTCCGAGATTTCATTGCTTGGTCAGCCGCGTCCTGTTTGTTGAACATAAGGTCAAAATGGGATGCCAGAACGTTTGCTTTGTTAATGGTCCCGATAACGTCGTGACCAAGGTTGTCATGGACAGTTAACGAAATTGGACAGTTTTCTCTGCTAAGAAGCCGGATTGCTTTGAACATTCTTGGTCCGTTCTTGTACTTTAATATGTCTGAGATTTTCTCCTCAGCTTCATTTTTGGCAAGGAATCTTTGTATTTGTTTGATCTTCGTTAAGACTCTCCCTCTCTGGGTGCGCAGTACTTTGATATCTTCCGGAGCGTTTGTGTTTTCCATCCGGAGTCTGAGCTCTTTCTGTGTTACAGAGAGTTGTCCGATATCCGGATTACATTGTTTGTGACGAGATTTGGTGATGTGACCAAGCACACTAAAGGCTGTGTTTTGGATAGCAACCACTATTTCATCCCATAAGCTGTTTGTCGGCTGATTTTGGTTAATACTGTTGATGCTATCTCTCAGAACTGCACTATAACGACATTTGGTGGATTCTTCGTAGCGTAACCTCTCAGTGTCGAAACGTACTGAGGTAAGGCCTTTGTGTTTCCCGTGTATTCCATGGATTCTTTTAAGTACTAGCCGGGCGACCACAAGTTTATGATCGCTACTTGTTTCAAGTCCACCGTAAGATCTCGAGTCCTGTAGGAGGGCCTTCTGATGTTGCTTGCAGATAATATAGTCGATCTGATTGTATATATTGACTGTGTTTCCAGATTTGCCTTTTCTGGTACCAACCCACGTGGTCCTGTGTCTTGCCGGGTGCTTGAAACAAGTGTTGCATATGAGTAGGTTGAATGCCGTGCAAAATTGTATTAATGCCTCTCCGGGGATGTTACGGCGGTTTCTACCGTGGGATCCAATACACGTTTCACCAGGTCTTGCTTTTCCGGCCCTGGCGTTCCAGTCCCCGGCGATAAAAAGAAAGTAAGAGGATGAAAGTGAGTTGTACACACTTGTGAGAGTAGAGTAAAACGTATCCAGTTCTTCGATATTCGTTGATACACGTGCTCCGGTTGGGGCATATACATTTATGATGGAGATCACTGAGTTGAGTTTGTTTCCGCATTTGATTTGTAACACCGCGACACGGTCAGATACTGCCCATACTCTTGAGACACAGTGAAACAAGTGCCGATGAACAGCAAATCCGAGCCCATAGTGCCTGCAGTCTGGTGTGAGGGTCAAAAGGTAAAAATTCTGAAACAGTTCTGCAGATTGTTCGGTTATTTTCGTCTCTTGCAAACAACAGACAGAGATGTTGTATTTACTCAGATCACGCGTCAATTGTTGTTTCTTGTAGCACTGATTGAGGCCTCGGCAGTTGAGGGATCCAAGAGTGAGGGGAGAAACTGGTAAGCAATACGAAGAAGACATAGTGCAAGTAGAGGGACGTCACCACCTCAACCAGTAATAGGTTCGTCATAATTTAAAACAATTTTAAAACAAATAAAATAAATTAATTAATAATTATATCTATAATTGAAGTGTGGTGTATCACTAGTAAAAGAGCGAAGAACATCGTGAAAAGTTGAGGTAGAGGAGATCTGTGCAGTATGTAAGATAAATTAATCACTTATGCCTCTAGGTGCATTTGAACTAGAGAGAACAATCAGTTTGGGTATTATCGCACAATTGTTCAAGTTCAAAGACATTTCATTAATGTGTTTGAGACGTTTCTGGATAATTCAAAGACGATTCTGGTTAATGAAATAACTTTAAACAAGTAGGCGATGTCTGGACAAATAATTTTTAATGTTTTTGAAATTACCATCGCAATATCATTTTCAATTAATGATTTTTTGTGGTTCATACCCATTAAATCTGGTCGCATTAGTGCTAGTCAAGGTCTACTGAGGGCCGCACCTATGCTTGTCGAGAGCCGCGTGTTTGACACGCCTGTACTAATCGATAGTGATATGTAATATGTTGATTATGTTGATTCTCCTTAAATTGTATTTTCTAATATTTTTTAAAAATTATTAAATTTTTATTAAATTATTAATGTATATTTTTTCTAAGTTTAATAAAAAATCAAAAAAAGTTGAAAAATTTATTCAACGGCGGATTCCTCCAACATACGGTGACATATACTAAAGACACAACCCCACAAGTCATGGAATTGAATCCAGAACAAGAACTACAGTTTGAAATAAAATCAATGATAGTTGATTTTTTAAATCCCACGTTTTTTTGACAAAAAGAGTCAGAATCTTATTGATTCCAGGGTGTCCATCAGAATGTTCTTTGATTAAAATTTAATTAATTTTTAATCTCAAATTCACGAACAACGTGCTTGATTAAGCCATCAGATTCTTGCTAAAAATAATTGGTCTTCAATCATTCTTAAATTATTGGATCTTCTGATTTTTCGTCTTTCCGATTCAGATGCATCAGCTGGATATTGTGTCTTTTGAGGGTAATATCAACTGCATTGTATTCTTGAATAGAAGAAATGTGTAGGGGAGATACCATAAGATTCACAATAATTAAAAAATTTATAATTTAAATATATTTTAATTATGTGGCAAAATATTGCATCGATATTACGTCAGAAGACACAATTAAGTCGTACGGTGCCTTCACTTCTATTTTTGCAAAGAATACGGTCTCAAAAACGAAAAGAGATTAAAAACCCACTTAGTCCAAACAATTATGATGAGTGATTCGGTAGAGATAAGGGTTGATATTTTTATCAAAACCGATATAAACATTGAACACAACGAGCCTGATTTATTTATCTACGACAAAAAGAAAAATCAAATACTGTTAGTTAAATCAATCAAAATTACCAACAAGTAAAATTCGAAAAATTGAGAAAGTATGATCTTTTGTCGAAAGAACTGGAAAATACACCATGCGAAAGTGAGGATTGTCCCAATAGTACTGACTTGAGATGGATTAACCTCACATTCATGGGAACATTCCAGATCTCTAAACATAAGCGAAAAAACCTATACGTATATTCAATCATTGGTTATACGTAAAACTTTAGAGTCGATGATTGTTTCATACAGAAATAAGACGGGTTTTGTCGAAAGAACTCAAGAGCTAAAAAGGAAATAAATAATATCTATACGCGGATAGATAACAAATAGAATGAATATTCTATTAAAGTTTGTTTTATTGACAAATACAATGTCCGAAGTATGATTAACATGACTTGTAATTTTTATCTATAAATTTTCTGTTTATTTTTTGATATTAAGATTTCCTTGCGCAAATGACTCAATAAGAAATCAGATTAAGATTTTCGATTTGTTATTTTGTACCTTCGTATCTGTGGCTATTGTTGTATCCACTCGAATCTCTACAGACTCGCTTGCAACAATAGACTTCACGAAGTGTGTATTGAATCTCTTAATCTTCTTAATTATATATTGACAACACAGGTGCAGATGTATGTTTTTAACTACCTCTTTATGTCTTCGCAGGTAATCTCTGTTTGACACTGTTCCTGCAGAATTGCACTTTTCGCCACTATTGTTTAAAATAAATTACGGTCTTTTATAAGACACGACAATTCTTCTATCTTGAGAATTGTTCCCACGTGATAACCACTGAGATGATTCTCTAAAGTCGACGTTGTTTCATCCAGACATTCGAAGAGTTCCATGCAATTGCTTCCTCAGTATTTGTTCCATTCAAGATTTCTCCTGGAGCTCTTTTAGTAAGTCCAGATGCATAACAGCGGATTCTTTATATCTTTGATTGAGGAATTCTACGATTGTGCCAATTGTGTTTTCTTTGATTTATCACACGTTGATTCCCTGATTTCTTCAAACAATGATTCGACATCTTTCCAGTCTCGGAAGAATTGTAATGTATCCTTCAATTTATTGGTAATGGATACCAATCATCTTCCAAGCTTAATAAATCCTATTCTGTGTAAGAAATTTCTATCTACATCTATTCTGTGAGTACATTAGTAGCAGATTTTTCGACATTTATTTTAAGTCCAGCGGATTCAAAAAAAGAATCAACTGCCATCATCATAATCGTTGTGTTTTTTTTCTTTCTCGAGAGAATATTTTATCAGAAGGTGGATTGTTACATAGCTAGAGGATCTAGGGTCATGGTTGTCAATAACCAATATCGCATTTAGTATCATGCTAAGAAGGTCCATTGCAAGCACGAAGATCTGCGGTGACAGAGTCACTCTGCAGTATCCCTCTCTTTATGTTGATTTCCCAAATTTTTGATTAAACTTCAATTCAATTTATTTCGTGATCAAGTTTTCACGAAATCTACAATCTAGTAAGGGGGTCCAGTGTTATGGAGTACCGAAAAAAGTCATGATCAACTGAATCGAAGGCCTTCTTAACGTCAATCCACACAGTGGCCAAATTATACATGTAATGGGTCTTATGTCTTTTGGGGTATGGTACACGTCTTTCTTTGGAATAAAATACGTGTTCCAGTGTAGAACCAGTCATCATGAGTATACCTTCCGTGAATTAACTTGGAGACCTCTTCATAGCGGTGGTCATAAATTGATGTGACTTTTTTGAGAAGTGATGGTTGTAAACCCCATAACATCCGCTAGCTCTCCAGTTCGAGCTGTTTAACTACTTCAAGATGATCTCTTTGCTAAACTATGCAAATATGTCTTCTGTAAAAAAACTGCACTTATAGGCAGAGCCATAGTATCTATAGCTCCGCTCAGGAAGGACACACACTTGATTTAAGTAAAGAACAGTAATTATGACTGATCGTAGAAGGAGAACTACAAAATGCTCTTCGCTTCTTTTTTTTTGTTGGATCTATGTCCTTTATAGATGACCCTGGACCGAATCACGCTGCTTTAGATTTTGTCTGGAAGTTCTACGCATCTACGATACTTTGGTGACGTGACGCAGCTATTAGTGAATATTTCACCTCAAAACCGGATTTTCTAAAAAAAAGAGATGAGCTTTCTTTGGTTATTCTTTCTACGATTTGTTATCATAACTGTCCTTCACTTTAATAAAGTGTGTGAATGGGGAGCTAAACGTAATATGATTCTCGCGAAAAAGTGTGGCTTTTCCCTAGAATAAGTATTATTTAATAAAATATTCATTCATACTTTCCAAATGAATATTTATCAAAAGCTTTGGTAACTGTTCCGTGCTTTAATATTCACCATCCTGGCTTAGTGAATTGTTTAATTAACAATCGCAGTCATTCCTTTGTAATTCTCTAAGCGAACAACCTATATGCTTGAGATGGATTTAGACATCCTGTCCGATCACTTATTAATGAGGTCGAGTAAATAATAAATAAAGATTAAATAACAACTCCAAATAATAACAAAAGTCCAAATAATAACAGAAGCCCAAATTTAATTAAATAACTAATATTCCCACAAGGAAAATCATTAATTTACCCAATATTGTACGTTTTATAGAACTATCAACATTAGGACCTATAGAAATAAAATTAAATTTTACTTTTAACTGTATTTTTAGTTGTACAATCAGTTTCTATAAAATAAATTATAATTTTACCATTCAGTGAATAAACTTGTTCATTCTTAGGTATCGTGGAATCACACGTTGATTCTAATAATTATAATAAATTTAACTTTTTCCAGAAAAACTTGTGCCATTTTTTCCATCAAATAGTTGAAGTTTCATATAATAAATTTTCGCTTTATAATCCGGGCCAAGTTTTATCAATAAGTTAGGACAGTCAAAGTGAGTATTCTTCGATGCTTTGTTCAAATAATCAGTATCACCACCAGTAATCCAATTACCTGAGTTCAAATTATCATATTACCATCGATAAAGATCACGAATTTTTGTATAATAGCCTTTCCATCAACAAAATTTAAATCTAATTGAATTCCTTTATTATCTGATAATAAAGATATATAATGTTGTGGAGATTTCCCATAGCTAATCGTAGCATTATTCAAATTGATTTCATGAAACTTGGTTTATAACACTTAATACATCATCATTTGGATCAATATATGTCAAATTTACGATTCCCTGAAATAAGACGGAGAAGGTCTGATCATTAGACTTTATTGGAATTATCCATGTAGGGACAGGACAATCGCTCTTTTTATATCCGATGACTTCAGTATTTATTTTTGTAGAGAATAATATATTTATCAAAATCACTATAATTTGGCTATAACTTGTTATTAGTTTCATTGATAATAACTTAATCTTTTATATTTATTGTATATTATGTCTAAATAAATAAAATTTAATATTTATAATTTTGTTTTAATTTAATAAAAATTAATTTTTTTCAGGATATTTAAATTTTGGTGAATTTAAATGAAAATTAAAATATCTAAAATAATCGTTAACAGTAAATATTAGGTTGAAAATATACACTGAGTAACCTGTCTAATTGAGGTGATTTTAAACAGAGCATTGGACATCAGACTGTTGTTTTCTTACATAAAAATTCTCAAAATTTGATTTTTTTGATACGATTTAAAATTATAATGCGATTTAACAAATCCGATATATTTTTTCAAAATATTAGTTATTAAATCATTAATATATATGTTTTAATTTGTAAAATTTTGTAGAGTGGCATTTGCGAGTGTTTTCTAGACTATTTTTGTGGTCCTTAAGAAGGTTCAAACTTTTTGGTTTTGTTGCAGTACTTATTAGTTCTGTCTTTCTACTTCTTGTGTTATATTATCTCCGTTTTCTTTGGGTTTGCCTGTCAAGAATAACTGGAATATTCTTCAAGTATCTAGTCTGGTCATTTGAAATATTAATTTCTTAAAATGGTCTCGAGATGTGCTCATCTAATTTTTTTAATCTTCGATTTGTCGACCATGCCAATTTTCGATGGTTAAAGGTGATNCTTCCCAACTGTTACGATATCTCCATCTTTGAAGTCATTTTATGAGCACAGGCAATTTGTCCACATACTTTTTTGAAGCACTAGATAACTCCATCATAGATAAACAGTCCTTTAAGAAGGCTAAAAAAATATGAACTCAGTCATCTATGCTAGTTCAATGCTTATGCTCAATTATCATTCCTTTCAAAGTTTTCTTCAGTACAAGTGAGAATACGGTTCGTAGTGAGGTATTTACCAATTACGTTGTCACTAGTAAAACTCGTAATACTGTAAAAAGAAGCTGAACTTTTGTTTTTTTTGTTTTTTTTAAACACTCCCGGGAAATCAAAAATTAATTAGATTAATTAAGTTCCCCTTGTGCCACGTCCAGTATCCTCCCACACATCCTCTTCCATGTTCCCCTGTTCCGGGCCATTGCTCGTCTCCCGGGAATTTAAAAATTAATTAGATTAATTAAGTTCCCCTTGTGCCACGTACAGTATCCTCCCACACATCCTCTTCCATGTTCCCCTGTTCCGGGCCATTGCTCGTAGTGAGTCAAGATCTTCACCATTTCGTAGAGTTTTGTTTATTCGGATTAGGTCATCATTTAGTACTGAAGGCAACGTCACTCTAGGCTTGCCACAAAATGATCCCTTCAGTTGTGCGAAATGGTTTTCCATTGCAATGTTTGGTAGAGTCAACATATCCATTCGTAAGATGTGACCAAAAAGTATCCATCTAGCCATGAGAATCTCCTCTGATAATGGCCTTAAGCCACATTTTTTGTACAGTTCTGAATTTGATATCTTTTTCGGGAAATGTATTCTCAAAATGTTTCTTAGTTGATTTCTATGAAATTGATCCAGATTGTCCATTTC